>OZ010590.1:21115419-21117919 GCA_963932145.1 Acanthosepion lycidas | reverse complement strand
TTTACCCTTTACAATGCCGGTGGCCACTCTTGTTACAGAGTTACATTAGGAGTTATTTTGGGCGGATAAGAGAAAAACCCTAGTCGTGAACAGGTTAAAATTATAGTGATTGGAGATCATCCTCTTGGGAGTCGGTTCCACAGGACAGTGATTCGCGGGAAGAAATTGCTCTAGTTAACTTACTACTCACTGATGGAATACAAATGGAAATGTCCGTAGTTTGCTACAATCTAAGCAGCAAGGCGTGTCATCGCCGAGAAGGTTTGAATTAGCTGTAAAAGAAAACGTTTATAAATTATTATTATTACATTTACATGAGTTTATGTGTTCATTCGTTGTTTGTTTTTTTTTTGTTTTTTAATAATTCCTAAATTTATTCACTGACTTATTGATTTAAAGGTTTTTATTTATTTATTTTAATTATTTATTTCAATTTTTCTGTATTCTCGAATTATTTGAAACAAAATATTACCACCCGCTGCAAAACCTTTCGGATAATATAATAGAGCTTTTACCCATAATGTCCCATTGACCAGCATATATAAATAGTCGAGACAATAGACAAAAACATATCGCCTGAATATTGCGTTTCAGTATAAAATAGAATGTTGCCGATGTGTTGAACTCAACGTCAATTTTAAGAAAATTGAAATAGTAATTACATAAAATAAATTCAGCAACAACATAATTTGCCCACTTTTGTTTATTAAACATCAAATTACCTCACTCAGCTTAATCTGCTCAGACTTTTCAGTTAATCTAATGAATATTTATGAGCATATGTTGAATTTTATATGTATACAAAAATGGAAATAGATCTAAGAAGATGCAGGGGTCATAAAAACATAAGAACGAATACATCCTTCCTCGCTCTTTCTCTGACCAATCCTAATTGTTTTATTACCTCTTAAGCAGAAAAACACTTTTGCTACCAGTCCAAGGAAACTACTTCGCAAAAAAAGCAGTTGTTAAACACTGAAAAACATAAGGAAAATTATTTCCTTTTAATAATATGTGGAAATATGCACTCTTTGCCTGATGAAGGTTGCTAGACCGGAAACCGGTGTAGCAAAAATACGGAAAATAAAGTATTATATATATATATATATATATATATATATATATATATATATATATATATTACATTCACATTATAAACCAAAAAGTTTGCGGTTTCTCTCTTCTTTTTAAAATATACACTTTTCTCTCGTCGTCGGAACAACTATAACCTCTTCCCTACATACATACGTACATACATACATATATATATATATATATATATATATATGTATGTATATATATATATCAGCACGCACACACACTGTTGTAAGCTCCGGCGTACGTAGACAATAAACGTTGAAGCGAAACCTTTATTTAGTCCATGGGAATAGATCGTTTTATTCCACGTATTAGGCCGTTTTACGATATCTCAGTTACAATTAATTCCCTTTATTAACTCAACTCAAATATTTGTTTCCTCTGCTGTGAGTAATTACTGAACTCACAACTCGTTGTGTCAAGTTTTCATTTTGAAATTCCTTCGTACATCACCTGAAGAAAGCCAGAGCGTATAACAGCCGAAACGTCGTTAATATGGTAATAAATATATGAGTAACAGTCCGAACTATATAATACGTGTAAAAATATGTAAATAGAGGGTCTCAGAGATATAGACAGATGTTGAACGATCAGTACGGACTCGATATCCTAAAAATATTGTGACAACTCGATAAATCCCATTGAAAGCTGGCACGAATGTCGAACCATCTGACATTCCTACAACGATGCAGAAACTTCCGACTCATAACTTCAGGCTTGGCACTAAGTCTTCTGGTCAATTTAAGGAGAGCCTGGTTGCTCATAGAAAAATGGGACAGACCATTGTCAGAGGAAGAATCCAGCACAACTGTGGAAACCATCAGTTGCAATCAGATAATTCCCAGAGAAATCGAGGTCTTCTTCAAGAAAATTACCGAAGAAGAAGGCCAAAACAGTATCCTACATGATCTGGATAAATGCTACAGACACGAATCCAGAGCAGTCAAGTTACAAAAACTGAACAGGTTGAAAGATCAGAAGATGACGAAAAAGGTCCATCAGCTCCTAGTGAAGACAGTAGTCAACATCAGTCAACACCAGCTGAATACATCTGATGAGTCAGTACTGAACAAAGGTCTCAAATTGGCAACAACCGTCAGGCCGATAACATACTTGGATATCGTAGCTACAATCGAGGAAATAGCCTTGAATATTCCTCAGGCTCAGGCGGATGAGGTAAGATGAAAAGTGAGACATGTACTAAAGAAAGCCAAGCCACCTATACCAAACATAAAATAACTGGAGTGGCTGGCGATCAATACCCCAGAAAGGAATGAAAGCATCGTCATAATACCAGCTGATAAAGGCGATGCGACTGTAGGGATGAATAAAAATAAAAAAAAAGAATATACATGAAAACTGGAAGAACTCATTAGAAATATATATTATCATCCAGAGTCAT
>OZ010590.1:21087919-21107919 GCA_963932145.1 Acanthosepion lycidas | reverse complement strand
CAATATCGATAGATATGTAAGATATAAGATTGTCTCGCTCAACACAGTGAATTGAATTTCTTATCAGCTGACCTAGAAAAGGATAAATATAGTCTACCCACTTCATGTCAATATCAAACATGGGCCCGAGGAGGTGCAATGTGTCCCTTTCCTGGAGGTTAGCATCAGCCATGCTGATGGAAGATAGCGAGGTGTCTCTTAGATGATTAATGGAGAAAAGTTAAATTTTGGAAGCGTTAAAATTAACAAGCCATCTTTTGCCTTAGTTACCGACGGACTTGAGGTCGGTTTCGACATCGCCTGCCACTTTTACATGTTCGGACTGATAAGCTTTACTATCGAGGCAGGCGTAAATTGTTGTGTAATCACTGTAGATACCTAGGTGACAGCTGATGTCACCAGGAAGGTCATTAATGAGTAATAAGTATGGAGCTCTGGGAGACACCCGCGTTAGTATGAAAGGATCTAGGCATGTGCCCATTCAGAATAACTTCCATTTTAAGATTTGATAGGACTGACTGTATCACTTCAGAATAGTGACCGGAGATCCCGTGATTTTTCATCTTGTGGAGAAGACCTGAATGCAAGACCCATTCAAAAACTTTCGAGAATTCCAATGCTACAGTCCAGGCTTCACTTTTTTTTATCTAGTGCATAATATTCTTTTTTCGCAATTATCGTCAGTACATCAGAAGTTGACCTGGAGAAACGAAAGGGATATTGCTTGTCTGAGAAAGCACCCTGTGACAGAGATGATGAACAGATTCAGCATTGTTTAGGGCCTCTGGGACTTTCCCAAAAGAGGTAGACGTCTGATAGGCCGATAGCTGGAAGGGTCGGACGGCTCACCAGAACTACATGTAATGACTTCCAGCGAGGAGGAAATCAGGAAGCATTTTTTATGCAGTTAAGAAAGAACAGAGGCCAGTTCGAGAGGGCATTTCATAACGACTATTACACGGATAACATCGAGTCCACATGCTTTGTAGGGATCTAGGTTAGGGGTGATAGCAAAAGCCATGGAAGGGATTATATAAATATCACTAAACAGTGAATCAGTTCTAGGAGGGAAATTAGGCAGGGATATTTTGGATGAGTCAAGAATGAATCGAGCATGAAACAGACTGTCGCCTCTAAGCGTTGACTTCTACATTCACTTTTATATATATATATATATATATATATATATATATATATATATATATATATGGGAGAAATATGTATAACACAAATATATATATTACATCAAAAATATTTAATGTTTCCGATAGCTATTGTGTCGGATTCTGTTTCACGAAGCTCCCCTCTTTATGACTGAGATAAGAATGTTTGTACTACTTTATTAGATAAGTAAACTAAATATTCAAAACTGAAATTGATACAATTACATATGCAGGAATTATATAAATCAATAATATATTTCATAAATATACCGGATCTGTCTATATTTCTGAGATGAGGTTTTATGTACATTATTTACATTATTCGGACGATTGTCCTCATCTTTGTCGCCATATTTATCACAAGGTTTCGGCCGTTGTACGCTCAGCCTTCTTCAGGTGGTTGGAATGTCGAACTGAACCTATCACTGGGATAGACTGTTCTAGTTCCACGTGCCATGTCTGATGGATGTCAGCTATTAATTATCTCCTGTTAATTTCCCTCTGAAAGTTCTCCACTGCCTTAAACAGGTATTGAACTCACACTCTTTGGGTCTTGTCCCTGGATCTAACAAACGCCTTTATCCACTGTGACATGTGTCCTCAAGGATATATATCAAGGACACATGACACAGTGGATAAAGGCGTTGGTTAGATCCAGTGACAGACCCAAAGAGTGTGAGAGAAAATTAACAGGAGATAACTGGTAACTGACATCCATCAAACATGGCACGTGAAACTAGAACAGTCTACCCCAGTGAGCGAAATAAAGGGTTCAGTTCGACATTCCAACCACCTGAAGAAGGCCGGAGAGTACAACGGCCGAAACGTTGTGATAAATATGGCGACAAAGATGAGAACAATAGTCTGAATAATCTAAATAATCTTAATATTCCGATAGTTGGCTTTATTTATTTTTATTATACCATGTTTCCATGAATTAGGTAAAACTAACTTGAAAGCTCGCATTGGTCACGGCCCTTAATTCCATTGAGTGAACAAGAAAAGCCGAACGAGTGAAGTCGTTTAGTCGTCGATGAAGGAACATGTTAAAAGTTGCACTCGTAGAACTGACAGTATACTTTTGATCGATCGTCATGTAATATCATTTTTAGCCAAAACTCCTACCGTTAAATTATGTAATATATAATAATTTTTACGCGATTCTTTCAGGTTAGGAGGACTTCTGCTAAAAAGGGCTTAAAAGTTAACCAGAGATATAATATTCAATATATTAGGAACGGTTCAAGTAAATTTCCTGTTTAGTCGATGCAAAATTTTCGCGACAAAATGGCCAGGGAAAATAAGAAAGTGATAAGTATGAGATGTGATAATAAAGTAAAAAAAATTATAAAACATCTCTAACTGCTGAACGTTTCCACACGTATCTCTTGAGTTGGCTAATAAGATGTCATTAGAACTTTTCTTTATATATATATATATATATATATATATATATATATATATATATATATATATATACTAACCTGGCCGTTAGTCTCAAAAAGGTCCTCCGGCCTTTTGTTGACTGGGGCAGGAATTGGCTTGTTAACTTTAATGCCTCAAAAACAAGACAGTTCTCTATTACCCACCACAGAATTTCCTATTAATATGTCGGATGATAAAATCCATGAGAGCACCACTTTGCGACTGTTTGGTCTCAAACTGTCCGCTGACCTGAGATGGAACAATTACATCAGTAGCTTCATCTACCGCAAGGAAAGTTGGTTATGTCGCACCAGAAATGTTTTCTCGCCCGAGTCCATCCTTCAAATCTATAAATCAACCATTCGCCCTTGCATGGAATAATGCTGTCATATAGGGTCGAATTTACGTCTTATAAACTTCAATCTTCTATGAATCTCGCACATTCATAACTGCTCATGGTGTATCGAATGTAAACAAATGACGTCATATATTACGAAATGGACCTTGCCTACCGAAAGATCCTTGGTGGCCGAGCGGTTAGGCACGTCAGCGTAAATGACGGTTCCGTATAGGATGCAGGTTCGAATCCTGTCCAAGGACGAATATTTTCTATGAAAATTTCTCCGACATTCAGGCCGGTATATGTTATTTAATACTGTTTATTATAAACAGAGCATTTACTTAAATACTTGTATCTATAAAAAGAACGTTAAACATAAAAAATGTCTTTAATAAATAAAATATATATCTATATATATATATATATATATATATATATATATATATATATATATGTATATATATGTATCTATGTATATATATATATGTGTGTATATATATGTATATATGTGTATATATATGTATATGAATATATATATATATGTATATATATGCATATATATATGTATATATATATATATATGTGTATATATATATATATATATGTATATATATGTGTGTATATATATATATATATATTTATATATATATATATATATATATATGTATATATATATATATATATATATGTATATGAAATTAAAAAATTCGTTTGTATATTCTTGGACTTTATGTGCGACTTTGTAAACAATTCTTATTACTACTAATATTACACGATTCTTACATATATATATACAATGATATCACTAGTAGGCTTTAACAAATACATTTTCACGCACACACACACAGACATATATATATATATATATATATATATATATATATATATATATATATAATGTTATCACAGTTAGGCTTTAACATATAAATTTTCGTAGCCTCACAGACAGGGCCATCGACTGTAATAAGTATTGGCACGAAACTCAATAGAATATCAAAACAAGATGCGGATTTCATACAGATAACTGATACACTAGTAAAGCAGTTTAGTATAATAGCTGAAATAATCAGGTATAAAATACAAAGAAACAAGATAGATAGCTAGATAGATACAAATATACATAAATAGATAGATATGACTAAACTTTTATATGAACATATATATATGAACTGCCTGAGACTTAAATATAGATATGAACTGAGAATGAAAGAGATAGATTCAAGAGATTTTCAGAGATAATGTGTTTGGTTTATTTAATTGTCTAATTTGGGCATGGAGAACCAAGTGAGGATTGAACTCGCTCCTAATCAAGTAACGATCAAGCTACTATCTCACACCTCAAAATCCAAGATTTATTTTACACAAGGCTACGCGTCCTACTCTGTATTAATAATCAGAAAAGCTCGCTGACAACTATCACAGCCGGGAGCTGTGTTCCGATTGTTCAGAGAGTGACGTGTTCATCATTAATTGAAAGATAATGACTTTTAACTGTTGTCCCTCACATCAACACAGACTTCTTATCGTTCATATCACGTTGCCATCAGCATATTTTTTCGCCCTATCCAACACTGTCTTAATGTTTTCATCTTAATTGATATTTTATTTTATAACCTTCGTTGGCTGTCTTTTTTTTTCTATGACTTACGTCATTTTACTTCTTTGCCTTCAAATCAATTGTTACATCCCACCATCTGGTGGTTCCTGCTGAAGGTCACGTGATGCCAGGTCTCTTCAGAACGCTACCTTTTCCGTATTCTTTTCGCTTCAATTATGTTGTTTTTATTTCATCAAATATATGAGTATAGATTATATTTATATTATATATTTTCATATTATATAAACAAAATAAGTTTAGCTTATAATATGAGGGGGGCGTGGAGCTCGGATTGAGGAACCGGAGAGCAGAGTTCGAAATCTAATACCGTTAGGAAATACATTTACTTACGTGCTAATACCGTTAGGAAATACAGTGTAACCCGGATAGAAGAGACCCGGATATAAGAGAAATCCGGATATAAGAGAGATTTTTTCTGGTCCCAAATTAGAGCCATACTTACCTAAACAAAATAGACCAAACCCGGATATAAGAGAAACCCGGATATAAGATAATTATCCGGTCCCGACAACTCTCTTATATCCGGGTTACACTGTATATGAATTCATCACTTCTTCTTCCTGGGGTAAATAACAGGTCAGATTGAGTTCTATAGCCTTGGGTGGCAACGGGCCTAGAAAGAAATACTCTGAATTCAAAACCAGCCACCACCAGCTATGAATAAATAGCAGAGTGACCATAAAACCTTGGAGGAATATGAATGCAAGCCACCTGTTGACTTGTAGGACCTGCATCTTTAAATTCTGAGAGGAGAGACGGGTCACCCCAACATTCACAGTCCAACAAAGCACTGGCAATCACCTGCCTTATTCTGTTTTGAATGTCACCAGGAGCAGCAATTTTGAAATGGAGCGAAGTGGTGACCACAGCGGCGAGAAATTTATACAAACTAAGTCCTCCTACACACAATAAATTACTCAAGAACAACATAACCAAAACATACAAAAAGGCACCCCAAACAACAGAACACGATACCAATAAGGAAGCTAAAACAATCGCCCAAAAATTAGACCTGGATGACCGAATAAGTTGTATTAGCAAGGCAGGAGCCTTTATCACACTAAAAGACCATAAAGAAAATTTCAAAACCAATCCTGCATGTCTACTCATAAACCCAGCCAAAAGTGAACTAGGTAAAATAAGTAAAACAATACTAGAAAGAATTAATTCTGAACTTAGGAAGAAATTAGGAGTAAACCAGTGGAAAAATACGAAAACAACTATTGACTGGTTCCACAGCATAAATAACAAACAAAACTGCCAATTCTTACAATTAGACATAAAAGAATTTTACCCATCCATAACAGAACGTATGCTAGATAAGGCCATCAACTTAGCTCAGGAACAAGTAATAATACAACCAAGCGAAATCAACATCATTAAGCACTCCCGTAAATCACTATTATTCCACAATGAAGAAGCATGGATAAAGAGAGATGGGATATTTGACACTACAATGGGAAGCTTTGACGGTGCAGAAGCATGCGAAATCATAGGCATTTACTTACTAAACGAACTGAGCAAAATAATAGATAGAAATGACACAGGACTCTACAGGGACGATGGTCTCATAATCTTAAGAAACTGTAACAAACAAAACACAGACAAAACTAGAAAAGCAATAATAAAGATTTTTAAAAATAACGGATTCGACATAGATATAAAAACTAACCTAAACGAAGTAGATTTTCTAGATGTTACCTTCAACCTAAGAGAAGGCACACATAAACCATATAGAAAACCTAATGACAAACCACTCTACATACACACATCTTCCAACCATCCACCTTCTATAATCAAACAGATACCAAAATCGATTAACCGCAGGCTCTCTGACAATTCCTCCAATGAATCCCTATTTAACAAAGCTAAGAAAGACTATGAAACAGCCCTAAAAGATAGCGGATTCCCAGAAATACTCACATACTCACCACAGGATACAAAAAAGGCCAACAGAAGAAGAAATATCACATGGTTCAACCCACCGTACAGCAAGAAAGTAAAAACAAACGTAGGGAAAATATTCTTCAAACTCTTACACAAACACTTCCCAGAATCAAGCACCTTACACAAGATATTCAACAAAAACACTGTAAAAATCAGCTACAGCTGCACTGAGAGCATGGCACAATTAATAAAAAAGCACAATAGGAAAATTATCAACAAACCACACGAACAAATTAAACCCACGTGCAACTGCAGAATAAAGAACGAATGTCCCTTAAACGGAAATTGTTTACAAAACAACGTAATATACCAAGCCACGATAAAATCACCAGATAATGAAGAAAAAGTATACATAGGAGTAACTGAAGGACCCTGGAAACAAAGAAATTATACACACAAAACATCTTTCACAAATAGTAAATATGCAAACAGTACAATGCTTTCTAAGTATATCTGGGAAATTAAAAACAAAACGAACATCACACCAAAAATATCTTGGAAGATAAGGAAAAAATCATCAGCCTACAATAACCAATCAAAAACTTGCAAACTTTGCTCGGAGGAAAAATAGCTATCATTACTTTTCCCGACCAAAATAAATAATTAGACAAAAGATCCGAACTCATCTCAAAATGCAGACATGAAAATAAATTTTTACTACGTAACCTAAAAAATTAAAAACGGAAAAAATAAAATAAAAACAAATAAATATACTAATAAGCAAAAATAACAAAAAAAAAAAAAATAGAAATAAAACATAAAAAAATACTATGTTACTTAAAAATCGAAAACCGAAAAGAGAAAATATACAAGTAAAATAAATTAACCTAAATTCATCCAAGTAAATAAATAAACAAACCAATCCCAAATAAAGATAATCAATTAAAAACTGTTCCCGCCAAAATAATACTTAGAATGAACTACAACAATCAACCCCAAAACTGAACAAATAGCTTTAATTAAATTCCCAAACCAAAACAAAACTGTTAAATAAGTGATATAAACAAATTTTTACTACGTTAATAAATAAATAAATAAATAAATAAAATAAGAAACAAAAATAAAAACAAGCAATATAATTTGACCTAAATAGATAAACAAACGACTTCCGGTGAAATAACCGCCATAACAGAATACCCACAATGCACCACTAACCCGTATATATATAAATAGCCGAGAAAAATAACAGCACACGTGGCCTGACGATTGCATATAACATGAAACAGACTGTTGACTTCTATGTTCACTTTATATATATATATATATATATATATATATATATATATATATATATATATATATATATATATATATTAAAAGCGTTTGTGTGTGAGCTATGGAAAAAAAATGATGTTCTCACATTTGTATATTCCCCATTATGGGCATTATTATATCCATGATATAATGACACAGTATTTCATAGACGGTACGGAATATCTGAAAGGAAAGGAATTGAAAACCTTGTTCTCGAAGAGAATGTTATGTTGCTAAATCACACAGAAAACTACACAGAAGTTGCGATGGATAAATTATCGTCAAAATTACACAAAAATGAAAATAAAACCGACATCTCATTTTAACACATATATTTATCAAAATTGCACAGAAATATCTTGACATACTAAAAAGTAAATGTTTTAAATAAAATCGCCACTGGCTTCTACCAGGGCCTCCGGACAACTTCTGAATCTTCTGCAACTCTTCTGTAGGGTCTCCTTGGGGAATGTTGCCACAATCCTTGCTTTCATTTCATCTTTGGTGTTACAAGGAGTTTTGTAGGCCTCTTGCTCAACTCTGCCCTACACATAATAACCAAAGGGCTTGCAGTCTGGGTATTTATGCGAAGAGATGTAAGGGGTGGTGTAATCGCAGAAATTGTGTGACAGTCATGTCTGGTTTCTCCTTCTTGTGTGGCATGGTGCAAATTCCTATTGATAGGCATAGGATCTTCCAGCAGCCATCATATTGAGCCGGGGCGTAACTACATCCTCAAGGCATTTGATGTAGACCTTCTTGTTGTGTCTGACATCCTGTGGGAAGATGGATGCAGAAATAGCGTCGCTATCACACATGATCACTCCAAACAGCTTTCTAATCACCATTAGACTCATCCAACTCTACCCGAATCCTCTGTACTACCCTAAGATTGACACCAAAATACTCCGAAATATTCGTTTGGAGCTTCTGGTGCAAATATCAAGCAGTACAGTAAGTTTCCAGATTTCAGTCGAAGTGAATTGCGTCATGGTGCTCTTTTTCTTACTGGTGATGCCCAATTTACTGACCCAAAAACGTACAATAAATATAGGTAAAATTCACAGACATAAAGAACACTCTAACGCACAGACATAGAAACAAACACACAATCATAATTAAACACATCCGTTATTTAAAAAAATATATATATATATATCCGGCTAGGGATTTTTAAAATTATGTCTTTTAGTTAAAGTATAGAAATAATTTTAGCATCTAAGTTATATCAATAGTATATTTTGTTAAAGATTGTAATGAGTCCGACAAACATTGATGAACTATAGTTGCCACTGATTTACTTGTGTCCCACGCATAGAAACTACAATACATGTTTACGCAACAGACAGTATAAAAAGGAAACGAAAATAACGGGACTTAGTTCTGCAGGAGATTCTTCTGAGTTTCTGAAAAGTCATATTTAGGATTCCAGATTCGCGAGGGTCAGATTTATCTGCTACGTCACTCGTGATGACATTCTGAAAACGGCGAGTCATGGGCTTTTCCAAACAGAGGACTACGAGCTGGAAATAATTTCTCTATCCGGTGAAGATATATTTCCATAGAAAAACGCTGCCGTCGACTTGTAAGCTGCTGGAGAGGACGATGGCAGATTTAGATTTAGAACTCAAAAAGCACCTATTCTGTTTGCCTCCTGGAAACACACAAGAACTGACTACTGTCGTCATTCTGTGACGCGCCGGTCACGTGATATCCGTGACCTACCACTTCAATCAAAGGGAGATAATCGGCTTTTTGTAACCCAATAGCAGGTAAGTGAAGGAAAACCTTTTATGAACATTGCTAGATGCAAGCGCCAAGAAGAAAAGTATGTATAATATAACCAAAGCAATTGTATATGCACAAATGTTTCGAGCGTAACGCATGTTTCAGAGCCACTTTTCGCTGTTTTGTGTTTCGAAGTTCTTTTATAAGTCTTGTGTCTCAAACGTTTTTTAAGATGAATGTGAGTGTTTTTTTTTTTTTGTTTGTTTTTTGTTTAGTTATTTTTTCTTTTCCTTTATCAACTGGGCCTGCGGAATCAATTAGAAGTGTTATTTTTTCGAAATGCATTTTCAAAACTACACCCTTGTGCAAATTAATTGAAACAAAACGAATAATTCCATTATTATTTAATATTTTTTCGTATTTTTCCAATAAAACATGATCCAGTGCACATGTCTTTATTTCGTTTGTCCATTCCACGAAGTCGTTCCTTACAGATTGACCACAGATTCTCGATTGGATTTAAATCAGGAGAGTTTTCGAGCCGGTCGATAGTACTTTGATTTGCTCACTGGAATTGTGTTCGTGCAGTGTTACAATTTTCGTACGCGTTCTTAGAGTAACGTCCATCGCAGACAATGGTCGTAGGACAAATAATCGACAGTCGAGATAATAGTGTCTGGGCGTGATATAAATCGGATGACGCAATATTTTTCAAGGCCAAACAAATTTCATCATACACCCCGAAAATAGATTCAAATTACTGCACACCACTGGAGAAAAAATAGAAATCGATTGCACACTGGCACTCCAGTGGGTCTAAAACTGACCAAATTTTGAAAGAAAGGAAACTAAAATAATTGTTTTGAATTAATTTGCAGAAGGGTTTACGTCTGATTTCCAGGATTTCCCTCTCAGTCTGAATGCTTTAACTCTAGAGAATGTTAACTCGCTTCCTTCTGTACAACTGGTGGTGGCTTATGCCCTCAATAATTTCTATTGTGTAGAACGTTGAATGAGTGACAAACTGTCGTATTATTATAAAATTCTTTCTTTATAATATCAATTTCCACTATTGAAGGTGGGGTATTCTTATCTGTTTAGTTATTAAGGGGAAGGAATTTTTTTTGCCGTTGATAACGCCGTAGGCTATGACGAGAGAAAATTTCTATGTAACTTCAGTTTTATTGTCTTTTTCTCTTCTGTTTAGCATCATATGATTTTTTTGTTCGCAACTTTCTTTCGGTTCGTATTTATCCTGTCCTCGCTTCATACGGCCCAGAGCCATTACAAACATAGCAGTAATTACCCGACATAAACTCCTCCTGAAACCTTTAAACTTTACTTCCTCCTCTTCCTCATCATCATTATCATCACCATCATCATCTTTTTGTAAAAGAATTCTTTTTTGTAAATTTATTTCCCCAAATCTTTACCGATTTAATATTATATCACATCACTCAAATTTCAATATAAACTAAATATTTCTCCCATCTGTATATGTCTTAATATTATGTTAATTTATTTTCAGATAGGTATTTCTTTAACGGATATAAATATGCATAATTTGTATCTCTAGCCGTAAGATCAAGATGTGTGACCATTTTTAAATTTAGCCAGAATATTTTTCAGAAATGTCGTCATCTTCATCAGACATAAGTTAAAGATAAAACTACATAGAATATGTATTTAGCTTCAGAAATAAGTGAATAGCAATGAGAGTATTGTGAGTGCTAAGCCAGAAATTAACATTCTCAATTTGTTTCTCGAAATGTTATGGATATTATTATATCGATTATATCATAAGGTCTTAATACACGGACGCAGCGGAATAGCTTCAAGAAAAGGAATGTCAAAGATGCTTTTTCTCAGAGACAGTTTTATATCTCGAAGTCATACACAAAATTATATACACATATTTCCACGTATTCCAAACAGAAAAAAAAAGTTAACAAATTTATGTACCAACAATCAGTGTTAAAATGCCAAAGAAACATAGGGTTTTACTTGTATTAATTCCCAAGCGAAATTCGAGTTGCCGGAGGTTTCTTCTATCCCCCTGAGAAACCATATTTATCCCATCGGGAAAACGGCGACTCTATGTATTTCGGCTATATTTGTATTCTACCATCAGGGATTTGCGGAGTACAGCAAGCCAAAGATAGTTTTTTTATAATTCTAGCGGAACGGATTTATCATCATCTTTGTCTCTGTTTTCTAACAGGAAAACAGCGCTTTGACATTGTGGGCTGCCTCACGTGATAGAAAAATGTTCGGTTTGAATTTATACAAGCTAACTGACTTTACAACAGACCACTTTCTTTAGTGGCCCACTAAGCGGACATCACGTGACGCAAGTAACTTCATTTCAACCAATGGGCGGTTGAGAAATGGTTCCTAAATTATGTTCTGATTTAGTTTAAAACATGTGAAGTGAATTAGAACATGTACAGAAGTCAGAAAATTGCCTTTGGAAGATTAGTTCACGCTGTTATTATTACGGAACGGAAATAAATATTTCTTAAATTGTGTCTTGCGGTTTAAAATCAATCTTGTACCACGTCTGGACAGGATCTATAAATTGGCTTACTGAGGCTCCAAAGCATTTCACAACTTCAACGTTGATCAACAAAAAATGATTGCTCTACTATGGTAATAGTAAGATTATCAATTTCCTTTCAAGAGTTTCCGTAATAACTTTTTCGTTATGTTGATTTTCACAGCATAGATTATATGTGGCACAAGGCCAACAGTATGGGGTATTCAGTGAGGATCGAATTCACTCTTCAGTCGTAATTTGATCCAGCGAGACAAGCTTGCTAACCATTGCACCACATCGATGTGCCGAAAAAATGATTTTCTAAAAGTAGCTTAGATGTGGCACAAGGCCGAACGTATGGGAAACCTAGTAAGGGCTATTGCTATTCAATCGTAATTGATCTAACGAGACAAGTTTGCTAACCACTGCACCACGTCGAAGTGCCCAACATCTTTGACTATAGATATAATTCGTTTTTTTCTTCACTGCTGAGAAGAAATCTCAACTAAATTCCCAACAATCACAATGAATTGTGGACGGAAAATTCTGTTAAATAAGATGAGTGCTAGGACATGTAAAGGAAACGCTTTCGATCTTTCAGAATGTTCGGACAAAAAACGCACAAAAAAGACAATAAAATTTCAATATCTTTGCCTTCAAAACTTTACTTCAGCTTATATATTTTATGGACATGTTTATAGGAGTGATACCATTTATTTATTTATTTATTTATTTATTTATTTTTAGAATATTTTAAGTTTATATCATTATAGACAACATTATAGTGATTTCCTATCTTTCGTAAAAGGAAGAACTGGTAAGGACCCAAATGTGGTAGCAAATTGTCTAAAGCCACGAACGCTCATGTCCAGAAAGGATGCGGAATATAGAAGAAGAAACGTTTAAATCTTGTGATTCTGGATTAGTTCTAAGATAGATATTGGATATCACAGATTATCTCCAATTCCAACTTGTACAAAAGATGTAAAATAATCCCGATTTTACTTTTCTACCTACGATTACCCTGGAAATTATCTGGAGATTAGCTGTGACTAGAACTGTAAACGCCTTTTCATGAGGCAATACTATTTTACTCCAAGATGACCAATATAACAAACTTTTGCGGAAGACATCGAACAAGCGTAGTATACACATTGAACAACGACATTAGAAGAACTACTACTAATAATAATAACATTTCATTATTTCACGCAAAAAAATAAGTGGGAAGATTAGATTTTATTTTTTAATCAGTTCACTTCAAGTAAGGAGATAATGTCACTGGAACGCAGGCTGGTGGGAGTGAACGTGAATAATTGGGAGGGTTGAAGTAAGGACAATAAAAGAAACCGCATATATATATATATATATATATATATATATATATATATATATATATATATATATATATATATATATATATATATATATATACTATTATGGCTGATATAGCGAGACTCTTCGACAAAAGCTAATTGAGTCACTGTCGGTAACTGTGTGTATTTATCTAAAATTAAATACGCCGACGGCTTAGTGGTAGAATCTCTGACTGATACCAATTCAGTCCGGTTTCGATCCTAGCTACCGAAACAGTCTGTCTGTGTTTGACTTTATATATAATTATTTAAAAAAAAAAAATATGATTCCATCGCGGCACAGAAATTACTGTTTTGAAACTTGACTAAAGTCCTAAAGTTTAATTTGATTTTTAAAATTAAAATTTAGAGTACAGTTTTCATTCTCAAGCGATTTTTTAAAATAACTAAGAGTTATTCTAAAACATCGCTTGGGAATGAAACTGTACTCTAAATTTTAAGTTTAAAAATGAAATTAAACTTTAGGACTTGAGTCAAGTTTCAAAACAGTAATTTCTGTGCCGCGATGGAATCATATTTAAAAAAAATAATTGTGATCTAAGCTCTAATTCTGTATCGAGCACTGTTTTTTTTTTTTTTAAATAAAAACATGAATACTAAAGAACTTTGAACCACACACACACACACATACACAAACATACCTACATACATACATATTTTAATGATCTTTGCGGTACGGAAATATCTATGTTTCGAGATTTAAATTTTTTATCTCGTCATCAATCTTCGGTAACATTTTATGAAAATGATTTACATTTGAAAATGGAAAAACAATATATTTGCTTATTAAAGATGTCGGGGAGGGGATATACATTTTTAACTCTAATGAGTATGTCTCCTTTTAACTAATCAAAACAAAGGTCAAAGCTAAATGAGAAAAGTTAAAAGTATAGGTGAGATGTTGGGGGTGGTGTGTTATTCATACATATCTCGGGGAACTGTCATATTACGAGTTGACAACATACAATATGTATATCTCAAACAATAGGTTAATTTTTTTTTTTTTTAAATTATTTTTTATGAATTCTTTAGAAATCTCTTAAAAGGGATTCTGTTACCCTTCAGTCATTTTTATATAATTCTGAACCTTAAAAATTCAAGGAATTAAATCAATATTACATATACTATTATATATAATAAAATAATGGTTATATAATTGTAATACATAGATTTTTATAACAATTCATTAACAATATTTTAACGTGAACATTTCAAAATGTCTGCATATGAAGGTAAATTCATTTCGCTGATTTAATAGATGAATATTTTTAGGAAACTTAATTATATGTAGCATTTCATGTAGACACAGGGGATATGGCTCATTTAAGGACTTAAAGGAATCGTTTATATATATATATATATATATATATATATATATATATATATATATATATATATATACTGTTTACTCCGACAAAAAAAACAGAAAAAAAACAACTCTTTTTTATGTATTTAGGGGGCATTGGGTAGAAGTAGTACCTTTGTTGCTCATCTACTGTACCCTATTTTTAAGGGTAATAGGCAGCGCAGCACTGGTCTTCATACATCCTCTAAATCTCTCACGTAATGTCCTGGGTATGACGGTAAAAACTACATCCGGCAGCAAGTCTTCTCATCGGGAGATTGGAAGATTTAAGGAGTGTCGAACCACCTTTTAATTGCTGTTGTTCCCAGGTCCGCCGTGACTCGGCGTGGTAGCACCTGTTAGGGTCCCAACTATGGCCAAATAGTGTCTGCCAGAGCTGACCAAGCTCTTTAGTGTTATAGAACACGATTGGTCTAGAAGACGGAAAACTCTTACACGAAAAGCCTGGGGTATATTGTCTGCTTCGTCTGTGGCATTTATTTGCACCGACTGATGTTTGATGGGTGTCAGTTATTAGATATCTCCTGTTAATTTCCCTCTGAAAGTTCTTCACTGCCTTAACCGGATATTGAACTTACACATTTTGGGTCCTGTCACTGGATATAACCAAAGCCTTTATCCACTGTGCCATGTGTCCTTGAGGAAAAATGGCGCGTGGAACTAGAACAGTCTACCCCAGTGAGCGAAATAAAGGTTTCAGTTCGAAATTCGAACCGCCTGAAGAAGGCCGGAGCGTACAACGGCCGAAACGTTGTGATAAATATGGCGACAAAGATTAGGACAATAGTCCGAATAATGTAAATAATGTTCATATGATAGTGTATTATATTCAGGCTCTATCGAATTTGTCATTAAGACATCATCATATATTATAAGATTTTAGCTTAATTTATTCTTAATATTTTTGTGTGTGTATATATGTGTGCGCGTGTATATATATATATATATATATATATATATATATTATATATATATATATATATATATATATATATGTATATATGTATGTATATATGTGTGTGTGTGTGTGTGTCATTATTACATAAATATAACGAATAGAATTCATTGCATAGATAGATATTAGGTTGGTGCAAAAATAATGACGTAATAAAGTCGTTTTTAGACGTATCTTTAACGTCAAAAAAAGACATTGTTACGTCATTATTTTTGCACCAACCTAATAGATAGATAGATAAATAGATAGATAGATAGATAGATAGATAGATAGATAGATAGATAGATAGATAAGTATCAAAGTCACCATATAGCAAATTGAAATCGAAAAAGACAGGCTGTTTTTATTTTTAAATCAAATTTGCAAAATTCCGGTTGCAATGATGAAAATTCACAAACAAAAATGAAAAAAAAAATAAAAACGATAGCATAATATAAAATCAAATTCCATCTGAACCCAACATCGTAAAAATGTAACAAAAATTGTCCCGGCAAATGTAAAATATAACATTAGAAATATAAAATAAACGGTAGCTTTGACGGGTGTTAGTGGTAGGGCGTATTAACAGTTCCTGTCCGAAGGCTTGACAGGAGCTAAGTGCTTCTGGAAAGTGGCATTATCTTAGGGTTCGGTTTTGTGTCAGGGATTCGAATTTTTTGAAAAGTAACAAGGGAGATGAATTTGAATAGGACGTCTGCATTTCTCTGTACGCTTTGCTTGCCTATCTCTGCGACATTCCCAACTTTCTCGGCTGCATCGTTAAAAGTCGTGGTAATTATACGTGATGGTGGCGTTGACGGTGCCTGTGACGTGGATTGTGCGGGGAAAGGATGTCGTGATGAAATAACACCTACTGGCTTCCCACGTCATCCTCCCTTGCCCTAAAACCCGACACATCCCTCCAGTTTATGGGGAGAAGAGAGTGTCACTTTCATGTTCTTTTTTATTTATTTATTTTTCTTCTTACGTATCAGGTTTTATAATTATCTATCAATTCTTTCTTCCTTTCTTTCTCTTTCTTTCTTTCCAATTTTAGCCCTCTTTCCTAACCCTTTTTTCCCTTTCTTTTTTCCTTTCTCTTTCTCGCGTTCTTTATTTGATTTGCGTTTCTCTCCTTTTGTACCTCCTTCGATTCCCTTCGTTCTTTCTTTCTTTTATTTTATCTAATTTTCATTTTTCTTCTTTTAATGCTCTATACCTTCCTAAATATCCATTGTTTCTTTTCCCTGTCTTTATCTACTTCCACTATGTCATTCTTTCTTTTACTCTTTCTTTCTTTCTTTCTTTCTTTCTTTCTTTCTTTCTTTCCAATTTTCACCTGCTTTGCAAACCCTTTCCCCTTTCTTTTTTCGTTCCTCTTTCTCACGTTCTGTATTTGATTTGCGTTTCTCTCCTTTTGTACCTCCTTCAATTTCTTTCTTTCTTTCTTTCTTTCTTTCTTTCTTTCTTTTATCTTATCTATTTTTCATTTTTCGTCTATTAATATTTATACCTTCCTAAATATCGACTGTTTATTTTCCACGTCTTTATCTACTTCCACTCTCTTTCTGTGTTTCTCTTTCTTTCTTACTTTTTCTTTCTTTCTTTCTTTCTTTCTTATCGTCTCTTTTTAATTGGTCATTTTCTACTATATACGTCTATTTCAAATACGAGTATCCACTAAATATAACATTTGAATATCTGTCGATATCTCTGAGATGAGGTATTATGATTACTTTTATTATATACATTATCTGTTATCCTCATCTCCATTGCCATATTCACGACCTTTCGGCCGTTCTACTCTCCGGCCTTATTCAGCGGATTGAATCTCTGAGATGAGGTATTATAATTATTTGTATTATTTACATTATTCAGACTGTTATCCTCATCTTCATTGACATATTCACAATGTTTCGGCCGTTGTACACTCCGACCTTCTTCAGGTGATTGGATCTTCGAAGCGGACGTGGAAACTTGAGTTAAAGAAAAATAACTGAGACATGAGGTATGGCACGTGCATCTAGAACAATCTACGCCAGTGGACGAATTAAAGTGTTCGGATCGAAATTCCAATCACCTGAAGAAGCCGTTAAGGTACAACCGTCGAAACGTTGTGCATATGGCAAGGAAGATGAGTATAACAGTCCGCATAATATAAACAATTTCGTCATTTTCTTGTTTTCTGCTCCAATCTTTCTCTATCTTTTATTTTTTTTATGTTTTCTTCTTCCTATTTTTACTTCAGTCATTTAAACATTCATTTTAAAATGTCTGCTTATTTCCTTAACTGTCAATACCTCGTTGTCCCTTTCTTTCTTTCTCTGTTTAGCTCTTTCCTTCTTTCTTTCTTTCTTTAGCTCTTTCTTTCTTTCTTTCTTTCTCTGTTTAGCTCTTTCCTTCTTTCTTTCTTTCTTTCCTTCTTTCTTTCTCTGTTTAGCACTTTTCTTCTTTCTTTCTTTCTTTCTTTCTTTCTTTCTTTCTTTCATTCTCTGTTTAGCTCTTTCCTTCTTTCTTTCTTTCCTTCTTTCTTTCTCTGCTTAGCTCTTTCCTTTCTTTCTTTCTTTCTTTCTTTGTTTATCGCTTTACTTCTTTCTTTCTTTCCTTCTTTCTTTCTTTCTTTCTCTGTTTAGCTCTTTCCTTCTTTCTTTTTTTCTTTCTCTGCTTAGATATTTCCTTCTTTTTTTCTTTCTTTCTTTGTTTAGCGCTTTACTTCTTTCTTTCTTTCTTTCGTTCTTTCATTCTCTGTTTAGCACTTTCTCTTTTTCTTTCTTTCTTTCTTTCTTTCTTTTTTTTCTTTCTTTCTTTCTTTCGTTCTTTCTTTTGATATGTCGCTATTACCATTTTTCCTTTCGGAACAAAATATTACCATTTTAAAAAGAAATATCTTTTTTCTTCGTTTTCTTTATTTTTTCTTCCTTTATTTCATTCTTTTTTCTTTTTTCCTATCATTTTTCTTCATTCTTTTTTTCATTCCTTTTCTTTCTTTTCCCTTTGTCCGTTTCTTTCTTTCTTTTTCTCCACACTTTAGCAAAATATATTATTTCTTCTTTTAATCCTTCATTTTCTCTTTTATTCGTATTTATTCATTTATTTTTTGCTCATCTTCTCTTTCTCTCTTCCTTCTTTCATTCCCTTAACAATTCACTTTACTAGCTTTTTCTTTCACTGACCACTATCAGGTTCTTCTTCTTTTTTTTCTTTATTTTTCTTTATTTCTTGTTCGTTTCCTTTTTTTTCCTTTCTTCCTTTTCCTTTTTCTTCTTTTTATCATTTTTTACCCTTTCTTCATTTCTTTCTTTATTTTCTTCCTTTATTTCATTCTGTCCTTCATTTTTTTTTCCTATCATTCTTTCTTTATTCCTTTTTTCTTTCTTTCCTTTTTCGTTGCTTTCTTATTTTTTTATTTCATTATTTCTTTCTTCTTTCCTTCCTTCTTTCTTCCTTTCTTCTAGCTTTTTTCTTTTTTCTTCCCGTCGTTCATTCTTTTTTTCTTCCTATCTTTCTTTCTCTCTTCCTTCTTTCATTCTTTTTTTTTCATCCTGTCTTTCTTTTTCTTCATTTTTCTTTTCCTCTTCCTTTCTGTCTTTTTTCTTTCTATCTTTCTTTCTCTCTTCTTTATCCTTTCTTTCTTTTTCTTCCTGTCTTTGTTTTACTTCCTGTCTTTATTTTTCTTCGTTTTTTCTTTCTTTCTTTCTTTCTTTCTTTCTTTCTTTCTTATTTTTTGCCACTTATGATTCTTGTTTTCATGCATTTCCTTATTTACCTGCCAATCAACAAACAGATTTTTCATCACGAGAATATATACCCATCTGTATTTCGAATATACGTTCCCAAATTATTATTCATATATTTACATACATTTGAATAAAACCTAAAAATTCTTCAAGACTCGATTGCAATGCACATTTCTGAAGAAAGATATTGGTTTATAAAAGCTGCGAAAATAAGCACCAGAATAAATTTGCATGATATTGAGCAGGCATATAGCGATGTGCAAAGAAATTACGAAAATTTCATGAGCAACTTGACACAGTCAGAACAAGAGTAGATATTTGCAGGGGGATCTATCATGTTTCGCTCTTATAATAGCTTCATCAGAAAATGAGAAGTTGAGAAAAAGAATTTTGGTATTTTTACTTTTCTTTTGGTTGATATTCATTGGTTAATCACGTTTCACATGCATTCGACTTGTTAAAAAACGATAGTATAATTTTTGGTTTCAATTGACATTTTAAGAAGTTGACCTAAATTACATTCAAATAGTCGCGTATATGTGTGTGTATGTATATATATATATATATGTGTGTGTG
>OZ010590.1:21080419-21085419 GCA_963932145.1 Acanthosepion lycidas | reverse complement strand
TATATATATACACATATACATACACATATATATATATATATATATATATATATATATATATATATATATATATAGTCATCAACAGACGACTGTTTCGCTGTATCACAGCTCATCAGTGTGGTTTGACGTGCGGTTGATTCTAGCTGAACTAGCGTCAGTCGGAGATTCAGCGCCTAAACCGTTGACGCATGACAGGAATCAAGGCGAATTTAAGCGTATTTATTTTTAGATAAACACACAAGTGACTGAGAGAACTCATTTCGTTTTGCCGAAGGGTCTTGCATTATTAGCAGTAATAGTCACTGTATGCAAACTCACACTTCCTCTTCACAGAGTTCAACCGAAATAAATTTTTCAGGAGCATATACATTGTCATCAACAGACAGAATGTTTCGCTGTATCAGAGCTCATTCGCGTGACTAGACGTCCGATATATATATATATATATATATATATATATATATATATCCTATAGCTGGCCACTCATATATATCTCCTATAGCTGGCCACTCATATTCGAGGATACCAGTCTAATAACGCGGTTAGACAATCCCTATTGTAGAAGCTTGCTCAGGAACATTTATATTTATTCAACACCGACAGAGGCCACCTGTGGTTTTTACTGCAACTATGCTGAGCAGACCTTAGTTACAATTTCTGGTAAAGAGCGTGTAATCTATCGTTATCAAATCTCCTTCCTGACATAGTGAAATTCGAACCCAGGTTCTCATGGTCAGAAAGTGATATATATATATATATATATATATATATATATATATATATATATATATATATAAGTGAGCATGGAATTCAACACTTAGAGGCGATAATCTGTTTCATGCTGAGGTGGCCTGAGGTGGCCTGAGGATTGCATCTATCATGAAACATGAAACAGACTGTCGCCTCTAAGAGTTGACTTCTATGTTCAGTTTTATATTTACACACGCTCTATCTCTGATATTGAGCACTTTATCCCATAAATATAGCACATCGTAAGACTATATTTCTTCATATATATATATATATATATATATATATATATATATATATATATATATACATACATGAAATTTCATATTTTTTGTAGTTCCTGTATTTCGTCTATGTTTTTAACTAAGATGAGGAGATCATGTACATATCTTAGCTCGATGGAATCATTTTTGGTGGCATCAAATATGTTATTTTCAATGTTAGCCATGTAGAGGTTATTAAATGTTAGTCTCCGAACTGAACCCATGAAAACGCCATCACGTTCTACGTCGATATTATTTTGATAGAAGGGAATCTCAGTAGTACAAGGCAATAGTACTTTCGCTAATATGTTAGCTTTTAATTTTTAATGGAGTGAGAGATGAATTGTTGGAAATATTCTTTATAGCTATCGCAATCGTTTCTCCGACTGAGGCATAAATAAACTTTCAACATCAAGTAAAGCTATGGACTCATTATTAAGTTTTTGTGTTTTTAAGATTTGGGTTATATTGGGAGTTGATATAATGCTGTATTTATTAGGTACGTATGGTGTAATTAGTTGATTAATGATTTTGGTTAATTAATAAACTGGAGTGGTGATTTGGGATCTGATAGGACGGAGAGAGAATTTAGCGTGGTGTATCTTTTTTTTTTGCACAAGCTTCTAAAATGTTTAAGACAGCAAAATTTTAAATATTAGGTTGGTGCAAAAATAATGTCGTTTTCTCACATATTTTTGCACCAACCTAATATATATTATTTGGATGATCACTAAAAGCGAACCTCAGTGGTACAAGTCAAATGTAGTTTTAAGATTTGGATTAGATCGTCAGTTGATTTAATGCTATATTTATTAGGTATGTATGGTGTAATTAGTTGGTTAATGATTTTGGTTAAGTGATAATCCGTAGTGGGGATTTGGGATATAATAGGGCGGAGATAGAAGTTAGGTTTATATATTTTTACACTTCCATACATGTATCCTGGTTTGTAATCATCAATTATTTTAAGAAGTTTTACTTTTTCCTGTTCCGGGTCATTTTATTGTGATCAGTTTGTTGATTTTCATTTCTCAGTTGGTTAATAGGAATTTTGTTGGCGCTTTTAAAATTTGGTGTGGGCCTCAAAGATTTGCTGTAATTTTGAATTATAATCTTTTTTTTGAAAAAATTATATGAGTATGGTTACGTCGCTCCTCAGCAGCGATTTTCAATTGTTTTGTTAGGAGCTTAGAAGATTTATTTTCTTTTGTCATGTCTGTCTTTTATTGTTTCAGTTTGGGGTAGGTGCCAATTTTCTGCTTTTGCTTTTATTAGTTGTAGTTCTTTGAGATTTTGTATTTTTTTATATAACAGGTCAATTTCAGTTATTTTTATCCAGTCTATTATATTGTCTGTAGAGATGACAGTTCAAAGGTTGAGTAATTCCTTTTATTGGTCTGTTAGTTCGTAGATATTTTTAACTAAGATGAGAAGATCGTCTATATATCTTAGGTAGATGGAGGGTTTTAGGTGGCATCAATTATCTTATTTTCAATATTAGCCAGGTAGAGGTTATTAATTTTTATTCTCAGAACTGAATCGTTATTTAGAGATGTTGATAAATTTATCTTTATTAGTTAGGAGATGAATAGTTCCTGTGTATACTTTATTAAGTTTTTTTTTTTTTTTTTTTTTTTTTGTATATTCAGACTATTGAATTCTAGATTTATTAGAAATTTCTGCAGGTCTTTGGAGGACTTCTTGAAACTGTTCAGGAGTGTTTGTCAGTTTTAGTCTTATGCTCTTTTATTAAGAGTTTTTAAGTTGACTTTTGCTATTTCACTGTGCATATTCAGAAGCCTACATTTAAGTTTTCAAGTGTTGGTATTATGATGAGCTGTTGGAGCATGCAGTTTAAAATATGGATATTTAGGCATATATTCATGCAAGAATGTTTGGTTTAATAATCTAGACTTATTATATATATATTTTTTAAAAATACTTCGGAAAATAAAAGAAAAACCAAAACGACGAGGTCTTCCTTAATCAGTTTTGTAACAGCAATAAGAAATTCATCCTTGAATTTGAGAAGATTACAATAAATTAATTAGACATAATATTCTACATTATACAACGATATATATATATATATATATATATATATATATATATATATATATATATATATATATATATATATATATACAGGAGAAAGAAGGAGAGAGATTTCTTCTCATTAGCGACGTTATTTAGTAAGTACACGTGTTTGAATTGTTATCACTGGTATATTATATCAGTGAAATATACGTTAATGGTTATATATAACACAAAACATTCTTCAACAACTAATCCACCCAAATCCGCAATATGAATATCATCTTTCAGATTATTCGATATGTTTTTTATATATATTGATTAATCTTGAAATACATTTATAAAAGGAGCCGGTAGGGGTCATCAGTGATGTTAAACTGGCTTCATTACGAATTTCGGGTATTGCAATATCAGATCCGTTCTGCCATGTACCCAGACCTGTTGACAGGCTGCCTATCCGCATAATTCACTCCACGATGTAATTTAAAAAAAAAAACAAAAAAAACACTTATTATGCCGGGAGTTACATTTTACTTTTATTGTGGTATCGAGATTTGTATTAGCCAATCAGATTGTGTTGTGTCTGCTGTGTACAAGTGTAAGATCAACTGCATGATTGGCGCACGCTTTCCAGTTTTGCCTTCCCTGCACGTGTGCCAACGTTATGGTAAGTCTTTTTTACATTTACTTAAAGAAGAAGAAAAATAATATACCACTTGGTTATTATTGGGTATCTTCAAAGTTTCGCTAAAAATGAGCAGATTTTTCTCAAGCATTTCACCGCAAACAAGGCGGGAGATCTACTAGTACCCAAGGGGTTAGAGAGAGTGAGAGCAAGATTAAATAGGGTTGTTTGAAGTGGATCGGGATCAAGTCATCAGAACATGTCAATTGACATTACATTTGCATCTTTTAATATTATAGCTATCAGAGAAGCAAATACGAATAAAAGATTTCCACTGTCTGGAAGTGCGAGAGAAGAAACTGTTGAAGTAGAAAAGGTGGTTACATTTTAACTGTTTCAACAGTGAAAGGTTGGGACCGAGATACTAACTTAGTAGCACGCTTAAATTCATGCAGTTGGGGTACCAGTGACAGTAGCTCGTCAGAGCAGTTGCCATGAAAATAAATGTAGAAGAGACAGAGCGAGGGCACATCACGTCTGTCAGAAAGTGACTGTAAACGAAACGCCAGATCAGGACCTATCACATTGCATATCTGTTTCTGGATTTTATCGAGGACCTCGAGATGAACTGCGGGGAAACCAGACCATATTTGGCAACAGTGTTCAGTAATAAAAATATGACTGAATTTAATAAATACATAGATTTATGTTTCATTATTATGATCAAGCGCCAAAAGTTTTCTTTATGTAAATCATATTTTTTTTAATGCTTTTTAGAACCTACGAAATTTCGGTAAAACATCTTGATTTTCTGGTGTCAAAGTGTAGCGGGGGGGGCATAAATTTCTATTTGAATTTGAATCTTTTTGCGATGAAAAACATTTTTTTTCCAAAATTCAAATTTCAGGACTTATTCACAAACGAATTAAATTATTTTTAAAAAATTTTCTTTTTTAGAAAATCTTGGTAAACGTATATATATATATATTTTTATATCTGTTACCCCCAGTTATTTAATTTTATGAAATTTATCTCGCAATTAATGTTTACATTGGTTATAAGGACAAGTCCTCGGAGAATTTAAATCATCATTTTGTTTTCGGTCAAACAGGAAAAATTAGGGAAAATCTGCTCTGATTCGTAAAATAAGAAAAAAATAATAAAACTAATGCATTATTTAATTACAATAGCTTTTAATTGATTTTATATGCAAAATATGTTATGCACACTATTGGCTTTTTTTCGATGAACAAAGAATTTTTACAAGAATTGTTTCATTTTTTAAAAATTTAATTAGAATAATTCATGAAGTGTTAAATGTTTTAATA
>OZ010590.1:21000419-21075419 GCA_963932145.1 Acanthosepion lycidas | reverse complement strand
ATTCATTTCTCTGATTTAGTAAACTTAATTTATTTATTTAATTTCAATTTAAAAGAAGTTTAGGTTATAATTCATTTTAATTAACTACAATTATAATTACAACTTTAAAATATTTTCATTTTTAGTTTTTATAGACTATATTTAATTTAATTGAAGTAAATGTATTAGAATTACTTACAGTAAGTAAATTTATTTTTCTATATCAAGTATAAGTATATTACGATTTGTAAAATTTTTTTATTTAAATATTTTTTATGTATTCTTTAAGTAATTTTTTTTTCCGCTAACGGCAAAAATAGCTAATTCATTTCTCTGATTTAGTAAACTTTAGTTATTTATTTAATTACAATTTAAATTATGTTTAGGTTAGAATTCATGTTAATTAAGTACAATTTTAATTACATCTTTAAAATATTTTCATAGTTAGTTTTTATAGACTATATTTCATTTAATAGAAGTAAATGTATTAGAATTACTTACTGTAAGTAAAATTATTATTCCATATCAAGTATATGTCTATCATGATTTTCAAAATTTTATATTTAAATACTATTTAAGTAAAAAAAAATTTTTGCACTTACGGCAAAAATAGCTAATTCATTTCTCCGATTAATTAAACTTTATTTTATTTTATCTAAATTTTTTTTTTTTTTTTTTTTTTTTTTTTTTTAATTTTATTTTTTTATTTTATTTCATTTTATTTTATTTTTTTATATATATAAACTTTGTACATACAGTTGAAACCATATATTACTAAGGACATGGGTCATTCAATGGCCCACATCCTCTAGCTGTGATAATTTCATTTTTCGGTAGGTGTTTTATTGGATTCATTTGAGTGTCGGTATTTCTTTTTGAGAGGTGTTTAGGTTAGAATACGTTTTATTTAACTACAATTTTAAAAGAAGTTTAGGTTAGAATTCGTATTAACAACAATTTTAAATACAACTTTAAAATATTTTCACAGTTTTTTTAATAGACTATTTTTTTAGGAAAAAACAAGTAAATATAATAGAATTACTTACACTATATAAAGTTAATTTTTCATGTTAAATATAAGTATGTATATTACCTGATCCTATTTTGTAAATTTATTTTTATTTTTAAATATTATTTAAGGAAAATTTTTGACAATGACGGCATAAAATAGCTATTTCATTTCTCTGATTCAGTAAATTTTTATTTTTTATAAACTTAGTAATATATAGTTTCTCATGTATGAACAAAGGACATGGGTCATTTAATGACCTACATATTCTAGTTTTCCTTATTAACTTCCATTGTACTGTAGGTATTTTATTTGATTCTTTTAAGTGCCAGAAGTATTTCGAAAGGGATGTCTGATTTTTATATGTATTTATCCTAAATGAGCTTTGATGTTAGTTGAAACTTTTTTTGAACTCATGGTTAGTGCAACCTATATATATATTTTGTTTTTAGGTCTTTAAATCGAAGAGATATTGCATTGGTATACTAATGATTCAGTGCAACATTTATCTTGTAGAGGGCAATTATGAGGGTTTCTACAGTTACATAATTTTTGTTTATTTTCATCTGTTTTTATTTTTATTTTTCCATTGTCCAAATTTTTGGGGTTTTGGTATAAGTGTTTATTTAAGATATTAGCATTATGGTTCTTAATAATTTTTTCTAAGTTTTCCGTACAACTGTAACTCAATTTTAGTGTGTTTTTATTGAGAATAGTACTTAGTTTACTTTCACTAGGAAAATGCTTGAATATTAATGCGAGGAATTTTTGTCATAATTTGTTCTAATAAATCCTACAAGATCGGATAACGGAAAATAAATAAAATGATCCTTGAAATGGTAAATAAAAAAATTAAAGAAAAAATAAGTCTGAAACTTTGAATTAATGCCTCGGAAGTGATAAACTGGATTACCCACTTAAAAGAAAAACACAATTCTACACTAATGCAGTTTGATATTGATAATTATTACCAATCAATATCTAAAGAACTATTTTTAAATGCGTTGGACTTTGCCACCCACTATACAGATATTACAGATGAAGAAAAGAAAATTATTCTATATGCGAAAACATCGGTTGTTATACATAAAGGTGAGCAATAGATTAGGCCATCGTCTCTGTACAAACCAATGTCAGTTATATTAATATCATGGTGCGCTGTAAGGTTATACAATATAAAAAGATCAGCTGAGTCTAGTGATCCAATGTGAAGTCGAAGTGGTCATATGAATTCTTAATCTATTGCTCACCTTTATGTATAAGAACCGATGTTTTCGCATATAGAATAATTTTCTTTTCTAAAGGTGAGCAATAGATTAAGAATTCATATGACCACTTCGACTTCACATTGGATCACTAGACTCAGCTGAGTCTTCTGATCTCATCGGTCTTTTTATATTGTATAACCTTAATTTTTTTATTTACCCTTTCAAGGATCATTTTATTTATTTTCCGATATCCGATCTTGTAGGATTTATTAGAACAAATTATGACAAAAATTCCTCGCATTAATATTCAAGCATTTTCCTAGTGAAAGTAAACTAAGTACTATTCTCAATAAAAACACACTAAAATTGAGTTACAGTTGTACGGAAAACTTAGAAAAAATTATTAAAAACCATAATGCTAATATCTTAAATAAACACTTATACCAAAACCCCAAAAATGTGGACAATGGAAAAATAAAAATAAAAACTGATGAAAATAAACAAAAATTATGTAACTGTAGAAACCCTCATAATTGCCCTCTACAAGATAAATGTTGCACTGAATCATTAGTATACCAATGCAATATCTCTTCGATTGAAAGACCTGAAAACATAAATATATATATATAGGTTGCACTAGTCATGAGTTCAAAAAACGATTCAACCAACATCAAAGCTCAGTTAGGATAAATGAATATAAAAATCAGACATCTCTATCGAAATACTTCTGGCACATAAAAGAATCAAATAAAATACCTACAGTAAAATGGAAGTTAATAAGAAAAGCTAGAATATGTAGGTCATTAAATGACCCATGTCCTTTGTTCATACATGAGAAACTATATATTACTAAGTTTATAAAAAATAAAAATTTACTGAATCAGAGAAATGAAATAGCTATTTTATGCTGGCATTGTCAAGAATTTCCCATAAATAATATTTAAAAATAAAAATAAATTTACAAAATAGGATCAGGTAATATACATACTTATATTTAACATGAAAAATTAATTTTATATAGTGTAAGTAATTCTATTATATTTACTTGTTTTTTCCTAAAAAATAGTCTATTAAAAAAACTGTGAAAATATTTTAAAGTTGTATTTAAGATTGTTGTTAATACGAATTCTAACCTAAACTTCTTTTAAAATTGTAGTTAAATAAAACGTATTCTAACTTAAACACCTCTGAAAAAGAAATACCGAGACTCAAATGAATCCAATAAATCTCCTACCGAAAAATGAAATTATGACGAAAAGCTAGAGGATGTGGGCCATTGAATGACCCATGTCCTTAGTAATATATAGTTTCACCTGTATGTACAAAGTTTATATATATAAGAAAAAAATAAAATAAAATAAAAAAATAAAATTAAATAAAATAAAAAAACTAAATGAAAAAATGAATAATAAAAATAAAATAAAAAAAAATTAGATGAAATAAAATAAATAAAGTTTAGTAAATCGGAGAAATGAATTAGGTATTTTTGCCGTAAGTGCCAAATAAATTTTACTTAAATAATATTTAAATATAAAATTTTGAAAATCGTAATGGACATATATTTGATATGGAACAATAATTTTACTTACAGTAAGTAATTCTAATACATTTACTTCTATTAAATGAAATATAGTCTATAAAAACTAACTATGAAATTATTTTAAAGATCTAATTAAAATTGTAGTTAATTAAAATGAATTCTAACCTAAACTTAATTAAATTGTAATTAAATAAATAACTAAAGTTTACTAAATCAGAGAAATGAATTAGCTATTTTTGCCGTTAGTGGAAAAAAAAAATTACTTAAAGAATACATAAAAAATATTGAAATATAAATTTTTTAAAAATCATAATATACTTATACTTCATATGGAAAAATAAATTTACTTACTGTAAGTAATTCTAGTACATTTACTTCAATTAAATGAAATATAATCTATAAAAATTAACAATGAAAATATTTTAAAGTTGTAATTATAATTGTAGTTAATTAAAATGAATTATAACCTAAACTTCTTTTAAATTGAAATTAAATAAATAAATTAAGTTTGCTAAATCAGAGAAATGAATTAGCTATTTTTGCCGTAAGCGAAAAACAAAAATTACTTAAATAATATTTAAATATAAAATTTTTAAAAATCGTAATATAAATATACTTGATATAGGAAAATAATTTTACTTACTGTAATTCAAATATTGGGTTGGTACAGAAATAGTGGCGCAGTGATGTCGTTTTTGACGTATCTTTTAATGTCAAAGAGCGACGTTATTGCGTCATTGTTTTTGCACCAAGATAATACATTTACTTCTATTAAATGAAATATAGTCTATAAAAACTAATAATAAAAATATTTTAAAGTTGTAATTAAAATTGTAGTTAATTAAAATGAATTCTAACCTAAACTTCTTTTAAATTGTAATTAAATAAATAACTAAAGTTTACTAAATCAGAGAAATGAATTAGCTATTTTTGCCGTAAGAAACAAAAAAAAAATTACTTAAATAATTTTTAAATATAAAAATTTTTAAAAATCGTAATATAAATGTAAAATAATTTTACTTACTGTAAGTAATTCTAATTCTAATACATTTACTTCTATTAAATTAAATTATAGACTATAAAAAATAATAATGAAAATATTTTAAAGCTGTAATTAAAATTGTAGTTCATTAAAATGAATTCTAACCTAAACTTCTTTTATATTGTAATTAAATAAATAAATAGAGTTTATAGAGAGATTGAAATTTTACTTAAATAATATTCAAATATAAAATTTTCAAAAATCGTAATATACTTGATGTGATAATAATTCTACAAACTGTAAGGGATTCTAATTACATTTAATTGTTTTTGAAAGAAATATAGTATATTAAAAATTAAAAGTAAAAGTATTTCAAATGGTAGTTAAATAAAAAGTATTCTGACGTAGACACCTCCCAAAAATCTTTAAATATACGAAGGAAAAAAAATGCCGTAAGAATTTTAGCCGTTAACAATAAAATAAAAAAAAAATAAAAAAAATCCAGACGACATACTTTTAACGGATGTTAGATTTCATTGAAAAATACATCCCTACCCACTACCAAAACGTAACAATAACTGATACATTAAAATATAGACATATTGAACACCCAGACACCGCTAGTCTAGCAAAATAGATTTATCTGTAACCTTGGAAACATGAATTTTGTTTTAGCTGTGTATTTAAAACCCAGTAATTTTTAAAGTTACTCCAAAATTCGCTTGAGGATGAAATGGAACTTGTCTTCAATTTAATTACCAAATTAAATTCGGAGCTTTTAGCTTCCATTTTTGAAACATGGTTAGAACTGTGTAGCGAAAAAAACCGTATTTTAAGTCAATTAATTTATAATATTAATGCTCTGTAAATTTACATTGAACACTATTTTGTAAAAATAAAAAATATCTATAAGAACACCGGATTATATATCTTACTGTTCTTTCTTTATATATATATATATATATATATATATATATATATATATATATATATATATATATAGAGAGAGAGAGAGAGAGAGAGAGAGAGAGAGAGACTGATTTATTCTTTCCTCCTTTTCAAGATATATATATCTGGGTGCATAACATTACGCGAACACACCTACATAAACACACACACGTACATACACGTACAAGAATGTTCGGCTTTATAACATTAAATAAGTCAATAGATATGTACTGGTGTATCTTAAATTTTAATTTCATTGTGTAAGTATATATAGATTTGTATCCACTTCCTAACAATATATATTTGTATATATATATATATTTCATATAAATACATATTTGTGTATATAAATATATATGTGCGTTTGTGTGTGTTTTTGTGTGTGTATTTAGACAGCATATTTTTAGTTAAGCATATTTGGATAAATAATTTAAAAAAATATCTTTTAAATCTTTTTAAAAATCCTAAAAATTAAATCCGTTACATAGACTAAAAAAATTTTGAATTTACGATGTAAACGCGTAACACATTAATAGATATGCCGCCACTGTAGATGGTATCAGAGAAGATCGAAAGTACTTGAGAAAATAAAAATTATTTGAAAGAAAATTAGGGATTTCCATCAAATTCGGGGACTTGAAAGGATTAAAACTAAAATAATAAAGATACTATATCTAAATTATTTAACTAAATTTGTTCCAAGAAAAGAAAAGTGTATATTTTAAAGAGATCAGAGAAACCGTAAAGGTTTTGGCGTATAATGTGGGTTTTTCTAAATATAAAGTATAATATATATTTAAAATAATCCAAATTCTTACCAAAAAATGTTTGCATTTTCTCTCTTTTTTAAATACATATATATATATATATATATATATATATATATATATATATATATATGTGTGTGTGTGTGTGTGTGTGTGTTTGTGTGTGTTTGTGAGTGGATGGATGGATGGGTGTATATATGTATGAAAATATGTATTAATTTAATAACTTTTAATTAAATGTTATATATTTCTAATCCTTAATTATATTGTATGTATTCAATATTTTCTTTGCCTGCACGCGTTTGCTTGTTCTCAGCATCAATGTATTTCATTCATTGCTATTTAAATGGTAAGGGTATCATATGTAAGTTTAATTTTAACGGTTTTTTTAATGTACAACTCTCCGTAAGGAATGAATAAGGAATTGCAGACAAGCCTATTAAAGAGGACAATGATATGTATAGACTACCATAGATGAAAAATAGGAATGCGTAAATTATTTTAAATATATTGGTGCAAAACGATTTCTATTAAACTATTCAATTTTTGATTTGTAAATATACTTTTCACTTAATTCCTATAGCACCCAAAAGAAATAATGTAATGCAGAATTTTAAACGATTTTTAAATTATGATAAATTTAAAATTTATAAAATTGAAAAAATATTGTAAACATTCACTATTTAACGAAATTTTTGTAAGACAATAGTGTCCTTAATGTATCCTAATTACAAAAGCAATTAAAATCTTCTCTAATTAAATAATGTCTTAGTTTTATTTCATTTTTTAGTTTACCACGCGGTGCATATTTTTAGAAAAAAAGCAAATGTTTGCAAAAAAAATGGGTGATTTATATTTTCTAGGAAGTCCTACTTTTAGCTAATTAAAAATGTTTGGACCTAAAATTTATTTCTCGAAATTTCATGAAATTAAGTAAGTCTAGCGTAACATATGCAAAAATAAAAATATATTTTACCAAGATTTTCTCAATCAAAAACCTTCCAAAATAATTTCATTCATATGTGAATAAGTCCAGAATGTTTCATTAAAATCCTACAGTTATTTGATTTTTAGCAAGAATTTCCAATGTGTTTTTCAACGGAAAAAGGACAATATCACTTACTTGTAAAAAATACTTCCGTCGCTGACATAAAAAAAAAACAAAAAAAAACAGCATTTTTAACCAAAACTTCAAACGTGTTAGAAAGGTTAAAATTTTTTTTTAATGATTAAAAATAATTTCCCCTTCCCTTTAAATAATAACACATAAAAATGTTGATGACAAAACTTTGTTTTTATTAAATTACGGCGTATATATATATATATATATATATATATATATATATATATATATATATATATATGTATATGTATATGTATATATATATATATATATATATATATATATATATATATATATATATATGCGAAGTGTGGCCACTGAATGTCCACACTGAGTTTCAACAGACTTTGATACTTGAACGCAAGCTTGTTGTCTTGATAATTGCATTCAAGCATGGAACATACTGTTGCCAATCGATATTGACACAAGTGCTCACACATCTTATACAGGGTTCGATGAGTAAATTGCCGGCATATTGCAGTTAATTTCGCGCATTTCGTTGTTTTCTTTTAATTTTTATCGACTGCACACTATAGTAGGGTCAGTTGGTTTCCGTCTGTGTGAAAAAGAGCATGATGACGCAGTTCACTCCGCCAGAAGTTTGGTAACAGCATGCTATACTGCCTGGCATTTGCACCAAATATCCAAGACGAACATTTCATAGTATTTGGGTGACAATCTAAGGATTCTGCAGTGCATTCGGAAAGATTTGGATGAGTCTAATGGTAATTTCGAAGATATGGAGGCTAAGAAAACTCACTCTGATCGTCTGATAAGAAGAGAACTCCTGAATTTTTTGGTTAGGGTATCAGACTCTATACAGAGGCCCACATCAAATGCACTGAGGAGGTAATATTGCCATGTGTCAAGAAGTGACGGCTGACCAAATCACCCGTTACCTCTGGACACCTAATGGCCATTTTATTGAACAAAATTACACTTCAGTATTTCAAGATGTTTTTGTTTAATATTGACATCTTTTAAATACGTTAAAATGAAATTTCAATGTTATTTTCTTTTTTGTATAATTTAGACGACAAAAATATCCATCGCATCTTGTATTTATACACGCTGTATCAGTTATATATATATATATATATATATATATATATATATATATATATATATATACACACACATACATTCATACATATATGTGTGTTTTTGTGTGTGTGTATTTGTCTCACCTAAACTATATTTGGACGTTAGAAATTCAAAACTGATCATGTGCTTGTTATAAAAACTAGATTTCATATACGGATTTGCTAATATGGAAGATCGCCCTCTATGTGCTAACATACATGCATACATGTATGTACACAGATAGATAGATAGATAGATAGATAGATAGATAGATAGTAGACCTAATTATGTAAAGAGACATAGATAGATACTAGATATGTAATTATGTAAAGAGACTTAGATAGATAAACTATATTTGGACGTTAGAAATTCAAAACTGATCATGTGCTTGTTATAAAAACTAGATTTCATATACGGATTTGCTAATATGGAAGATCGCCCTCTATGTGCTAACATACATGCATACATGTATGTACACAGATAGATAGATAAATAGATAGATAGATAGATAGATAGATAGATAGATAGTAGACATAATTATGTAAAGAGACATAGATAGATACTAGATATGTAATTATGTAAAGAGACTTAGATAGATAGCTAGCTAGCTATCTACATAGATAGGTAGATAGATAGATACTAGACATACTTATATAATAAAAAGAGAGATAGAAAGATACTAGACATATACTTATGTAACCAGACTTTCATAGATAGATAGATAATGAATGCTACAAGATAGATAGATAGATAGATAGATTAGTAGAGACTTGAGATAGATAGATAGATAGATAGATAGATACTAGACATACTTATGTAATAAAAACAGAGATAGAAAGATACTAGACATATAATTATGTAAACAGACTTTCATAGATAGATAGATAATGAATGCTACAAGATAGATAGATAGATAGATAGATAGATAGATAGATAGATAGATAGATAGATAGATAGATTAGTAGAGTATTGAGATAGATAGATAGATAGTATATATAAATCCTGATAGCTATAATTTGGGAAATATTCCTTCAATTTAAAGGAAATGCAAATGGAAGAGCCAATGCTTATAGTAACACCGTAGAAATGTATTTTTTTTTATAAAAGACAAGGCTTCCACTCTCTTATAGCATTTTCTCAGACATTCACTGTAAATTGTGAATATTTAAATCGACAGCAAATGTGTTGCTTTTTACATATATATGCAAAAGTGATACATTTAGCATATATATATATATATATATATATATATATACGATTGCCACGTTGCATAAGTTGATATGAGCACACACACAAACAAGCTACCATACACTCCAGTATATATACATGAGTATGCATGCGTAGATAAAAATAGACAGATCGATAATGGAGAGATGAATTAATGTGAATATATATATATATATATATATATATATATATATATATATATATATATATATATACATATGCGTGTGTGTGTGTATTACGAAATAGAACCAATATATATATATATATATATATATATATATATATACACACTCATATATATATATATATATTACGAAATAGAACAATATATATATATATATATATATATATATATATTAGGAAATGGAACAAAAAGTAAGTTTGGTCTTTTGAATTCCCTTCTTCAGACTAATACTCTTAATATTGATGACATCTTCCATATGCCAAAGGGGCATTAAATACAACACATGCCAGGTACAATTCGGTATCAACAACCAATGAAGACAAATTGACGCGTAGCTTTAAATTTAAATATTTCGAATTTTTTCCGTCCGATGTATCTAAGTGAAAAAGCCATTCGACTCATCTTTCTACGGTTTTTTGTACTTATTCCGTTTCTTTGTTAATTTTTCCAATAATAATAAACGTCGTTCTGAGGAAATGCGATATGTCATATGATACTAAATGCAAATTTACCCTGGATGACTCCAAAATTTGTTCACTTTCAATGTTCACTTTGACTCAACCATTTGCTTTATTTTTTAATTAAAGCAGCATACCTTAATTCAGAATTATGGTTAAGCCTTTTTTTCATGTGAGGAATTACTGTGGAGTAATGGATAGCGGCTCTGATTGAGGAATCCGTGAGCAGAGTTCGAATTTCAGTCGAATCCATTTCATTAACTTAAATGCTAATACCCGTGGGAAACGTATGAATTCAAATCTATGTATTAATTCTAAAACTATGGGTAAATAGCAGAATAGACTGGCTTCTATAGACTTGGATTGCAACTGTTCCACCGCAGAAAGAAATGGTAACCTGCTGCAGTAAAAAAAATCTGTCTCGTCAGTCATATATCGAAAGATACATGATCACCAAAGCACATAACTGTGTGACTTTTTCCGGTGAATAATGGCATTGGCTATAATGATTTTTTTTTAAATTTGTTTTCATGTAATCTTTTGTTAAACTGATATATGCTGCACGTAATATATCTCTTCGGACATTTTTGCAGTGTATTTTGTTTAGATAAATTCTGTCAATAAATACAGCTGTACTAGCTAGATGCATCCGTAAGTTTTATGCTAAAATTGTCTTTAGTCGCACTTCTCGCTTGTGGAACTCTCCTCCGGCTTCTTGTTTCCCAGTCAAGTTTGATCTTCGAAAATATAAATGCAATGTCAATCGTCATCTTCTGTTCTCTTGTTGGGTTATTTTCTCCTAATTTCCGAAAACGTTCCTAGAGGGCGCTCTCCATCACTATAAGTATTCTGCGATAATTTTTCATCACTCGCTTCTGACTTTTCCGCTTATACGACAACAATGTAAATCTCTCGAGGAAGATCGCTTTCCTTTTTTGGGAAGCGCTGAACATGCACACACACACACACACACGCACACACACACACGTACGCACCCGCACACACACACACGTACATACACACACGTACGCACCCACACACACACACGTACATACACACACACGTACATACACACACACACGTACACACGCACACGTACATACACACACACACGTACACACGCACACGTACAAACACACACACAGACGTACACACACACACACACGTACACACACACACACACGTACACACACACACTCGCTCACTTCATATAACTTGGACCCAAAAATTTCCACATAAATTTCTTACACACGTTATTGTATTTGTCACTTGTAAAACTTTTGTTGTTAATACATTACAATTTTTTTTTGTACATATATATCAGTCCTTGCTGTTTATTTACATTATTTTTATGTGGACTCATATTCTGAGTTCGCCATGTTGTTCTCATTTCAGGAGACACACGTGTTTATCTCACAACGTGTACACCAGTCTACTGCACTCTTATACTCAGATCTTTTACTGTTCTCGTTCATTAATAATGTTTTTCTTATATTCTTTCACACTCAATAACGTGTTAGTAGTTTTGTTGCCTTGCTTGCGATGGTATTATTAACAAAAATGCAGAGAAATATTGAAAGTTCTTGGACAATAGTTTCTTCTTTAGATGTTGCATACCACAACCACGCATTTTATATGCAAAACTGAATAGTGATGTATGCTAAGAAGCATTCATGGTCGCCAAATTACTATCAAAGACTCCAGCTGCCGGCTTCTCGATATAAAATGAAAACTTGATATTTATGAACATGGAAAACAATAGTCACGTAAATATTTAATGGGAGCAATAAAAAAAATCTCCAGCAGTTTATGTTTGATTCAAAATCAATTGAAAAACATTATGGTAAGGCTGATGTATGCTTATAAAGAGTTCAATGGGTAAATTGCCGCCATTTTTACCATTTTTAATTTCGCGCAGCGCATGTTTTGTTTTACGTTTCGTTTTTTTTTTTTGTTTTTTTTGTTTTTTGTGTGTGTGTGTGTGTGTGTTAATGTGTCCAGGTTGAGAATAAAGTGAATAATAAAATAATTTTATTCAGATATTAGGTTGGTGCAAAAATAATATCGTTTTTTGACGTATTTTTTAACGTCAAAAAACGATATTATTTTTGCACCAACCTAATACATAGATTATTTTGTTAATATTTTTTCCGTATGTTAATCCTAAGTAAGATGATAATGCGACTAAAATCCAAAGGGCTACTGGGAGTGAAAGAGAATGAGAACACTTTAGAAGGAACCGGAAGCCGAAACCTAAACATGGAACAAGGGATAATTGTCTACTCCGGTTCAAAATACCGGAGAGGTGTGTAAACCGGACGAAAATCGATCCGATCGGATCATATTGAAGGAAAAATATGAATAGAAACATAGAATAAAAAATAAATATTAAATAATTTTTCAGAGTTTAGACGGAGACGTTAGAAGTATAGAGTTGGAGTAGACTTTAGAAGGACCTGGAAATGCAATCCTAAACCAGAAATAAGGGATAAACCTCTGCCCTTGATCAAAAGACAGGGAAAAAGTATTAATCTATTTACTCCTCAAGGACACATGGCACAGTGGATAAAGGCGTTAGTTAGATCTAGTGACAGGACACAAAAGAGTGTGAGTTCAATACCCGGTTAAGGCAGTGGAGAACTTTCAGAAGGGAAATTAACTGGAGATAACTGATAACTGACATCCATTAAACATGGAACGTTGAACTAGAACAGTCTACCCCAGTGAGCGAAATAAAGGGTTAAGTTCGACATTCCAACCACCTGAAGAAGGCTGGAGCGTACAACGGCCGAAACGTTGTGATAAATATGACGACAAAGATGAGGACAAGAAAATCACAATATTGATACATATTTTTTTTAATCCTATCTAAGCTTTCGGCTTACATAAGTTATTATCAAAGATGAAAATTACATTACAATATATTAAGCAATACACGCACAAGAATGTGATGATAGTCTGTTTCTGTTTACATGGATGATTTCCAAGCAACGATAAACACGTACGTATAAGACGCTGGAAGCGAAAATTGCACCGCAGCTCATGACGTCACACATGACCACGCGAGAGTGAAAACGAGAAGTATTAAGTATGGGAAGCCGTTGGTATAAACAAATGGCTTCTGTAACCAATTATAGTCATTTAAGAATATTTGTGGAGATTTCATAGTTTATTTTGTTCAGGTTAGGTTTCAACTGTTTTATGTATATAGCTTCAAGAATTTTTAGTTTTTGTTTATTGTTTTCATGTTTAAGTATAGTTGTGTTTTCAACAAGGATTTTCCGGAATTGTGTATGCTGCCATGTATGTTGTTTTAAATGCCTAAAAATAGTCAATAAATTAATATGCGTTCAATGGACTTATCTCAATAACTGAATTCAGATTTTCACGCCACGTCCGTTATTCAAGATCAGATTTTAGATAAATCTATAGAAACTATAATCGTATTTCATACATATAGCCCACGGGACAAGCAAATACTAGAGATTTATTTAAAACGTAACATTTAAAATTAGAAACATTTTTTTTTGTTTCCCTATATGTAATTTCACAATAGACTTACATGGCTACATATTAACCTATACATATATGTACACCTATTATTCTATTATTCATATGAGTACACGCATACACACACACACACACACACATATATATATATATATATAGGCAATTTTTCATCAACACATGTTTCATTAAATAATATTGACAAGTTTTGTCTATTCATTTTAAGCAAGTTCCTTCCATATTGTCTGATAAGCTTATTGAAAGACGAAAAGAAAACACCATATTCACACATGTTTAAATCCAATCTAAGCTTTCGGCTTACATAAGCCATTATCAAATATGACAGTTTCAATATATCAAACAACACGCGAACGAAACAACAATGATAGTCCACCCTTGTGGCATGAAAAATTTCAAAGCAACGACAATCCGTGTATACGAGACGCGGAGGCGAAAATCGGGTTGTAGCTCGTGACGTCACATATGACCACGCGAGAGTGAAAATAAGAAGTATTAAGTATTGGAAGCCATTAGTATAAAATAGAACTTACTTAAACTCTATAGACAAAACTTGTCTATATTATTTAATTAAACATGCATTAATATATATATATATATATATATATATATATATATGTGTGTGTGTGTGTGTGTGTGTGTGTGTTTGGGTGTATGTGTGTGTGAGTGTGTGCTTGTGTCGAAGACGAGGGAAAATTTAATTCTCGGAATGTCGCTTACGTAACTGACCAAAAATCTTTACCCAAAATCCCCAGATATATTCCAACTCAGTCTTAAACGAAAATTAAAATTATTCATTTGTTGGCGAGCAGTAGAGGAAAATGTATGTATTCAGCTTATACATTTTGCAGAAAGGCGTAGAAGGAAGCTTCAGCAGCTAAATATGAGTACGTTTTGTGCATTAGTGAAGACTTATCCTTATTACATACGACTTTTGTTGAACGGGTTCCGAAGAAATGGAAACTTTTTGAATTGCCCAGGTAGGGAGGAGATTTGGCAAGAAGACTTGGTGGTAAAATATGCCTGATACTAAAGTATATTACTAATATTAGTAAGCGACTAAATGCACAAAGAAGATGTAAATATATATGTATAACCTGAAGATTTAATTGTGAAAGTGTTGACTTGAATAAACAAATCGGAGAGAATATATAATAGAAACGAATATCACTGCATACCGATAATTTTCACCGACCCAAATAAGTATAGATGAGTATAGATATATCTGTCCATGGACAGAGAATATTAATTGCTCCAATTCCCTCACTCTCTCTCCTTCTACTCTCTCATTTTCACGCACACACACACACACACATATATATATATATATATATATATATATATATATATATATATATATATATATATATATGTTGTATAAACACCGTTTTATGTCGATTAGTTTTACAGTTTGACTTACCCAGATTATATAATAATACTATTATAATCCTTCACAGACATGGAGGAAATTTCTTCAGAATATATCCGAAAAGTAATCGACACAGAAAAACCTCCCTAAAGAACATTCGTGGCCTAAACACACACACACACACACATACACACACACACACACACACACACATATATATATATATATATATATATATATATATATATATATATATATAATTATTTATTCAAAAATTATATATATATATATTTATATATATATAATTATTTATTGAAAAATTATAACATAAAAATGTTATAAAATCACGACAAAAATAACCATTTTGTTTCAACACTTCTGGTGTCTTCTCAAGAGATGGTGACAAGACACCAGAAGTGTTGAAACATAATGGCTATTTTTGTAGTCATTTTTTAACATTATTATGTTATAATTTTTTAATAAAAAATTATATTTGCTCTACTCTGTATTGAGCACTTTTTTTAAGAATAGCATTTGTTGGTTATTGAAATTTATTCCGTATGAACTAATCCTATACTTGTGTATATATATATATATATATATATATATATATATATATATATATATATATATATATATATATGGGGGGTGAGGGGAGTGATTCTTTGCAAAGTTTTTGATGGTCCGCAGAAAAATTGGACAGTATTTCAAATTTTATGAATCTTGAGATTAAAAAATGACTAACATCAAAGCGTATTATGGATGGTATATATGTTCAAAACCTTGTGTAATCTCGCAATAAACACAAGTACACACATTTGACATCATCCAGCCATAGTATAACTTTGCATGACTTACAAAGCCATGTTCAATATTTGTCACTGAATAGTTTCTTACATTACTGTTGATAACTAGTTACTGTACGGTTTACTGGTATAATTTTCTACAAACATGGCTTAGCAATGGAATCTTCAAGAATCGTCTTGCCCACCAGATACAAATTCATAAACATTCGTACTCGAAAACTATTTTTGCAAAAGATTTTAAAAAATCATATTTGGGCGAAAAGACATTTTAATCTCTCACAGCAATTATAACTCTGTACTTGTCTCGGCTTGCAACTCTCCCCTTACAATGACGTCATTGGAGCCCAAAATTCACCACAAGCTGATTTCAAACAAACGCGAACAAATATCACACGAAAAATATGTAATACTTGAATAAACTACAAATTTTCAATTTGTTTTATTTAAAAATTATGCTATAATTTCGTTACCTTTAATGGATGCCTTTCATATTAATACAATAAAAAAATTCCTATTATTATTTTTATATAAATATATTTACCTTTTTTTTTTTAATAAATTAATAATAGTGGTCCACCAAATTCAAAATTATGCATTTAGTGGTCCTTGAAGTTCAAAATGTTGGTGACAGCTAGTTTAGATCATATTTTCGTACTTTTCGGTTATCGCTTGCCCGACACTGGGATTGAACTCACAACTACTATGTTACCAAATTCATGGACTAACCCTTTATTCCGCATGTTGTTTCTCAGATGTGTATTTTACATATTTTTTCTAACCCTCTCGCTATTATTTTATTTTATTCTTATTTATCTTTTGGTTTTCTGAACGAAATAAACAGAAACATTTCAAGATAAAGACGAATTGTCATATAGAAGATTTTTGTCCCATTGGCCATCCTTATACACTGAATGTTATACGTTTTTACATTTACATTCGTATAATTTGAAAAATGTATAGGCTGTTGTTCTTTTCAGTCTTTCAGTTCGGTCACACGCACACAATGGGCCCCTGCCATGTTGCTTTGCCTTAAATATGAATACACGCACATTTACGCATGCGCATGAGGAAGCTGTTCTTCTACTGTTAGAAAGAATACCGACTTAAGCCAAGAAAAGAAATTATCAGGAAAACAATGGAAAAGAAATGAAGGAAAAGAAACGGGAAGAGAAAGGATGTAAAAGAATGAAAAAAAAGATGAAAAGAACGAAAGGTTTACAGGGTGATGTAAACTCTGCGTTTATTTATCCTTAATTATTCGGTATGCCACATTTCGGTAACCGCCATTTGTCACTATCATCTAATCATTTTTTTTCTCTTTTTCACCTTTCTTTTATCTGATTTCTCTGTATTTCTTGGCTATAAACACTTTCTCTTTCTCCTTCAGACATTCTGTCTCTTATTCTCTCTCAAGAATTTTGTCTCTCCTAGATAGCTTCTACAGTTTTGTTTTCCGTCTTGAAATATCTAAACTAATTGCACTTAATCACGATGATTGTTTCAAAGATAAAAGAAAGCGAAAACCAAAAAGGAATAATTAGTGTTTAGTCGCTTTCTTCTACAGTTTATTGCTTTTTCGTCTTTCGTTAATTTGTCTTTCATCCTTTTCTTTCATTCATTTTGACGGCACTGTAAAGGACCGTGTGGGTTTACGTGTTGTTAAATTAGGAACACGTGCTGTTTATTCCTGATAGAAGGTCCCACTACAAGACAATGGCGGACTCAAGTCGAGTTCAACCGAAAATGTAAAGAAAACTAAAAGACCGATGTATATATGTCAACAAATATATGTATTAAACAACAAATTAACAGTATCTGTCTATATTTCTGAGATGATGTATTATGTACATTATTTACATTATTCAGACTATTGTCCTCATCTTTGTCGCGATATTTATTACAAAGTTTCGGCTGTTGTACGCCCCGGACTTCTTCAGGTGGTTGGAATGTCGAACGTAAACCTTTATTTCGCTCAGTGGGGTAGACTGTTCTAGTTCCACGTGCCATGTATAAGTGAGTGTGACAGGACCCAAAAGAGTGTGAGTTCAATACCCGGTTAAGGCAGTGGAAAACTTTCATAGGGGAATTAACAGGAGATAACAGATAACTGACATCCATTAAACATGGCACGTGGAACTAGAACAGTCTACCCCAGTGAGTAAAATAAAGAGTTACGTTCGACATTCCAACCACCTGAAGAAGGCCGGCGCGTAAAACGGCCGAAACGTTGTAATAAATATGGCGACAAAGATGAGAACAATAGTCCGAATAATATAAATAAGGAACAAATTTACAAGTGACATCAACATTTGTGTTTGTGTGTGAACGTAAAGAGTTTCCATTTTGGTGAAATTTCGTACGTCTATGTGTGTTTGTAGGCGTTTTCCCACAAGTGGACGAAAACGCTGATCTCTGCGAGAGATTACATTTTTAAATGTGTCCGCTGAAATCCAAAGTAGAAAGAGAACGAGGCAATAAATTTATAATGTAGGGAGAGCGACCCCTAGTGAAATATTTGGACAGTTAAGGAGTAGTTAACTCCAACAGCACGTTTTCATGTTTATCTTTTTACTTTTCATTTTCTATGCATTTTCTTTCATTTTAACTCCTCCAATTCTTTCTAATTTTTTTTTTTCATTTTGTCTTTTATTTTCTTTCCATTCTTTCTTTTTCTCATTTCTTTTATTTTCTATACACTTCCTTCCATTTTTGCCGTGCAAGAAGGGACAAAAAAGAAACCTGACTCGTTTATGCATTTAGAAACATCGGACGAGGAAAATATTTCAATATAAAAGCTAAGTGTTGTTTTCTTCATTTTTAATCTTTTCTGTCCTTTGTTTTATCTTTGGACATCCGCTTGCCTTAATTATTGTCTTTTTTCTTTTTCTTCTTATCTTTTCGTTATATTTATCTTTTTATTTATTTGCCTGATACCTTTCTTTCCTTCTTTCTATTTTCTTTCTTCTTTCTTTTTCCATCCTTTTTCATAGTCATTATATTTTCTTTCATTTTTATCATTTCCATTTCCTCTCTTTCAATCCTTCTTTTCATCGCCTCAACATTCCCTGTTTATAACTTTTTTTTATTTCCCTCTTCTTTCGTGTTTAACTTTTTCTTTCTTTAAGATTTGCTTCAATTTATTTACATTTTTATTCAGTTTCTCTTTCCAAACTTTCTATTTTTTCTTTTTTCTATTTTCTCTACACTTCCTATCATTTTTACCTTTTGCCTTCTTTCTTTAATCTCTGAAGTGCATTTGATTTTCTTTCTTGCTTGCTTCTCTCCTCGGTGCATTTGATCTTTCTTTCTTTCTTACATTTTTCTGTCCTCGGTACGTTTTTAACCTTTCTTTCTTTCTTCTCAACTCAGCATTTGTTTACATTTTTCTTTCTGAGTTCATTTGATTTTCTTTCTTTCTTTCTTTCTTTCTTTCTTTCTTTCTTTCTTTCTTTCTTTCTTTCTTTCCTCCTCAGTGAATTTAATTTTTCTCTCCATTTTTTTTTTCTTTGTTGCCGGCTCCTCTCAGTGAATTTAATTTTTCTTTCTTATCTTCTCAGTGTATTTCATTTTCTTTCTTTCTTTCTTTCTTTCTTTCTTTCTTTCTTTCTTTCTTTCTTTCTTATCTTCTCACCTCAGTGTATTAGTTTTTTTTTCCTTCCTTTTTCTTTTCTCTCTTCAGTGCGTTTATTTTTCTTTCTTTCTTTCTTTCTTCTTTCTTTCTTTCTTTCTTTCTTTCTTTCTTATCTTCTCACCTCAGTGTATTAGCTTTTCTTTCCTTCCTTTTTATTTTCTCTCTTCAGTGCGTTTATTTTTCTTTCTTTCTTTCTTTCTTTCTTTCTTTCTTTCTTTCTTTCTTTCTTTCTTATCTTCTCACCTCAGTGTATAAGTTTTTCTTTGCTTCCTTTTTCTTTTCTCTCTTCAGTGCGTTTATTTTTCTTTCTTTCTTTCTTTCTTTCTTATCTTCTCACCTCAATGAATGAGTTTTTCTTTCCTTCCTTTTTCTTTTCTCTCTTCAGTGCGTTTATTTTTCTTTTTTTCTTTCTTTCTTTCTTTCTTTCTTTCGTTCGTTCCTTCTTTTGTTTCCATTATTTTCACTATCTCAGTCTTTCGTTCCTCTTTTTTCCCCACAGATGATATTGCTGTATCGCTATCTCCGTCTCTCTTTTTCTCTCTTTCCCATGTAAACACGCACACCCCCTCCTTCATCGTCTCTATATCAATTTATGTCCTTGCTACAACTCAAAATACACGTTCCTTTCAATTTGGGGGATTTTATATTCTTCATTATTTTTTTTTCATTACCTCGTTAATTTTCCCAACCCATCGCCAGTCATATTCTTTCTGATCCTTGTATTCTCTATATTCACCATATATTTAACCTTATTTTACACCGAAATGTTCAAACAGATGTAAGTATACTTTCAGATAGGCACACACACTCAGAAATAAATACACACATTTATAAAGTTCTTCAGATTCATTCGTAATTGTCAAATGACAATTTAATAGCATTAATAAAATTAAATGCATATCCGTACACAGAAATGTACACACACAAACACACACACACACACACATATATATATATATATATATATATATATATATATAAGTAAAGTAATTCATCGAGTCTAGAAGAAACCTCAAAAGAATGCAGAAAGCACTGGACGGCAGTTTCGTCGTATATTTGGGACCTATCAGCAGAGCGCATCTACTTCCAAAAATTGAACCCGGACCGTTACATTACTACGCGAGTGTCATGCCAACTGTATGAACCTACTAATTTATATAACTTGTATACCCTTGCTTGAACCTGCTTCTAATGCCCTGGATGGAGCCCTTGGGAATAGAAGTTGTGGATCGTGGAAGCACGAAACTCAGATGAGTTACACCATGAAATTTGTGAAGAGTGGGGCTTTATCGAGTCTAATTCTTAAACCCTGTGTCACTGAGGCCCTCTTGTACAGTCGGTATGACGTTTGCATGCTAAACGCAATTGTCAGGTCAGGTGTGCGTTGTGTATTATCGGGACTATTTATATATAGAGGTCTTTGATTTACATGAGCTCTATACTAGATTTTGTGCAATTTGACCCATAGTTATAGCATATCTTAAAATTATCTAATATTCTATCATATATATGTGAGTGAGTGTCACTAGGAACTCCATGAAGGTTACTGTAACAACTGCAGGAAGAAAGATTTTGGTGAGGACGTTGCGGAAATAAGGTCTTAATATAAAACTTCCAGATCATATGGCCAATAGGCTTCCTGATGTTTCTGGGGCGCTTTGCCCTATAAAGCAAGAAAATGCGAAGTTGACCTCCCAAAGAACTTACAAAAATGGTATAAAGTACTGAGAATTCACGCTATATTCGTGGAAAAAGTGCCAAATCAGCTTGTAGACGGAAAAGGTACGCAAACATACACACAAATAAACTTTATAATCATGAAATGTACGTGTTTGAAGTCTGCCTACTTTGTAACATATGCTTTAAAGCACAAATACATATTGCAGTGATATCGTGTGAGGTCCATAGTCGACAAAGAGGTGGCGGCGATCAGATAACTTATAAACACGAGCCATTCTGCACGAAAGAATTACACAGTAACTAGTCGTAGAAATTAAACATCACAGAAATAGATGGTTACCAACTAGCAAGAATATCAAGCAAATTAGCATCATAATATGTGACATATTCTAAAAACTTTCAAAAATATCATCACCAACGATACAACAAATAAAATGTCAGTAACAAAAGTTGTCAATATATTATTGGGAGAATGGCTCTCCGATGGTAATAATTAAAACAACACATTCATTGGTTACAAAACCACTACATTATCGCCTGGCTTAAGTGGTATTTATTGGACAATAATTTAATTAAATCGTATATCTCAAACCAACACAAAAATCAGAGCAATATATCTACACATTCAATTTTTACATCATTAACAGTCATCAAGGCATCATTTGCTAAACTGAACATGCGGCGTTGATCTCTATGTCCATACTATTTATATTTACAAAAGAGCTATAATTGATATTAAGAAACGTTCGCGACATGAATATTGCATTTTGGACAATATAATTATATATGTATCTTTTTGTGTGTCTAAATACACTGTAGATCTAAATCACTATGTAAAGGCTAAGATAGATAATTTAATCATTAGCATAGGTAGACAGACATATGTGAATACAAAGACAGATATTAGGCAGAGAGTTATGTAAAGACACAGATAGATAGATAGATAGATAGATAATGAACAGACTGAGATAGATAGATAGATAATGAAAAGAACTAGATAGATAGATAGATAGATAATGAAAAGAACTAGATAGATAGAAAGATAGATAATGAAAAGAACTAGATAGATAGATAGATAATGAAAAGAACTAGATAGATAGATAGATAGATAGATAGATAGATAGATAATGAAAAGAACTAGATAGATAGATAGATAGATAGATAGATAGATAGATAGATAGATAATGAAAAGAACTAGATAGATAGCTACCGACATTTCAAATTGACGATCCATTTTTTTTTATTTTAAATTTAAACAGTTTGTATTTGTTTAACGCCCTGCGCACTTGATAAAACTGTGAAGATGTCAGATTGAAAATAAATCATTAACTCTTCAGAAATACACACACACACACGCATGCACACACACACAGATATATATATATATATATATATGTGTGTGTGTGTGTGTGTGTGTGTGTGTGTGTGTGTGTTTAGGTGTCTGTGTGTGTAGATATGCTAATGTATCAATAAAGATAAAATACTAACTTACTTTAGCCGACGCATTTCGTCCTTGTTGGATTTTATCAGGGTAACTGTAAAGTTTTTATTTTGCAACAAATATTTATAAACAAAGGGAAATTATAATTAGCTTTTCAAAATTTGTATATTTAAGAGATGCCCATAAAAAAAAATCATCAGCGTAACTGAATAGTGTAAGCAAATTATAGTGTATGTTTTCCTTTCGTCTATATTGATATTGTCTTTTTATATGTATAGATTAGTTCACTATTTACATTATTCGGACTATTCTCCTCATCTTTGTCGCCATATTTATTACGGCCGTTGTACGCTGTGGCCTTCTTCAGGTGGTTGGAATGTCGATCAGAACCATGTATTTCTCTCACTAGACTGTACTAGTTCCACGCGCCATGTCTAGTGTCTAATGGATGTCAGTTATCAGTTATATCCTGCTTAATTCCCTCTCCAAGTTCTCCACTGCCTTAACCAGGTATTGAACTCACACTCTTTGGGTCCTGTCACTGGATCTAACTAACGACTTTATCCACTGTGTCATGTGTCCTTGAGGACATATATGTATGAATTTCTGGGTAATATAAACATAATGTCTTCACCACTATTTTTACCAGTGCTCATATTGCAATTGTTGCTGTTATCACTGTATGTTTTAGCGGAGCAATAAACCAGCAATATATATATATATATACATATATATATATATATATATATATATATATATATATATATATATATATATATATATATATATATATATATATATATATTATACACAATGTACACATAGGCCTAATAATAATGGCAGTCATAAATCCCTCAACATTACAAAGCTGGTATAATGCGGACTCTAATTAGTATAGGTACTCATAATATTGATGCTACGATTCAGCGAAATGTAAATCATGAAATTATTCTTACCTTAATTTAACAAAATCCAGACACAAACGCTCTCTCCAATGAAGCGATAAAGAATGACAACCATTTTAGAACACAATCCAGTCTACCAGTTAGTTAAGCACTCATTCAAGCACGTCAGCATTTTTTAACAAAAAGAAATGAGACAAACACAAATCAAACTTTTAGCACTTTGGCAAAGGACTTGCAACAAATATAAAATCACTGAAATGAATTAGAAGTGGCATAGTTTCTTTCCATCAAAAGGATGCAATGCGCCACTTGTAAGCATCCCTTACGCCACTTATGGCGCATGCGCCACAGGTTGGCCATCCTTGGTTTAATGTTTAGCACAAGCTTTTTGGTAGAAACTCACGACACTGCATTTAAGTTTGTGTTTGACACCATGGACATGTTCTTATTTATCTTCATGAAGGAAAAACTTGTGTCTGACACCATGGACCTGTTTTTATTCATCTTCATGTAGGAAAAACCCTCAATTGTAAGTGGAACCAAAAATAGAGAATGATCTGGCAGCAAAACTTCTTAAACATGGAAAGCATTGAACAGAGAGTGACTTGTAAAACTCTACTAATAGTAGGGAGTGAAATATTTTCTTCAATCAATGATCAAATTCAGTGTCTATCCATTCCAAGTTTAATTCATCAGGTGCTGCATTAATATCAGCAGAGAAAAAGAAATTTATAAGTTGAATTTAAGCTCAATTCGTCTGAAATCCTCAAACTTTTCAAACAACTCAGTTGATTTTTAATTTTTGAGCACTCATTTACAGAATATTTCTTCTTTTCCAACTATGAAAAATGGCTGAAATAGCCCTCATTTGTTTTGGCTTGAAAACAAAGATAATTTTGCTTGAAAAGATTTGACATGATTATACATTTCATAAGCCAAATGTTCTTTTCCCTTCAATTCCATATTTAGCTCATTCAACTTTTCAAAAACATCATATTTCAACCCATTACACTGCATTTTAGTAACAAATTACAAGCAACCCCATTCATATCGAGGAAGAGCATAATTTATTTCGTAAGACCCACACACGCTTCAGCACTTTGCCATCGTACTTTGTGGCAGAGAACATCTTCATCCTCAGCCTCCATATTCTCCAGTAGGGATTTGTATCGTCTGTGATTGAGTATTCTTGTCCGGGTGGGGTTAATTACTCTCACCACCTGCTTCAGGTGAAGTAATACTTTACATAGATTTTCTGGGTAAAAAATGCAGGGGAAAAAGAAGAAGGTTTGTTTAGGGTTGTCTTTTTAAATCTTGTCTTCCAGTGGTTTAACCATGCCCAAATTTCTCCCGTGTAGGTCCCGGGTACAAGATGTTGTTAGGCCTGTCGATCTGTCACATTATAATGCACTTTTTTCAGCTGCATTGACAACACATTCATGCAAATCCTGACCGGTTGTTATATTTTTCGTTTGATTCTACTGACAGCAATTCTTCGGTAATACGGAAATTCTCCTCCACTCCAAGAACGAAAATTAGTAACTGTGCAATATATTGGATGTCGGTACTCTCATCTAATGCTAACAAATAACATACAAAATCTTTACCGGCATCCCTCAGCTGATGAGTCAAAGCTTCACAAATTATTTCTCTGTCGGGAATGTGCCAGTTTCTGAGAGAGAGGGAAGGTGACAGAGAGAAAGAGAGAGAGCGAAAGTGAGGGAAAGTCAGATAGAGAAGAGGAAGTGAGAGGTAGATATGAAGAGCGTAAGACAGCGACATTTAATGCATGTTCAAACTAAACACACATAACTAGATAGATAGATAGATAGATAGAACCTGACTGAAATAGATAGATAGATAGATAGATAGATAGATAGATAGTAAGAACCTGACTGAAAGAGATAGATAGATAGATAGATAGATAGATAAATAAATAGAAAGAAAGAACCTGACTGAAAGATATATATATAGATAGATAGATAGATAGATAGATAGATAGATAGATAGATAGATGACAGTCCTCTTTGATAATGAAATGTCTTTGAATTTGCCTTTCATTTCCAGGCATACAATCCATCATGCATTCTTTTATTAACTTGCCATCTGAGAATGGTTTGTTACGTCTTGAAATTCGGTATGTCACCAAACCAACTGAGTACCGTGAATTGATTACTTGTTCTTAAACATTTTTTTTTTTGCTTGTTTAATTTTGCAACATATTCCTTAGTCTTTTACTTCTGTTCCTCATTTGTCATGCTTCAAGCAAAATCCCCGAATTTTGTGTGGTAGTACCACTTCAAATTGTACTCTTTTACACAGCAATCCTCTCCTGGCGCAATAAACACATCGCTTTATTCTTATAACTGGGAAAGAAATACGTGTGTATACATTCTTCATTAAATGCACGGAACTCATCTGCAACTTAACGTTTATTAGGAGTCACTGTTCGTAGGGTTGGAGAGATCGTGTTGCTGTGCAAACGGTTATCAGCAATAACTGCGCATGCACAATATAATATGCATACACAGAAAGCATGTAACCATCGAAAATGGGGCATAGATTTCTATGAAAATCAAAAAGAGGGCCACAAAAGTTCTCTCGCTGTGAGTGATCAGAGGGCGAAAGACCTTTTACACGTTGCAAATGATACAGATACAGGAGCTGTTCTTGGATCACCCTCCATGCAGTACTATGCGATGTACGACATGCTAGGGCCACTTGACGTACGCTTATACCTGGACCACCATCGACATCCTATAAAATGTGTTCTTCGTGGTCAGATGTAAGAAGGGATCACGGTTTTTCTTCTATCCATAGTTTGTGGTGCCAATGATCTTGTCAGTCACGCGACAATAAAAGCAGCAAAACTTCGATGACTAAGCCGCATTCGGTCTTGAAATGTAATCTGATATAGCCGTGCAGCCTCGCGTCTATTACCATTCGTGCGGCCGTGTGTAAAAATAATATCTGCCTGCTAACGATATGAATATTCAGCCATTGTTAAACGGAACATTAATCTATTAACTCACTACTTTCATACATTAAACTTTGAAAACGGACTAGCCACAAATATACACGAATGACAAATGTAACAAAGTCTAAGGTAAGCTTTCTTTAACCTTCATAACAAAAAAGGAAGTATTTGTAGACATAGGTTTATCCTTGTTTTTCTGAGAGGGAACCGCTCCTAAAGTTTTTAAAGTATTTTTGATTCCCAATGTATATGAGGAACGCCGGGCCATAATTTAAGCATTGGTGAATGGTATACTTATAGATATGTAAGGGTTTGAAGAGAAAAATTGTCTAAGACGATACCGCTAACCTAGCAATGGAGTTAATGTAGATTTTTTTCATTTCATGTCGGCAGAGTATATTAAACCGAGACGATATATATATATATATATATATATATATATATATATATATATATATATATATATATATATATGTCATTCACAAACAAACTGCTTCGCTGTATCACAGCTTATCAATGTGACCAGACATCCGATTGCCTCAAGCCGGGAACGAAGGCGGATTTTTACGTACTTAATCTTTCATGACTAAAAAAGCGCAATTCATAAAAGAGGGTTGCTATAGTAGTCATTGTTTTCAAATGTTAGCCGAATTACCTGTGCCTCGCTGCGCATAAAACATGCTTTTTTGTAAAAAAAATCATGAAATTATTCATTTAAGTATTACTCAATGACCTTGCCGATGTAACCTCCATCTTCTGGCTTTCTCCTATATGTTTGTATGTTTCTCATGGAGTCTGGTAAATTTGTGTGTGTGTTTAAATGGGTTCTAATGGAACTGTGATCAGATAGGTGTAACATAAGACGTCTGGATAAGCATGTAGTTGTGTAACCGATGTAATTATTTATGAGTTCGGATATATATATAATATTCTTTTCTCCTCTCTCTCTCTCTCCCTCACCCTCTCTCTAACGATATATATATATATATATATATATATATATATATATATATATATATATATATATATTTAGAGAGAGGGTAAGGGATATATATATATATATATATATATATATATATATATATATATATATATATATCGTTAGAGAGAGGGTGAGGGAGAGAGAGAGGAGAAAAGAATTGTTGAAAAACTATTCGTTCTGTCTACGTCCCAAAAAACTGAGTGAATAATATTGCAATTTGTTTTGGAGTCCATTCGTAGTTCAACCGTGAACTTTACGGCACCTCATTGTATGATCATGCGTCTATGTTTGTTGTTTTGACTGTCAGTTTGTGTACGTGATTGAGTGTGAGTGCCTGCGCACGCGCATAGGTGTAAGGGTGCTGAAATATGGACGCCAGTCGAGGCTTGCGAGTTAATATGTGCTTGCGTGTGTAGTTAAATGGAAAGGTAAAGTAACTCAGCGTGTCGGTACGAGGAAAGTTTACGACTGGTATGCTAATAATATAATTACGCAGACATACGAGCAGAGGCACAAATAGACATAATTTGACACTGATAGACGGAAATTGGGATGCGTACACGCAGGTTGGGGCAGAGTGGCTTTGATATCAAAAATATCTTCGTGGATTGAAGATGATTTATAGATAAAGACGTCCAGACAATGTGTTTGTGAGTTTCTCTGTCGTGAATGTGTCTGAGTCTGACAGGGAGGGAGTGAGGTAGAGAGAGGGAGAGAGGCAGATAGAGAGAAGGAAGGGAGGGGTAGATATGAAGACCGCAAGACAACGAAATTATATGTATGTTCAAACTGAACATACATACCTTGCTAGCTAAATTAGTAGAGACTGAGATAGATAAATAGATTGCTAGGTAGATAGATAGAACCTGATAGAACCTGATATAGATAGACAGATAGACAGTTGGATAGAATCTGAGATATATATATATATATATATATATATATATATATATATATATATATATGAATATATATATATATATATAGATATAGATAGATAGAACAGAAAGATAGATTATTAGAGACTGTGATAGATAGATAGATAGATAGAACAGAAAGATAGATTATTAGAGACTGTGCTAGATAGATAGATAGATAGATAGATAGATAGAACAGAAAGATGGATTATTAGAGACTGTGATTGATAGATAGATAGAACAGAAAGATAGATTATTAGAGACCGTGATAGATAGATAGATAGATAGATAGATAGATAGATAGATAGATAGATGCAAAAAGCGCAATATGGAGGGAAATGCCCGATGGCAAGAAAAAGCGAAATACATGCATTTTATACTCTTACACATAGGTATCAAGATCTCTCTTTCTCTTTATATATATATATATATATATATATATATATATATATATATATAAATTACAAAAATTACACTACCCACCAATTTTTAATCCCATTTTTCCTCTCAATTCGTTGTTGGAAGTTTTACCTGATGATCCTGAATCCTTAAAAAAGGATTTAGGCGAAATAAATTATCGTAATGGTACCTTAAACTGGTTTGTTTTTCATTATATATATATATATATATATATATATATATATATATATATATATATATATATATATATATTCAAAATTATAACATATTCATGGTATGTACGTACACACACTCATATATATATATATATATATATATATATATATATATATATATATATATATATATGTATGTATGTATGTATTAAAATAATAAGAAAGAACGGTACAATTTTTAATCCGGTGTTGTTAGCAATTTTTTTTTAGTTTCAGAAAAACAGTGCTCGATAAAATCAGCAGACCATAATATTATAATCATTTTCTTTTTAATAAAAATATGATTCCATTACGACACAGGCATTTCTATGTTTCAAAGCTGAAACTAAAGTAAATTTAATTATAGAAATTAAACTTAAAGTCCAGAGTTACGTTTCATTGCCAACCGATGTTCGCAATAAATTTCTAAGAAATTTACTTAATTTATACGCGCAGACAATCTTCATATATTATTATTGGTGAAAAAATAATGTCGGATTTTGGCGTATTTTTAACGTCAAAAACATTATTTTTGCACCAACCTACTAGTTCAACACATTGTATCCAAAAACGTGTTTTCAAAAATGTAAACATTTTATAAGACATACATAACAAAAACTTATTTCTTATTTAACAGGTAAAATATTTCCTCTTTGAAAATTGCTAAATGTATAGCCAAAAGCGCTCGGATAAAAAGAACATTCGGACAGTTTTTATATAATTTACCATCCCAAAAGAAAAAATTATTAGATCGCAGGGGAAATTGTCTAAAAAAACTAAATAAAAGAACCTTGTCTGTCGTATTCAATGAAATGTGCATGAAAGAAGGATTGCTGCCGAAATACACAAATATATATATATATATATATATATATATATATATATATATATATATATATATATATATATATATTGTGTAGTATGGCTTATTTCGGGCTTAAAGAACACAGAACTTAACTGCTGAATATGAATTTTGCACGCTGTGAATGATGAGCGGTTATAGCTTTCATCTGCTGACCGTGACACTATAAATCGACAGTAAAATGTCCGTAAACTTTCGATCTACCTGGTAATGGCAACATTCCCCGTTTGAAAAGAAAATGAGCGTGACAAAACCTGACGCATACCGCTTAAGATAACGTTTCTTATTATTTCGTTTGTGGCCCGCTGAAGATATCTTCTTAAATACCTGGCGAAATCTCTATAGCGCAAAGGTTGGAGAACAAAACAAGTTGTCAGTAAGATCGTTTGACATACAAGAATGAATGAGGAGAAGGCACCAGACAGCAAGCAAAACCAATTTACTTTTAATGTAAAACTTATTTTTAACTTCGTCAACACAAAAATATTGTGAGATAGATTTTTTCCTAGGCTATAAACCCCGACATATTCTCTACCCGCCACCGACTTTGTAGGTTCTCCTCAAGATCTACCTTAGAAAACCTGCGAGAATATTGGCGCAGAAAAAAAAAAAAAAAAACTTATCTCAGCCGTTACACGCACCTTTTCCGCTATATTTGGAAAGTAAATACCTTTTTCCCTACCGTTTTACTCACGCACATCAAAGTTTATTTTAAATAGCGATATCACTTCCTGACGACACGCGTTTAGCGTTTCATCTTCTGAAATAAATATTAAAATGTCTGACGTTAAATTTTACTTGGTGTTTTGGACGCATGCGTGCCTATGTGCGGAAATATTTGAGCCTCAGTACGCATGTGCGCTGCTAGCATTTGGTGCACAATTTATAAATTACGTATTCGTGTCTAGGTGTACATGGATATAAATCTAGAAGATTGTGATCTATTTATAAATGTCTAGAAACACATTTAAGTGCGCAGGTAACCATGTGAATATCCGTTATTGATTTAGTATATATGGCTATATAAATGTACGAGTTGGTGCATTTTTTAACAAAAGATTTTTTTGTGTTTGTTGTACACGGAAATATCTATCTGGTTAGTTATTTATCGATTGGGGTCTGTTTTCACCTATCTACTGACGAAGACATAAGAACATTTAGTTACATCGACATACATACACACACACACATACCATATTACTTTGCGATCTCGAAGGCGCAGACTCTTGGCGAAACAAATGCCAACACCTTCTGAAATAATAAATAATAAGGCTTTCTCTGTAACAAAACATGGGCCAAGCAGTAATGTAATATTCGCCATGAAAAAAGGTAGGACATTCAAGATTTATTTTCGAAAAAAATGTAGTGCTTTTGATGATAGAAAATACGTGTCCCTTCAAGGGCGGAAGCGACCTTGGCTCTACACTTCCTGTTTCTTGTAACTCTTAAGTGTTCTCTTTTTGTTATTAATCCCAGACTCTGTTTTACCATCTACTTGCTCAAGCTCATTATGTCACACGTTGTTTCCCGTCCCTATTTAAATCTATCCGTTCTGTGAGTATCAGTTTTTCCAAGCCCTCCTTCCTCAGAAATTTCTATTGCCTCTTCTTGATGTTAAGTTTTCTCTTTCTTTCCATTCTCTCCAAAACCTCATCGTTGCTCACATGTTCGGCTCATGGTATCCTTAGAATCTTTCTGTAGAACATCATTTAGGTTTCTTCGAGTCTCTTCTTCATCTTTGAGGAGATTATCCAACATTCGCTGCCATACAGGAAGACAGATATTACGTTACAGTTCAGTACTCTTTTCTTTGTTGCCAACAAAACTTTCCAGTCCCTTAGTATTCTTCATAGCCTTTGGAATGCGTTTTTGGCCATCACAATACGTCTTCGAATCTCAATATCCCACTTTCCGTTCTCTGTTAGAACACTTGCCATATAATTAAATTTCTGGAACCTACTTGATTTTATTATCCTCGATAATTTGCATTTCGGGCTCATGTTTTTGCTGATGACCATGCATTCTGTCTTCTTGTGGTTAGTCCCTTCTTCTCGCTCTCCATTGCTAACTTCTGTAGGAGCTTTGGAGTTTCTTTTCTGTGTCTTCAATCAGCACACCAAGTTTTTTCTCATTGCGTGGCCTGTTTATGTTAACTGTCACTTTTTTATTCTAAATATAAGTGGTCTTCTAGTTCCCAATCTTTAGAACAGTCTCTATGCTAACATATTCTGTCTATGGTAACACACTCTCCCCCATTAAATGCTATAAGGTTTGATTTGGTTTGGTCTGTTTTGTTTCACGGCATTTAAACATCAATGGCTTATTTAATGCCGACAACTTTTTTTTTTCCTGGTAATATTTTGTTTTGTGAAATATCTATTTCTGTTAATATTTTTTCCTTAAAAATGTATAGCTGGTAATATACTTTTTTCGAAAACGTATAGCTGTTCATGTTATTTCTCCATACACCCCGAAAATAGTTTCATATTACTGCACACCACTGCAAATGACCTAATCTGAGGAAAAGACAGAAATCTATTACACCCTATCTCACTCTAGTGGAACTAAAATCATGGTATGTTGAAAGAAAGGAAACTAAAGCGGTTGTTTCAATTAATTTTCACAAGGGTTTAGATTGGCAGCTATATTTAATCATTTTAGAATTGAAATTATTATTCGTTTTCTGCTGACAGTTTTTTCTTTTGCTTATGGAAATCTTTTCTGGCTTCTTGATTTCCAGTCCACTTTTTTTTATATTCAATGTCAATCATCATCATCTGTCTCTTCGAAACTCGTTCTTCTGTTTTCCCCTCAATTTGATAATGATTTTTCTAAGGTTCTTTCATTCACAGTAACACGTTGTGTCTTAATGTTTTATTGCCTTAACCGGGGTGAAATGAATTTTTAAAAAATTACTAAGATTTCTTAAGATTGTGAAAAGTGTAGTGGATTAGATGCACAACATTACTGAATCAAAAAAATAATAGGAGTAGATAGGTTGTTTTTCGTCCGGTCCACACACCTTCCCGGTCTTTTGAAAGGAATTAGAACCTTATCCATTGTTTCATTTTTAGGATGGGGTTTGCTGTTTCTCCTAAAGTCGGTTTCAATTCTATACTTCTTACGTCGCCGCTTAAACTCTGAATTTTTTACTATATATTTATTCTTAATAGGAGTCGATAGATTCATCTATCGTCCGGTTCACACTCCTCCCCGGTCTTTTGAACAATATTATTTTCCTGTTTAACATTTAGTTTCTGTTTTTTTCTAATGTCTTTTTCATTCTCTTTCACTCTCAGTACCTCATTGAATCTTAGTGGAATTATCGGCTTGCTTTAGATGAACTGATTAAATAGAAGAAAAAGTCCGAACTTGTTCATTGATTTCTTTCTATAAAGCTGGTAAGAAGAAAAATTCTAGTGTTACATTTGCTTGATAAGAATGGACAGAGGCGAGATTTCCAAAAGACAAACAAATGCTATATGCATAGATGTATATTCTATGTAAATATGTGCAATTATGCATAACTGGTGTAATATTTCTTTAAACGTATGTAAGAAGAACATATCGAAAATACACACCTAAAAGTTAAAGTTATATATATATATATATATATATATATATATATATATATATATATATATATATATATTAAAGAAAAACAGATTATTTAAGGTCTATTATAATTTATTTCACCAGAGCCCTTTTAAAAGACACTGAATCATCAGATAGCGCTTCCTAAAAATTAAACGAAAAATGAAATGAAAATTGATGAGTAGTGTAAGTTTTTGCAATTTAACAGAGAGTGTAATAAGGGGTGTTTAGACAGACAGGGTAGAGTTTAGGGAGGGTTTAATTTAATATGACTCTCAATCATACTTTGTATTGGGGGAGGAAGAGTGACCAGGTCTTGACTTATTTATAACGGAACATTAAAGTGGTCTGTTTTTCTTTAAAATATTAACTCTGGATTTACATTGAGCCCTCAGGATTTCATCCTCCTTGGGACTACCCATACGGATTACCAAGTTTTTCATAACTTACATATATATATATATATATATATATATATATATATATATATATATATATATATATATATATATATATATATATATATATACTTTCGGCGTATGAATGTCAAGCAAATTAGTTCCGACAGACAGACACACATGACTTGATTACAGTGCCACTAGTTCCCCAAACGACCCTCTGCGATTTTGAATTAAGAGTTATTTTCTCCTAGACCAGCTACCATCCAAGGCTATAGAACCCAATGTGTCATGCTATTTACCCATGGCTGGGGGCAGAAGAAGAGGATTCATGCCTTCCCTAAGGGTATTAGTACGTAAGTAACTGTAATGTATTCGACTGGAATTCGAACACTGTTCTTTCTCTCTCTCTCTCTCTCTCCATATATATATATATATATATATATATATATATATATATATATATATATATATATATATATATATATATTGGGTTGGATAGATGTGAGTTTGTGACCCTGGGTTTCACGCTTTTGCGATCGCAAAAGCGTGAAACCCAGGGTCACAAACTCACATCTATCCAACCAAATATATTAGCTCTATCTCTGAAATTGAGCGCTTTCTAATAAGTACCGCGCGTATAATATATAATTATATATATATATATTTATTTATATTTATGTACACGCACACACACATACACATACACACACACACACACATCTATATATATATATATATATATATATATATATATAACAATCTGTATATGCATGATTAAACACAGAGCAGAATTTTTAGATATACATGTCTATTAGGTACGTGACCTGTCAGTTTAGAAGCGCCTTCACTGACCGATGCCTTCTCCGAATATAAGTGGCGAGATTGTATCCAACATCGGCTTTCTAGGCCGGTTGTATAACTTACTGCATCTCGCATTACTCACCGATCGGTCATCTGTGTACTGACCAGTCTCTACCATCGCTGATCGGACATGAATAGGTGCTTCAAGAGATATGGTCGTCAGCGCAGCAATTTAATATCATATGAGTAGATGCGGAAAAATCAGTGATTAAAGACTCAAAATATAACTAAATGATTTACGTATAAGATTTTTTTAATTTTTTTTTTTTTTGTGATTAAATACCTCTTTGTGTTGCGGGTATATTTTCAGTGCAGTTTGCTTTCATGTGTGTATGTAGGTAAGTATACATTTAGTTACTACTATGATTACTGAGAAGTGAAATTGACATAGCTCAGCAAAAGTAGCAGTAGTGTTAAATGAAGGTGAACTCAATAGCACTGATTCAGCATTTCAAAGCCTTTAAAATCAATATTCTTTTTCTTTATCACTAAAGCAAGACAATCGATCACTGATTCCGAGAGGAAATACGCACCAGTTGTTGCCAAAACGCATGTACAAGGATGAATAGACATAAGGAAACAAACGCACGGACACACACGCACGCACGCACAAACACACGCACAAACACACGCACAAACACACAGAGAGTCTGATGGGAAAATTATAAACACAGGGTACGATGGGTAAATTGTAACCATTTTATATTTTTAATTTCGGGCATGTAGAGTTATTTTTTATTTTATTGAAGCGTATAGTAGGGTCAGTTGGCACCGTCCGTGAGAGAAAAAAAAAGCACCATGATGCAATTCATACTTCAGAAATTCGAAAACGGCATACCGTACTTCTTGGCATCCGCGCCGGAAGCTCCAATACGAATATATAAGAGTGTTTGGGTGATCACAGTACTCAGGATTCGGAAAGAGTTGGATGAGTCTAATGGTGATTACGAAGGTAAGGCTGCTCGTAAAGCACTCTTTCTGATAAGAAAAGCACACCTGAATTTTTCAGTTAGGGCCTCATATGCAACACGGAGACCTGCATAAAGTGCACTGAGGAGGTAGTGCTGTCCTGGATTAAGAGGATAGCTGATGGACGGACCCGACGTCTGATAACGGGACACTGCACGATGCCACGCAAGCAAGATAAAGCAGTCATGGCTGTTAGACAATTTCTGCGAGTACATCACCCCTTACATCCGCCCGCCTAACTGCCTAGAGTGCAACCCTTTGATTATTATGTGCGGGTCACAGTTAAGCGAGAGACCAGGAGGAACTGAAGGCAATGATTATGGCAGCATTCACCAAATTAACAAGAAGACCGTCAAGAAGAAGAGTCTGTGGTTGAAGCCAATGGCGATTTTATTAAATAAATTTACTTGATTATGCTTTCATGTAATTTTGGTGTGTGTGTGTAAAGATATTTTATGTTTAAACATTCTTTTTATAGATACAAATATTTACGTAAATGCCTGTTTATAATAAACAGTATTAACTACCTTTACCTTCTTAACCGAACGATCCTCCATTGCCCAACTGGTCAAGGCACGTCAGGCTATGTGACGGTTCCATATCGGGTACAGGTTCGATTCCTGTCGGAGGGCGAATATTTTCTATGACAATTTCTTGGACATTCAGCCCGGTAAATGTTGTTAATACTGTTTATTATAAACAGAGTATTTACTTAAATATTTATATCTATAAAAAAATGTATAAACATAAAAATGTCTTAAAATAATTGTCGGACTTTGTCTGTTTCATAATATATATGTATATGTGTAAGCTTGGGCGAATTTGAAACCATGAAACGACCGGTTTGAACCGTATCGATTTGTCGGGAAGGTAACTTCTTGATATTGTCAGTCTGTCTTTGTTTTGTAGTCGTGGTAGTTGCTGAAGGGGTGATATTATCATGAGCAAAAATACCTGGAAACAATACCACGCCTTTTGCGTGAAATTGGCTCGACGGTACTATTCAGAAGTGGTCTATGGTTGTTGCGAGCACGAAGCCACAAGTCCTCGTAACCGAAGGTTTGGGTATATGGTTGTTGTTCAAACTGGTGATCATCACTGATTACTAGCCCTCGCTCAGAAATGAGCGCTCAGTATAGTTTCAGTATAAACCAGAGTTGGGCTCTGTGCCTGTGGAACAGGTATATGGGTGGCTGAGCAGTTATTTGGAATAGAGATTTGTAACCCCTTCGAGTAGACGTGTGTGCTCGGAAAACGAGAATAAAGGCTATTATTTCTCTCTTTCTCTCCACACACACACACACACACACACACACACACACATATATATATATATATATATATATATATATATATATATATATATATATATATATATATATATTCATTTCTGTAGTTTTGTGCTAGCAGCAAGCAGAAATATTTCTCCTCCCGATGATGGCCATTTCGGCCGAAACTAGTCGAGGAATCTAAATGGAATAATAATAAAAAAAAACGAAAGAATATTAATCTACAACCCAGTGTGTCTGAAGATTTTAATTTTTTTATTTTTTTATTGTTCAATATATATATATATATATATATATATATATATATATATATATATATATATATATATATATATACTGGATAGGAAAAGACAAAATTTATAAGGCATTTTTAAAAGAAAAAACTAAAAAAAAACAAAAAACGGTTTCGTCCCAGTACTTATCAAATTTATTTTTCTGGGAATAGAAAATTTAAAAAGCGGGTAAATTAATTTAAATTAACAAATGGAATGGAAGATAATTTTTTTCATTACATTTGTTAATTTAAATTAATTTACACGCTTTTTACATTTCTATTCCCAGAAAAATAAACTTCATAAGTCCTGTGACGAAACCGGTTGTTTTTTTTTTTTAGCTTTTTCTTTTAAAAAAATGCATTATAAATTTTGTCTTTTCCAATCTATTTTTAAATTATGTACCACACACACACACACACACATACACACACACACACACATATATATATATATATATATATATATATATATATATATATATATATATATATATATATTCGTTGTAAGATACGTTTAACATGTGCCTTTATGAATAAAAAAAAAATTTGGGTTATTTCTGTAGTTAAATTTCAAGTCATTATAATCCTCTTATACAATATATTATTTTCAGGTTATTGTTTACTACGTGTCGGATTTCTTGGTGTTTTTTGTTAATTCTTCAGTTGCTGAGAAGTGATTTATATCACGATAACAATAATGTCAAGTTAAACGATGCGATAATATAGAACTTGTGTAGCCAATGTATGTACAGATTTAACAGACATTATTAAACTGATATTTTCCAAGTGGGGAAGCGATTTCACAAAGAATATTGATTTTATGCAAAAGTAGCTCAGACTGGTACCGCGTTAAAATGGAATATGATTGGTTGATTATGATCCCGTGATTATTCAATGCATTCTATGCGCCAAAAATGGATAATCATAAATGATAGTGGTGAATAATTGTGAGGGTCACGGTTCAGTTAAGACAACAATGTGTTAAGATGTTCAAGGGTCAGGAATTCTATTCTATTCAACCTTAGTGACAATCGCACAAAATTCAATACATATATATATATATATATATATATATATATATATATAATTATTTATTTAAAAATATGATTCCAACACGGTACATAAGAGTTCTCATGTTTCAAAACAAGAGTCGAAAACTTCAATATAATTATTTGAATTAAATTGAATTAAAGTAAATAATGATACTTAATAAATAAATAAATAATTATACTTATGCTCTACTTTTGTATCGAGCACTATTTTTTAAAAATAATAACAAAAATAATAAAGAACTTTGGATTATTTACCTAACCTGTTCTTTCCTATTTTCTATATATTTTCACACACACACACACACACACACACACACACACACACACACACACACACACACACGCACACACATACATATATATATATATATATATATATATATATATATATATATATATATATATATATATATATATATTGTCTTATTTTTCAAACGCAAGGTAGAGGTGAGAGAGGAGCTCTGAGAAGAGCTGGCAGCTGCTGAAGGTCATATGTAAACTTCAAACAAATAATCAATTATTACAAAAAAAAAGGAAAACACTTTTGATACACAAAACAAGTATTGAACAGACTCTTGTTTAATTTCTGTTTTTTTTTTTTACGTTTTATCTTCATATTCTCTTTCATTCATTTCTTGGAGGATTTGCGGGGGTGTAATAGAGGGTATTACGGAATAAAATTTCCGGAAGCAGAGTTCAAATTCCCGTCGGCTTATTATAATGATTCCCTGTAGAATATAGGTACACAGCCTCCCCTCATTAGATGATGCTACTGCGGTTGTTGTAGCACGTGGGTTCTTACGACGCGTTGCTAACCGCACACCCAATCGGTTTGGGATTTAGATCCGGCCTTCTCCTATAATAGTCGCCAACAAAACATAGAAAGTACTGTCTACTCACTAGCTAAAGGTAAATAAATGGAATTTCTACACCTCGAAAGTGATTTCAGCAAAAGCAAACGCAAGACTAGAATTTGAACTCGGTAATATAAATCAAGTTGCCTCGCCTACAACCGCTAATCTGTGCGCAAATCCTGTTCTTTGTGTAATGGTACCTCCAACAATTTCGGACAAAAAAAATTTCAATAGACGCACCTTCAGAATTTCACATAACCTAACGCATTTACTCCAGGTATTTTCATTCTTGTCTCTCTGACAGAACAACAATCTCAAAAGAATTTTCTTTTATCCTAAACCAGACAAGTATGGACTACACCCAGCAGCTACACCCCACTCTTTTAATTCTGGTTTTGACTGTACCTGAAGAAACACACCTGTCAATATCATGGAGGTAGTGCCCGCTCGCTTCCTCGCTCATTTACGTGGGTTCTCTTCTTTTTGGTTTTTATGCTTGAGAAGCCATCGTTTTAGCGGCATGATACCTCACTTTACGAATTGAAACTGGCAAGAAAAAAGAAACCTTTGTCATTACCGAAATAGATGGGGATCAGAAAACTGACCTGGCTGCCTGGCTTGCACGAGTTCATCAGACAATGATCTTTTAACATACTTTATGTAATACATTTTTCTTTATTTCTACAGTTTTCCTTCGATTGCACTGTGGCACCATTTAACGAGGCAGAAAGGGAAAAGAAAGGAAGGAAGGAAAGGAGAGGCTAAGAACCGAATCGTAAGTGATAAGCAAGAACACACACACAGCTAAGAGACAATGCATAAAAGGATATTTTGATAAGTAACAAATGGCGAAAGAGTGTCATTACAATGACAGGGAAATTCTGAGTAAAAAGAAAGGGAAAGAAGGAAAGAATCAGATATGTTTTGGCATCGGCCGTGTTATCTAAGGATATGAAAACAAACTATTGGTACGGGAAGACATCTTATTATCAACTACAGGCCGGTTGGCCAGAGAAAGAGAGAAAAATTCAAATGAAAATGTTATTTCGTTAAGTGACGAAAAACAGACAACTAAAAACACTTAGACAGATATGAGAAATTAGAAAAAACACCCACGAGCATCCTTGGCCTGCGATAATAAAATTTTGTTTTCAGGAATTGTGCCGAAAGAAAATGAATGTGTTTTTTTTTCTTTCTTCGAGGCGACAGACCGACTGGAACTTTGGAGATGTTCTTTTTGAGACCATGTCGAGAAGACCACACATTCTGATAATTAGCGATAAAATACCTGACGTAAACCACGTGTAGAACAAGAGTTATGACCGCCATTGTCATATTGTCCCGTTCGCGGCTGGAGAAATGATAAACCATTAAGGGGAAGAAAAGGGAAGAGATATTTTTTTTTTAAGCAAGATATTTTTTTCTCTTCCTGAAACAAAGCCGCAGATTCGTCCACGCCCGACTAAGACATCATTGGTCGAGTGGTAAACACGTGATGCACGAGAGAGGCTGTTGCCGCCCATCTGGAGGATGAGTAAGAGAGGTTGCCACGAAGTTGTGTGGAGGGCAGTTCACGCGCCTCTGAAGTATGATGAGAAGGTGGGAGTGAGGAAAGGTTCCCAAAAATGGAAAAAGGTGGAAATTCCTAACCAGAGAGGTGGATATGTATTTAGAATTATCGAGGAACCCCCCAGCGCCGACAAACTCACTCCGGTTTTGGTCGGCGCCCATATAAACGAAGCCACAACGAGCAGAAATGAGTCGAGACACAGCAGTTCCCAGAGTCAGTCTCCGGTTGAGGCAAGCCTCGCAGATAGCTGACCAAGATTCCCGCACATTTTCCGGACCATCTCTTCAAACCAAGAACAATTATTTTGAAGAGCAACTTAGATCCAGATCACCGAAATAAGTTTTTCTTTTGACTTTCGTCCAAAGACCTACCGAAACACCAATTTCTTAAAGAGCAGACGACTTGAAGTGTTAAAACTTGCCTAGCGGAAAACGACTTGTCACAATCCATAGAACGGGTCGGGAGATAGATGCAGTCCTATGTATCGAACAACTAGACATAAAGTTTGTTACATTTTTCTTTGATACTTTGAACTTTTGAGTTTTCATTTTATTGCCTTTTATGCATATTTTTGTGGTATCACCCCCGTTGGACTCGGTTTGCAGTACGGCCCCGATGACTGATTGATTTCCTCTGCCTAGATCAAATCACAACGTGGGTAGGCAGACTGGGAATCAAAGTAGGACGTCACAGTTGGTGCCGTGGTAGACTGGGATACAACGACACGGTTGGCGCTGCGACCAGGGGACGATGTCACAGCACTGTGTCACAAATATATGGACTGATTTTTTTTCTTTGGTCAGTAAGTGTTATTTCCTAATTGTTTCTGTCTAGAAACTAAAGGAAATCACAATTATTCCATTCAAACATTTGCTTTTGTGACCTGGACATCGATCTTTTGAAACTGACCCATTTTCCATTACGTTTCTGACAGATATATCGCTGAGTTGCTAGAGGTGAATTTTCTAGAACTTTCTAGAAGTTTCTATATGTTTCAAGAATTTCTAGAACGTCCTTACTACCATGGATAGTAAAATGTAAATATGATACAAAACTATATTTCGTAGCTGATTCGTGAAAGTATAATTACAGTATAATCGTACATCGCGAAAAACTACTCCCTTCTAAAATTTGTTGTTATCTCACTTTTGTAATTCTAGGACAAATAAATGCTACTTTTGAATTATATATCGTTTCGTTCGTAATTTTTAACCCGGATGTTCACATTCGACGGTTTTCCCAATTAGAACAGATGCATTTTAGAAACATTATCATCCCGGTCACACAAGCATAGTTTGAAGGAAGCATATTGCAGCATACCTACGGACCATAATGGGTATGTCCCAATTCTCGTAAATACAGTAATAAATAATGTATGTTGATTTGCAGTTAGTGATTCGTCTGCAGCTGTGCTAGTCAAACTCTCTGTCTCCGGGATGAGAGGATACCCAGACGAGGCTATGTCGAAGGGCAAAGTCTCGTCTCGAGAACAGCTATCCGACCCCGTTTCAATTGGGTTATACGGGGAATTTTTAAGCGATCATATGGGTTCGGATACCTCACATTAAATTCGGTCTTGTGCCATTTTTGACCGCGTGGGGCGGTTGGTAGATATCCTGCAGCTGGAGAGTCGTCTCCACCTGTGCTGGTCAAACTCTGCCTCCGGGATGTGAGGATACCCAGACGAGGCTATGTCGAAGGGCAAAGTCTTGTCTCGAGAACAGCTACCCGACCCCGTTTCAATTCGGTTCTACGGGGAATTTTTAAGCGATCATATGGGTTCGGATACCTCATATTAAATTCTGCCTTATGCCACATTTGACTGCGTGGGGCAGTTGGTAGTTATCCTGCAGTTGGAGATTCGTCTCCAGCTGTGCTGGTAAAAATTTCTGCCTCCAGACGAGGCTATGTCGAAGGCCAGAGTCTCGTCTCGGGAACAGCTACCGTTTTATACCTGTAATTAAATTCATATAAAATTCATATTAAATATTAAATATTAAATTCACCCTTGTGCCAATTCTGACCGCGTGGGGCGGTTGGTAGATATTCTGCAGTTGGAGATTCGCCTGCAGCTTGCTGGTCAAACTATCTACCATCTACTATCTACTATCTCTCTTTATACATATGTATGTGTGTGTATGTATGAGTGCGTGTGTGTGTGTTAATCTGTTTTAATTAATCCATATAGCTAGCTAGTTATTTCAGTGTATTCATTTTATAAACATATATATATATATATATATATATATTTACCTATATTTTTGCTATTATATATATATATATATATATATATATATATATAAATATATATATGTAAGTATGTATGCATATATATATATATATATATATATGTATACATATACCTACATGTATTTATATACCTACACGTATATATATATATATATATATATATATATATATATATATATATATTTACCTATATTTTTGCTATTATATATATATATATATATATATATATATATATATATATATAAATATATATATGTAAGTATGTATGCATATATATATATATATATATATATATATGTATACATATACCTACATGTATTTATATACCTACACGTATATATATATATATATATATATATGTGTGTGTGTGTGTGTGTGTGTGTGTGTATTCCTAACAGAAATATCACCTATGTATCTACTCGCATTAAACTAATCTATGCAATTATACAAAATGCTTTTAGTTAGCAATGGTTTTGAATATTACCGGATAGCAATGAAATATTTTCACAAAAAAAGAAACAGCCGATTTTGAACTAAAAGATGACATGATTTTATGATTACTAAAATATGTAGATGATGTTGTTTTATAATATTTGAATGTTAAGCCATGAAATTAAAATGCCATTTTTATTTTAAGTTTTTCAAAAAATCACAAAATTGCGTTGCAATATAATCAGCCGATATATTTTGCATCCCTTTTAGTTATAAACATTTTGTTTCAATCAAAAGCAATCATTGCACAATTTCAAGGTAACGTTATCATAATATATCTTCCGTGTTAGGAAAACATTTCAATTTAGAGATAATAACTATAAAGCCTACTCATAAAATTTATTTAAATTTCTAAGATACCATTATTTTTCCCTTCAATCTCTCTCTCTCTATTGTATATATGAATGTCTGCATATATATATATATATATATATATATATATATATATATATGGATGTATGTGTATATATATTTATATATATATGAATGTATGTGCATATATATGTATATATATGAATGTGGGTGTATATATATATATATATATATGTATATATACGTGTGTGTATATGTGTATATATATGTGTGTATTCATTTATATATGTATATATATGCGTATATATATATATATGTATATATGAGTATATATGTGTATATATATGTGTGTATATCTATACATGTATATATGTATGCATATATATACATATATATATATATATATATATATATATATATATATATATGTATATATATATATATATATATATATATATATATATATATATATATATATATATAGAGAGAGAGAGAGAGAGAGAGAGAGAGAGAGAGAGACTTCGGAGATTAAAAGATACTGCCTCAGGAAAAAAATTTAAAGCAATCAATTAAAAAATTTAAAACAATCAATTAAAAAATTAAAAGCAATCAATTAAAAATTTAAAGCAATCAATTAAAAAAATTAAAATAATCAAACAAAAATTAAAAGCAAACAATTAAAAATTTAGAAACACACAATTAAAAAAAAATAAAGCTATCAATTAAAAAAAATAAAACAATCAATTAAAAATAAATTAAAAGCAATCTACCAGTCGCTTTCAACTCGCCATATTCTGGCAGCTGAACAAACAAATATCTCCAAGTCGTATGTGGAATTGTTTTGTGCTTCTTGCAATAGTCCTTGAAACAAATGGTTTCCTTTCCTGTCATTTGAACTCGAAAGAGATTCTCTCGACCACTTGGGTGAACAAATATGATGTTGGAAGCCTCGAAACTTGTCATGAACCGAAGTCTATAACACCGCTGATGAGGCGATACTGCTCACCTGTTGGATGTACCATAACAATATCCATATATAACTAGTATTATATAAACAAAATTTAAAATAATAATAATATTAATAACAACAACAACAATAATAATATGATAAAAATCTGATGAAATCACCAAATATCCGAGATTTTACATGGGAAATGATGAATTGTAGTAGAACATTTTAATTTCTCCTTCAGACACACACAACATCGTATTTACAAATAACTAACTAATGTTAACTGCAAATAAAGCTAAAAGATGAAAATATCTGTAATAAAGCTAATATAAAATCAAAAACAACAACAATGACAGCAACAATAACAATAATAATGCTAATGATGAGGAATATAAAATAGTGATATTTGTAATTATATCGGAAAACAAATGAACAATAGCATTTCTAATGAAATCAAATTGAAAACCTCAGAAAAAAAGGTTTTAGACAACAATTCATAGATATGATTGTAGTAGCAACGTTAAAAAGGATACCACCAGTATCACAACCACCACCGCCGCCCGCACAATTACAACAACAACGACAACAACGACAACAACAACAACAACAATAATAATAATAATAATAATAATAATAACAATAATAATAATAATAATGGTTTCAATGGAAATATAATGTAGCCGAAGAATTAACAGTGTGCATTTCTTCGTATTTTTCATGAGTTAGTTTTATTGTTGTTGTTGTAGATGCTGCTGCTATTGTTGTTGTTGCTAGTTTATTCGGGCGGTGGTTCGGGAGGCGTCTGCATTTCAAGCACGGCTTTAACTTTTTTTTCTTTTTGCACGAATTCAACTTGCCAGCACTAAGAAAATTTGCCTCACCAAACGTGAAATTCCAAACAAATTGCCTTCTCTCCCTCTCACATTATATTTTCTTCTTCATTACATCTCTCTTTCTCCATCTACAGTTCTTACCACAACTTTCTCCGTCTACTGACACGCACACACACACACATATATATATATATGTGTGTGTACCTATGTGTATATATATATATATATATATATATATATATATATATATATATATATATATATATATATAAGTGTGTGTATCTCCTCAATTTTTTCTACCTGCAAACATATATCACCTGCCTTTTCGCCGTCTATCTATCTATCTATCTATCTATCTATCTATCTATCTATCTCTCTCTCTCTCTCTCTCTATATATATATATATATATATATATATATATATATATATGTATGTATATATATATATATATATATATATATATGTATGTATGTATGTCTATCTATCTCTATATATAAATACATACATACATATATATATATATATATATATATATATATATATATATATATATATATATATATATATATATATATGAATTGCTCTTCAAGTACGTATTGAGCTCTCCTGATTACTGGTTTATTTCGTACAGAGAACTTCCTGTCTTGGTGTAACAAGGTGACTCACATGTTTCACGTACGATTTCCTTTTCAAGTCTTTTTTCACTACTCTTCGGACTGTCATAGCTGAAACCCTCCTCTCACGTGTCAAGCGTCTCATGGATTGTGTTGGATTCCGTAGTCTTTAACAGCACATACCTTAATAATGACATGCCGTCGAAATACACACACAATGCACCCCCCATATATATATATATATATATATATATATATATATATATATATATATATATATATATATATATATATATATGTACTTGAAGAGTAATGCTTAATAGCCTTTCCGTACAGGGATCAACCGGATTCCATATATAGTCATCCACGGACTATGCAGATCAAAACTGTATATGACTCTCATTTTCACCAGCTAACAAATAGTGCTGATTCATATGTCTACATGGAGACTCTGCCCATCTCTCTTTCTCTCCCCATATATATATATATATATATATATATATATATATATATATATAATGTGGTGGTTCATATAAATATATGTCTGTGTGTGTGTGCATTTTTTCTGTGTGTGTGCGTGTATGTGCGTGCAAAAATGTTTTATTTGTAAAAATCGGTTATGCAGGATATTCATGGAAGATATCGTTTTTAAAACAAGCGCTCTTTGCAATTAGACTCTACTTACATCCACTCTTCCTTACATAATACCCATTTCAGGACACTTGATTTTAAAATGCGCAATCTCCTGATGAGCTGAACTAACGTCCTCGAAACCCAGTGTAGAATCAATATCTGATGATGGTAATTGTCAGAATAGCCGTTTCTATACAGAAAGAATTCGACATTCCTTGTCCGAACATTTCTCGTTACTATCGGTTTAAATTAAATAAATCTTATCAATAATATTTCATTAAATTAAATTTCTCAAGTTCACTATTATCGCTCTAGTAACGATCAGTGTTTCCTTACTTTACTTTAAGATAGTGTAGAAGTTCTATACAGAAAAAAAAATTGCATCCCTTGTCCGACCATTTCGCGTCAGTATCGCTTTAAATTAAATAAATCTTGAGTATCTGTCTATATTTCTGAGATGAGGTATTATGTACACTATTTACATTATTCGGACTATTGTCCTCATCTTTGTCCCCATATTTATTACAACGTTTCGGCCGTGGCTGGAAAGTCGAACTGAACCCTTTATTTCGCTCACTGGGTGCCATGGATTTTTAATGGATGTAGGTTATCAATTATCTCCTCTTAATTTTCCTTTGAAAGTTCTCCACTGCCTTAACCGGATATTGAACTCACACTCTTTGGGTCCTGCTACTGGATTTAACCAACTCCTTTATCCACTATGCCATGTGTCCTTGAGGACAAATAAATCTTATCAATAATATTTCATGAAATTACATTTCTCAAGTCCACTGTTATCGCTCTTTCTAGTAACGATCAGAGTTTCCCTACATTTCTTTAATGGTTTCTACATGTTTTTTATATACTCTTATTGGCATTCACAATGTCCTATGAATGCTAAAATTATTCAAATCGTCTTTCTCCATTATGTGTCCTAGAAATTTATTTTTTTCTCTTTCTGATTCTGCGTTTTATCTTTGTTTCAATAAAACTTTGCCATTACTCACATGTTCAGTCCAGCATAATTCTATAAAACCAGATATCTGTTGCTGCAAGTCTCTTCTTCATCTGTGATAATATTTTCGAGTATTCACTGCCATTTAGGTGGAGTGATATTACATAACATTTCAGTATGATTTTCTGCTGTTTCTTAATACTATTAATCATACCCAGACTTTCGATCAAAAAAAGCGTTCAATTAGAATAGAGCAAAAACAGCATTGTGTCTAGATATAACAGAGTTTATCTTCAATTATTTAAAGTACTTTCATTAAAAAAATATTTTGAATTAATGCAGTTATTGATATAAAAAAGTAATCCGTATTTACTCAATCGAAATTAGCTGAGGGCATGAAAGATTAAAACATGCAACATGAAGACCCACTTCAGACCACAATTATTTCGAAGTTTTTGAAATTCAATTTATCAGTGTGCTACCAGTGATGTAAAAGAGAATACATTTATAAAGCACTTGTTAAGTTTGATGAAAGTTGGTTGAAAAATCAAAGAAAAATAAGAAACCAGTAAAAATCGCCATTTTTCGCTATTTACGCAGGTTTTCAGTATATGAGTAGACTCAATTTTTGATCGGATTTATCGATTATTGATTTTTTAAAATTAACGATTTTTTACGCTAAGAACCTATCTCTTACATTGTACAATGTATTTGCTAAGTTTGGTGAAAATCGGTTGGATGGATTTCGAACGAAAAGGTATCACACAGACACATAGATATCTTCTTTTTTATACACACACAAACACACACACACACAAACATATATATATATATATATATATATATATATATATTACAGTAATCATAAGGCTAATGCTGATAATGACGATGATATCAAGTAGTATAAAAAATCATACAAAACAGTTCAGTAGTCTTAGATTCCAACGAGATTTTCTTTTTCCTTAATACTTTGCTTAGCTTTTGGAAAGCATATTTCATTATTCCAATGTGCCTTCGAAATTCTCAGATATTTCAATCTTAATAATTTCTTGATTCTAGTATCTCCAATTCATATTTTGGATCTTGGGTTGTTCGTTTTCCTGTTAATCGCACATTCTGTCTTCTTACAAATGATGTTTAGTCCACTCTAATTCTCTAAGAATTCTCTCACTCTAAAGATTGAATCATAATACCAAAGAAATTTGACTCATGCCTGTTTCTATTTTGCTTTATAATGTAGATTAACATTCATCGTATTTATCTCTCTTCCTTACTGTTGTGACAATGGACTACTTCTACATAGAAATAATTCAAAAGGATAACATGTACTGAACATGTGGGCAAAGATGAGGTTTTTGAGAGGATGCAAACAAGGAGAAAGCTTATACTTATCACCAGGAAGAGGCAGCTAAAATTTCTGGGACACGTAATGAGAAAAGAGGGCTTGGAGTATCTAATCCTCACAGGGCGGATAGAGAGAAATAGAGACCAGTGAAAGCAACGCGTGACATACCTAACGGGCTTAAGCGAATGGATAAGAGAACAGGGGTTGTGAGAAGTAGCGAAAGGACAAAACATATTGAGAACAACAAGATATGGGGGAAATGGAGAGCCATGATCGCCTAGGTCTTGAATGGGGAAGTAGGGATTTGTTGAGTTGTTAATTTACACATTTTCTTTTTCCATTCTATGTATGATTATTTAATAAACTACTTCTGTTTTTGCCCTGACTACTTTCGATATTCTCTCTACCTACGACCTTTTCTAATTCACGTCTATTTTGAACAATGACAAAATTACAACACTGCTAAATTAATTTACTACTTGTATGCAAGGTAGACCACGAATTCAAAAAAAGGAGACCTTTAATTAAGCCGACTGTTTTGTTCTCCCATAGCACATGGCACATGTATCTTACTGATTACAAGTACTCCCACCATTTGAAATATTCGTTAAATATTGAAAGATGGGAGAGGATTTAGATTTGGATTGTTTATTTTTACAGGCAAACCAAACCAAAGTGTCATTTCGCGCCGAATCCGGTAGTTTTAAGATTTTATTTTATTCTGTGTTTATATTGCAGACAAATTCTGTCATGAGGGGTTATTATATAAGGTTGGGGATCTAATTCGGTTTTAGTTCTAATTTCTTGTCAGGGTTTTATTCGGTTTCTTTTTAATTTTTATGGTAATGATTTGTTAATTTGAAGAATTCTAGAATGACTCTGGTTTCGACACTCTCAAAGAGGACCCTAAGATTCAGTATATTGTTTGGTTGGGTTTAGTCTATTTTGTTTAACGGCATATCAACCTGAGTGGGTTATTTAATGCCGACAAATTTTTTATTGCTGGTAATATTTTGTTTTGTCAAAAATCTGTTTCTGGTAATAATTTTCCTTCAAAATTGTATTGCTTGTAATATTTTTTTTCAAAAAAGTATTGCTGGTAATATTTAACTATTTACCCATAGTTGGGACCCTAACAGGTGCTACCACCCCGGATCAGGGTGGACCTGGGAACACCAGCAATTAAGAGACGGTTCCACGCTCCTCAAAACCTCCTGATCAGAGGCCTTGCTGCTGGACGTAGTTTAATGTCTTAGCCAGGATGCGGGTGTAGTTTAACGTCCAGGACGGTCAGTATATTGTAGAAGTATTTTCAAATAGCTGCCATGTTTGTTTTAAAGTAAATCAAAAAATGTTTCACTGAGAATAATTTTTTGGAGTTAGAGAATTTTCGTGGATCTTCAGTTTTTATGAGGAAGGAGTCGGTTATGAGGGTCATGTCTTTATTTAATTCTTGTAAGCGTTACATAATCTTTTCTTATGTGTCTGGTACTGAGATTTTGTACAGTCAGAATGGGTTTTATTTGATATAGTTTGTTGTTTGTGTGTGTATTTCATGATTCTTGTCATTGGTTGAGGATGTAAAAGTTAATCGTGTCTTTAAATGGGAATGTTTGAATTTTATACATTCATTGAGCAGGATTCCATGTCTGCGTTATCAACCCTGCTATTCCCGGAGATTCCAGTACGGTTAGGGATCCAACACAGCATGATGTGTTTTTGGTTGATTATTAAATTAAATCTATTCGGGTGTTTTTTGGATTGTTCATGTTTTTGTCGATGCTGGCTGTCAGGTTTATTTACTTGACCCCCCACTGAGTTAGGTTATGGCACAAGGTCGGTTTTTTAACGTGGGACCCGAGTGTTTTCACTCGGGCCGCTGGTCCAAGCTGGTCTTAGCTGGTTAGAGCTGGTCTAAGCTACTCATAGCTGGTCCAGACCCGAGCCGGTTCAAGCTAGTCTTAGCCGTGATCACCCTCCCCCAGCACAGGGCCGAAGCACAAGTGCCAGGTGAGTATTGTTGATGTCTGTCAGTACGTATAACGAATCTGAGAGAATATTGCAATGGGATGACCTATTCTCAGTTATTAGGGTCAAGTATAAATGTATGGTTGTTGCTTCAGCAATGAAACTTGGGGAATTATTTTGGAAGACGTGTTTTTTTTTTTTTATGTCTTTTAGAATGGTAAATTGGAGAAGGTGTGTATTTCTGTTCTATTTTCGAAGAATTATTTCGTCTGATAAGTATCGATCTTAGAGTTGAGCTGCAGGCAAAATTAACCACCATTTTGCAGCTGTAAGGCAGCGCTGTAAAACCGAGGATCAATTCTACGACGAGATCATATTCTCTAGCTGCTTTGAAAAAGATCAACATAGACACAGAATTTTAATCTTTTATTATTTTATCACAGCATAGATGTTCTCAATAGATCAGAAGTAATTATTTTTAAGTAAACTCGTCAATTTGACTTTAGTTCAAATGTTCGGAACAAAGTCATTTTTCTTAGCAACTTATGAGCACACGCTTATGTACGTTTGCTTGTAGAGATGAACCTATCTGAGCATGCGTGCATTCAATCATCCGGGCCTTTGAACGTTAATACACGCGAATTTACTACGTCGGAATAATTTAAAAGCTTTCACTGCAGAACGCAATCAATGCTGGATTATCGATGCTTAGAGTAGTGATGGCCAAGTATCCATTTAAGAGAATTCATTGAAAAGTTCTCAGTCCGACAAGGTTGTGATTCGGAAATTCGGTCAGATTTTGTGATGTTACTGAAAATTATTCGATCTGAACTAATTCCTCCAAAGTCAGTGCATATTTCCAGTCAACTAAATTAGGGGTTCTTTGTGAAGGAAGACAAAACATAAAACAACGACAATGAATTTTATATCTTGTAAAATATTGTTGAAAAACAATATTTAACCAGTAAGAAAATAATATTCTTTAACACTTCGCAACGCTGCGATAACGTTAGAAATGAGCCATCAATTTGGGATTAGAAAAATATTCGATTAGATTACAATTTGGTTGTCCTAACGTCACATATTCTCAACCAAAATATCTATCTATATTACTGAGATGTTGTATCGTAATTATTGTTCTGACTTTTGTCATCATCTTTATTGACATATCCACGATAAATCGGCCGTTATACGCTCCGGGCTTCTTTAAGTGATTGGAATTTCAAACTGAACCCTTCATTTCCTCAATCGGGGTTGAGTTTTCTAGTTCCACGTGTCATGCCTCTTCCGCATATCTCAGTTATCTTCCTTTAATTCAAATCTCCGCTGAAATTTTTCGTATATTTCTATATTTAGGTATTTATAGTTAATCTAATACATTTTATGTTTGTATATATATATATATATGTGTGTGTGTGTGTGTGTGTGTGTGTGTGTGTGTACGTGTGTGCGCTCGCGTGTGTGTGTGTGCGTATTTATATAATGTTTTATTTTCAAAACACATATAAATACTGCAATCTATTTCTCGTTAACAGCTAATATATTTCAACCTTGAAAATAGCTAAATGTGTGCGTGAAAGCGCTCGAATATATATATATATATATATATATATATATATATATATATATATATATATATATATATATATATATATATGATGAACATGGCAAATGGGAAACCGTTCACCCTTACTAGGCTTCATCAGATCAAGAACAAAACAAAAATATTTGTATTCGTGTGTATGCTTAAGTAATAAATATTTAGCAACTTTCCCGCTAAACTGGCGTTTCTTATGATGAAAGGATAAAATGAAATTGTGAGACATTTGTAAAAGAACCATTCATTTTTATTCTGTATGTTTTCTTTACAATTTTCTTTTCTTGTTGAAATCTATTTATTCTCACAGCTTTTCTAGATTGAAACTAAGGTAAATGAAAAATAGCTCGAAAGCAAGAGATTCATATAAGCATTTCTGAAATGAATTTAAGATAAATCCTTTTCTTTAAGGTAAATCATTTTCCATTTTTTCAGAATGTGTTAAAAGTAAAATATTTATATGATCTTAGTTTTGTCATTGTGTTGACAATATATGATATAGAAATCAAACACAATTTGAAGAATATGGCAAATGGAAAACAGTTTCATTGTGACTAGATTACGTGTTTCGACTTAAGATGAAAAAGGAAAGAAATAAATATGATTTCTGTATCCCTTTTTACATAAACACGCACATTCACACACATACAAATACACTCAGAAACAAACACAACTATATATATATATATATATATATATATATATATATATATATATATATATATATATATATATATATAGATTCCTTTGTGTAAATTTTCAATTAAATGAATGTATATATATTTATATGATAGGAAAACGTTTGGTTTGGTTCGGTTTACAGTATATCAACCTCAAGGGGTTATTGATGTGGGTGCCAAAGTTGGGCACACAGAAGCAAAACACGGAACATGGATTAGGTGTAAGAAAGATAAATTAACAACAGGTTACAGAGATAGTGTAAGCAGAGCTTACTATAAGTTAGAATCCAACACTGGTAGTCGTACGAGACTCTTACTGTCTCTCTGTGTCACTCTCTATCACTCTCTTATAGAGTGCTATGTCGCCTACTTAATATAGGCCTCGAAGAGTCTATTGTGTAGGTAGTTTCCGGTCTCACAATACCCCACTTCCAAAGAGTTTTCTTTTTTGAAAAGGAGAGAAAATAAAACTGTTAATACTTTTTCCTCTTGGGATTTATTGTTTCTTAGCTGGAAGTAGAGATCTTGATGCGTGAGCCACAGCTTTTCGCGAACCATCTGGCAGTTTATGCAGAATGCCAGCACCAATGCCGTACGAGCTTGCATCACTTGCGACTATGACGTCGAGACTAGGGTCAAAATGTGTGAGGGAGAGGTCTGAAGTAAGAGTTTTCTTGATCTTCTCGAATCCGTCTTGGCATTTCGGGGTCCATGACCATGGTTTGTCCTTTTTTAAAAGTTGGTTTAGAAGCCCTCTCAAATTTTGCATGTTCTTAATGAACCCTTGGTACAAATTAGCTAGGCCGAGGAAGCTTTGTAACGCTTGAACGTTATCTGGGGCCGGCATGTTTCTGATCGCTTTGGCTCTTTCTGGATCCGTCCGACGACCATCTTTATTTATAATGTGACCTAAGTATTTAATCTCTGGTAAGAAAAAGTCACACTTTGCCTCCTTAACCTTAAATCCGTATTCTTGTATCTTTTCGAATACGTTTATTATATATTTCCAGTGCTCTGCCGTAGTTTTACTAGTAACTAGTATATCATCCAAATAGGCTGTTGCGTAGTCAAGATCGCCCAGCATGGCGTCCATGACCTGCTAGAAAATTGCAGGCGCAACCTTTACTCCAAATGCCAGCCTGTTGTATTTGTACAACCCTCTATGGGTGTTTATGCAGAGAAATTTGGAACTTTGTTCTTCCACCTCTATCTGAAGGTATGCGTTCAAGAGGTCTATTTTATAAAAAATGTTTCCACCATTGAGTTTACTGAAAATTTCTTCAGGGCTTGGGGGGACAGTGGTGATCTTTCAAGGCATCGTTTAACCCTGTCGAAAAATCTGCGCATACTCGTATTTGATTGGACTTCTTTTTTACGTAGATCGTAGGTGCTGCCCACTCGCTGAAATCTGCTTTTGACAGAATACCTGCTCATTAGAGTCTATCTAACTCTTTGTTGATTTGCTCTAGAGCAGCGAAAAAGATATTCCGTTACTTTTTTAATACCTGTTGTGCACCGTCCTTTACCTTGAACTTAGCTTTCATCTTAGTACATTTCTCAAGGCCGCCAGAAAAAACCTGGGGAATTGTTGTTTGAGATCCTTTTTTAGATTTACAAAATTGGACATTATACTTTGTATCTTGCGACAAAATGTACTCATTGGGCAATCCCAAAGATTGAATTTTTCTATCCAATCAGTTCCAAATAAGTTGTCTGAAGTTTTCAATACGTAGGCTTTGAGCCTTTTCGTAACACCATTTAGTGTTACTGTAAGTATTACCTCGCCTAAAATGTTAATATTTTCGCCAGTTACGGATGTTGCTGTTTTATCCGTTTTTAATAAGGTTGGCTTGTTCAATTTTCGCCAAGTACGCCAGTTAATGGTTGAAATATCAGAACCCGAGTCAAGCTGGAATTTAATGGACTTATTAAAAATATCCACAGTTACATATTTTCTTAAATTTCTATCAACAATATTGTCAGATTGAGCTTGCCTAATTTTATTTTTGGGTTTTCTCGTTCTGTTGCCGTACCAGCACGAAGTTAACCTATGCCCACTTTTATTGCAATTTTTGCAATATTTTTGTTCTTAACTGGACAGAATTTCATCCAATGCCATTTACCACAATGGTAACATGGTCCGTGCGGTTTCTTTAACTTATTTGGGTTTTGGTTACTGCGGAATTTAGGATATGAGATTTGCCTTTTGTCATTTTGAGGGGAATAGAAGGTAGACTTTCTTCTGATTTTATTAATTTGAGTCACACCTGATTCCTCGATAGTGTTTGAGTCACGCTTTAGAGATATTACTCTTTGACAGTCCTCTGCCAGTTTTTGGGGAGTCAATCCGTGTTCGTTCTCAAGCTTAGTCAGTACCCGTCGTCTGACTTCGGCGTCTTCTGCAGATACTAGACCTTGTGCGAAAATTAAGCACTTAAAATCATCGGCAGTCAGTTCGGCTAGTTTAAAATCATTACATAGCTTGTTCACCGGTGCTGCAAACGTTAGAAAATCTTGCTGGTTGTCTTTGACTGTGTTCAGGCATTTCCAACGTTTGTGGAACAAGGTTGTGTTAGGCCCGAATAATTCCGATAGGAACTTAATCGTCTCTGAAAAATCCAAGTCAGTCGTTTTCTTGGGTAGCATCAAGTGTACGAACCTACTATGTTCTGATGTTCCCAGTTTTCTCAATAGTAGACGTACCTTTTTTTTGCTAGGCCATTGTTTACAGTCTACGTTGAAAATATCTTCGTAGCGCCTGTAAAAAGCCTGGAACGTTTTGCCGTTCTCTGGTACGTATTCAAAGGCTTCTATTGAATTGTAAATTGTACTCTGGGAAAATATTGTATCTTTTTCAGAGTTTGAGCCTTTTAATGGAGTAAAACGAGTAATTCTTTAAGTTGTTTCTGTTGTAGTTCAGCATTCTGAAGGGTAATTTTTTGGAATTCCATTTACTGTTTATGTAAATCGAAAAATAGTTGTTGTTGTCTTTCTTCTGATTTTTGTTGCTGGTCCAAATTTAGTTTTAACTTTTGGGCAACTACTTTGTGCAAATCTTCCATATTTAAAAATGACAGCGCTTTTTTTTTTGTTACTTTGAAACACGTGTACTAAGAGGAGGTACACAAAAAAATCTTGGATGGATTTTTGTTCTTTTTTTTTCATTTACAGAAAAAAAATATGGACAGACAAAACTAAACTAATTATGTGTGTTTAGCTTTTTTTTTTCCCGTGGTTCCGTTAATTTTAACATAATTGAATAATTTTTCACCACACTTACGTATTTTTTTTTTATAGAGGTACAAAAAGAAGAAAACTCACCTCAGTGAATTTGAGGGGAGGATAATTTTATGCCCGAGTTCAACTCAGTTACATAAAAAAAATTTTCGATAGTTTTTTCCGAAAACTTGAGTACAATGCTAGTACTTGATCTTGTGTTGTCAGTTTTTTTACGAACAACTGTTTTTTCTGTGTGTGTGGGTGTGTAAAAATCGTTCTCGTATTGGACAGACTTTAATATTCCGTAGATGTCGAATCGCTAGTTTGTCAATGGCGTTTGGTATTAGAATATATGTAGACGCTGGCTGTTTAGCTTTTGTATTAATACCAGCTTAATTTCACGGTCAACACTGCTGTGGGAACGCGTAGAGTTTGTGTATTTTTCGAGTACTGTCGCTATTGATACGGTGAGAACGAAATTCTCGAATCTTCTCTGTTGCCGCTGTTGTGGAACTGGCAAGGTATTGCGATTTTTCGACGTGAATGCGTTTCAAGAATTCTTCGTCGACCCAGATGTGGGATTGGTAAGGTATTTAGGTTTCGCCGTGAGTGCGTTTCTAGAATCCTCGTCGCCACTGATGTGGGTGCCAAAGTTGGGCACACAGAAGTAAAACACGGAACATAGATTAGATGTAAGAAAGATATATTAACAACAGGTTACAGAGATAGTGTATGCAGAGCTTACTATAAGTTAGTGTCCAACACTGGTAGTCGTACGAGACTCTGTCTCTCTGTGTCACTCTCTATCACCCTCTATCACTCTCTTATAGAGTGCTATGTCGCCTACTTAATATAGGCCTGGAAGAGTCTATTGTGTAGGTAGTTTCCGGTCTCACAATAGTTATTTAATGCCAACAAAAGTTTCATTGCTGGTAATATTTTTTTTCCAAAAATGTATTAATGGCAATATTTTTTTTTTCAAAAAATCATTGCTGGCAATATTTTCTTACAAAAATGTATTGCTAGTATTAAAACCTATTTTGATACTTCCATAATGCCTTGGCGCCTGCTTGGGGGTTAACCACATACCCGTAGCTGGGACCCCAACATGTGCAACCACTCCGGGTCAGAGTGGCCCCGGGAACACCAGCAATTAAGAGGTGTTTCCAATCGCATTCGGATTTGGGTGTCTCACCTTCCGCCCTCTCTTCTTTTCCAAGATATTAACATTTTTGTTCTTGATTGATTGTGGTGTTTTCAATTTATATATCGCTTGATGGGCTGTTTCTTTTACTGACAAACATATATTCTGTCTTCCTACAATTGATGTTTAGTCCTTTCTTCTGGCTTTTTATTTGCTACCTCAGTTCCTGTAATTTTCTGTCTATGTCTGCCATCGACACAGCTAGAGACATAATTGCTGTGGTCGTTGAGGTTTTCCTGTATAATTCTCTCCAGAAACATGCTGAAGACTGTAGACATCCCTGGCTAAGTCCTGAAAAACATCTGCAATAAATCTCGCACTTAACTTCTTAAGAGAAATACATTGGTGGGATGGTCATAGATGACGTCATAATCATCATCATTTGTCGAGCGTAGTCGGGATCATAGCGTCAATGCGGACGATTCTTCGTACAAGCTGTATAAAATGTGCTACACGAAGGATACATACAGTTTTGAATTCAGAGTTACTTTATTCTCCTAAAGCATTCTGTCTAGGAACCCAGAATCCCCTGCTATTTAACTAAATCTGGGGGTTGAGAAGAAGAGCATTCATAACATTCCCAAGAGTATTACCACGTAGGTAAATGTAATGGATCCGATTGGAATTCGAAGGCAGTTCCCTCAGTTCGAGCCGCTCTCCATTATCACTCTACCACGCCTCCTAGAGGATATGGGTGACTTGTATAAGCCCTTCTTCTGTGTTGAATCCTCTGAGGACGAGCCAGTGGTCATCATGCCAATGCCGATCAAATGTTTTCTTGAAACTAATAAAATAAAAGAACAGGTTCCTCTGGCTTTACAGATGTTTCTCGATGTGGATCCTGCAGTTGAGGATTTGTCCCATTGTGCCGGGTACGGCTCTAAAAATGCCTACTCTTCTGACACTAGTTCTTCAGCTTTGGATTTAACATGCGGATCATGCTCTCGTTGGTTGTGACTGATCAGGTTTATTGTTCTATAATTCTGGCATTGCTTCATATTACCCTTCTTGTAATTGGGTCCACTCTTTTGGCCACTTTAACTGGGTCCGCTGCTTTGGCTACTTGTAACTGGGTCCACTCTTTTGGCCACTTTTAACTGGGTCTGCACCTTTGGCCACTTGTAACTGGGTCCACTCTTTTGGCCACTTTTAACTGGGTCTGCACCTTTGGCCACTTGTGACTGGGTCCACTTTTTTGGCCAATTTTAACTGGGTCCGCTCCTTTGGACACTTGTAACTGGGTCCACTCTTTTGGCCACTTTTAACTGGGTCTGCATCTTTGGCCACTTTGACTGGTCCACATTTTTGGCCATTTTTAACTGGATCCACTCCTTTGGACACTTGTAACTGGGTCCACTCTTTTGGCCACTTTTAACTGGGTCTGCACCTTTGGCCACTTGTGACTGGGTTCAGTTTTTTGGCCACTTTCAACTGGGTCCACTCCTTTGGCCACTTGTAATTGGGTCCACTCTTTTGGTCACTTTTAACTGGGTCCACTCCTTTGGACACTTGTAATTGGGTCCGCCCTTTTGGCCACTTGCAAATGGCACCGCTCTTTTAACAACTTCTTCTGTTCCCAAATCAGCTGGCATATCTTCACGGTCTTTGGCAGTTAATTCCCACGAATGTTTCACCAATTCAGAAGGTACATTGTCAACTCCAAGTGACTTTCCAGTTTTCACATTTCTTACTGACTGCGTTTACATGCTCTTTCAGCATTAGCAGACTGTCTTCGCCTTCTATGGGGTTCTAGTCGAGTTCGAGTAAATAAATATCTGGATGTAACCCGTGGGCCAATCTATTCAGATCTTTCACTCTATCTGAGTATCTTGACATATTTGTTATCTATCACAGCTGCTTTTTGATCGCTGGTCTTGGTGAGGGATTTGAGGGTAATGTGGGTTTTCTTACTGCCATCTGATTTCAGCTCCTTCTCAATGGCGCTGCACTGCTTTTCCATCCACTCCTCTTTGTCTTCTCGTAAATTCTTCCTGACATCTCTGTGTACATTTTGATACTGCGTCTGAGCTTCATCACTTGCCATTAATAACACGGCTAAATAGGTTACTGCAAATATTTGTAATAGAGATGTTACATGGTGAAACGCACATAGTGGATTTCTCAAATAAATAAAAATGTATTAAGAATATATTAGATGCGTCGATTGATTAAGAGCAAAGTTTGAGTGGCATAACAACATTTGATATAGAATAATGCAAACATAGTCTCTTTAAGCCAATAAATTGAACAGATGACATGGTTATTAATTTAACTTCTACAATAAGATAGATACATAGAATAAAATAATATTCAATAAATTGAATATTCGAAAGTGTAATTAATTTGACTTACTCTACAAGAAGATAGATAGATAGATATATAGATAGATAAATAGAATAAAATAATATTCAATAAATTGAACAGTCGAAAGTGTAATTAATTTGACTTACTCTACAAGAAGATAGATAGATAGATAGATAGATAGATAGATAGCATAGCATAGCATAGAATAATATTCAATAAACTGAACAGTCGAAAGTCGTATTAATTTAACTTCCTCTATAAGAAGATAGACAGATATTGGAACAGCAAAGCCAATTGGTTTAATTTGTGTTTAAAATCAAAAGATGAATAGGAGACAAGAGTTCAGAAGTTCAAATTTATTCCTGTATTTTATTTACATGTGTTAAACAACTTAGGACTTAGTAATATATTTAATAAGAACACCCTAAAATTTAGTTACAGAAATCTAGAAAGTATAATAAAAAAAACACAATAATAAAATCCTGAAAAAAACACCCATGCCTGAATAGTATTAATAAAAACCCTACACTTAAATTAGAAAAAAATAGTGAAAAATTATGTGATTGTAGAAACCCAGAAGACTGTCCAATGGAAAATAAATGCTGCGTTAAATCTGTGGTATACCAATGTACTATCTCATCCATTGAGAGTCCTATTATTAATATGATATACATTGGGTCTACGAAGAATGAATTAAAAACCAGATGGAGGCAGCATAAGTGTTCTTTCAACAATATAAATAAAAGAAATCAGACATCTCTATCTAAATATTTTTGGCATTTGAAGGAAATGAATAAAACACAAAAAGTAAAATAGAAAATTATAAACAAAACTAGAACTTGTAAAGATTGGAATGACCCATGCTTTTTATGCCTACATGAAAAACTACACATTATTAAGTTTCTAAATAATAAAAAGCTATTAAACAATAGACATGAGTTAACGGTTTTTGCCGACATCATCAAATTTTTGCATTGCATATTTAGCATAAAAACAAACAAAAAATAAAATAATTTTTAAAATCCATAGTCCTAATAAATAGTTTAAATGCACTACAAAAAAAGATAACCCCGTATGAAGTCGTTAAAAAACAAATGTTAGCGATTTACGACATTTCTTTTTTTATATACACAAAACCCTTTCTGAAAAAAATAAAAAATAAAATAAAAAAATAAATAAACCTCCATAGACACTTAACCAGACTAGGCGATGTCATCTTCCACTATAAATTTAGACACACCAACCTTACCCTGAATTGACATCTGTTGAATGTAACTGAGATATTGATACAAATTATTAACACCTTACGCCCCTTTTTCTTTAAACAATTGCTCTAGCCGTTACCATAGAAATTTTGATTTCAATAATGAATATGCTTATGAAACACGTAAATTTCAGAAATAAGTTATTCCCAAAAAAACTTCGCTTGAAGATGGAACAGAGCTTAGTACTTTAATTCATTTTAATTCAAATAATTATATTGAAGTTTTCGGCTCTTGTTTTGAAACATGAGAACTCTTATGTAGCCTGTTGGAATCATATTTCTAAATAAATAATTATATATATATATATATATATATATATATATAGTGTCAGAAGCCCCAACTGACGCCAATTCAGTCGGTCTTCGATCCTAGCTAGAGGCAACCGAACGTCTACCAACCCTAATGAGATGTGATAAATCAAAACAGTCTGCCTGTAGATGACAATATATATATATATATATATATATATATATATATATATATATATATATATATATATATATATCAGTAATGAAAATCTTGTTAATCCGCATGGATAATCCCAAGGAGGATGGAATCCAAAGAGCTCAATGCTAAATCAGAGCTATTAATTCAATGAAAACAGACAAGTTTATGGGTACATTGGTTATAATTTATTTCCCCAGGGAATTTTTTTTTCCATGGCTCATCAGACCACACTTCCAAGCGTGAAAAAATGGTGCATTCATGTGTAGAAACAAACGGAAGACATTTTGAAAATTAGTTATGATTTGGTGTGTTGAGTTAAAACGATGAGCTTTTGGGAATATGATTCAGGAACCCATCCTCAAAGTTTGTAAAAATATATTTTTGTCCTTGTTTTCCTGTGAGGAACACTCCACCAAAGTTTGTAAAACTACTTTTGATAGATACTATATATATATATATATATATATATATATATATATATATATATATATATAAGGCTCAAACACTAATATTCAACAAACCTACTAATTCAAAAAGAAAACAGAAAATATATCCCCGGGTTTAAAAAAGAATTCAGTGATATTGTTTGTATGGGAGTGAGAAACAAAGGTAAGAGGGAAATGTATTAAAGATCTAAAATACAGAAAAAAGAAGAACAAGAAATGCGCCAATAATGAGGGTATGGAATAAAAATTTTAAAGAGAGAAGTTAAATAACGGTTTTAAAGAGTGAGATTCAAATAAATAAGAGTTATTGTCAGTTACACACACACACACACACACACACATATATATATATATATATATATATATATATATATATATATATATAATATGTGTGTAAGAGAGAAACTTAGCAAGGAATAACTGTATACACAAGACGAAATATCTCTAAAGCAGGATTAGAACATGCTACTCTTTTAGATTTAGAAAAGAGATCAGTTCGAAATTCTCTGAAGGTTACGCAGATCGATAATTCCAGAAGTCATATCGGTCAAAACATTATGATAATGGTAATAAAGTTGAGGATATTAGTCTGCATCACATAATAACTCCTCATCCCAGAAATTCAGATAAATTGAGAGATATAAGATGTTAAATCGACAAAATTTATAATTTATGACAAAGGAATCGTAATCACGTCCGAATTTATCAGACCTAAAAATTCAAAAAGAAAACAGAAAATATATCTCTGGGTTTAAAAAAAAGGTCACTGATATTGTATAAGTTGGAGCGAGAAACAAAAGTGAGAGCGAAATGTATGAAATAGATCTAGAGAGAGGTGTAAAGAAAGATGAAGGACAAGAAAGGGCCTACAGTGAGGATGAGGAATGAAATTTGAAAGGGATAAGTTGAAGGTTTTCAAGTGTGAGATTCAATAAATACCAGTTGTCAGTTGCATAAATCGACATCCGATTCGTGGACCTAAATTTTAAAAAAAAGGTCAGAAAAGTATGGATACATTTCTGATTACATTCGATACAATGAATAAAGAAAATGCATTAGACGATTCCTAATTAACGTCTAGCTAAATCCCGATGTATATTCGAAAATTTGTCGTCGGGGTTGCAATTACTTAATTCCAATGTAATAGATTATAACCATGAATTATTAGTGTTTGAGCTTTTTATATTATATTCTAGTTCTCTCTTGTTCAAAAACCTCTACCTGAACTTTATCCTCTTGGAAATATATATATATATATATATATATATATATATATATATATATATATATATATATATATATATCACTCATTTAAACCGATATTTAACTCCTCTCTATAAAACTTCTCTCTGTTAAATTTTAATCCCCACCTTCACCTTTAGGCCTTCCTGTTCTTCTTTCTTATGTTACACCTCTCACTAAATCTTTCAGAGATTTCCCTCTCACATTTCCCTCTCACACTCTCAATAATATATATATATAAGTTATATTTTTCGATTTCTTTTTGAATTTGTAGGTCTGATGATTTGGATCGTGATTACGATTCCAATGTAATAAATTATATATATATATGTTGACCACTAATATTATCTATCTATCTAACTATATGTATCTATCTATCTATCTATATATATATATATATATATATATATATATATATATATATATATATATATATATTGACTACTAAGATTATCAATCTATATATATATATATATATATATATATATATATATATATATATATATATATATATATATATATATACATACAGAGAGACCGTTTTGCTGTAACATATCTCATTACTGTAACTAGACATACGATTGCTTCAAGCCGGGACTGAACCCGTCTGATTAGGCTATCGGCATTTTTGCATATTTATTCATAAACACGCCAGTAAACTAGCGAACTCAATCCGTTGGGATATATATATATTAAAACCTTAGAAAAGATACGAACACAAAGATATCGAGAAGTTAGCTTGTTTATTAACATTCTACGCGTAATCATTTTTTTTTATTTTGATGTGTCCACAATTTTTATCAACATACATACCGAAAATCAAGAAACGTTTGCTGATATTTTCTTTTTCCTATTCCCGGACAACAACAAGTAACCTTGCCAGTCATAAATCCATTACATAATGTAAGCCGTGTAGAACTGCCTTTGTTGCAATGTCATATTGACCAAGGCTCTCTTTTAACATTCAAAGTCCTAATTTGGTGATCAGTATTCAAGATCGTTTACAGTCACTGACGTCGACGATTTTCCATCGAACGTCAAATACCTCTTCTCCTCCTCCCTTATCCTCACCTTTCTGATAATTGAGCCTCCGATCTGACCACCTCATCTTGTTCGACAACGTTCAAATTATGGAGACAGTTCTTCGACTATCGGACTAATCCTCACCCTCCGGCAAATTCCAAAGCATAAACACCGTTCTGAAGCCAGCAATTACCAGTAACTTTAGCTGGCATAACACTGCAATCATTTCGTCAGCGATATTCCGTTGAGCCATGGGTTGGCGTAGAGAATTTGTCACGCTAAAATACTGTACTGGTTATGGCATCCGGTGACATTCCCAAAAGCTTCTTGTCACGTTATGTCCATAGATGATAATTCGTATGTAAATTTTTGCCTTAGTTTGTTTGCAACGAATATAGGGTTATCTGGTGTAGGCATATAATATTGTAGTGGACAAAAATTTATATGCCTACTTAAGAAACTACAGATTCGACTAAACCGTATATGTTTGGCAATAAAGCACCTCGTGTTAGGGGATTTTTTTCTAAATACACACTATAAACAATTTATCGAATAAATTTCACATTATAATATATATCTTTTATAATAACTTACATATGTCACTTATTTTCAACTCTGTTAATATGCTGTTGGCACAACTATATACTCCTGTTTTAATAGATACGCTGATCAGTTCAATCGGGTCCAGTTTGAAGCTAATCCAGAAATTGTCCTACAACCCGTTGTTAACTGAGCCAAGGATGGTTTGTTAATTTTAACGCCTCAAAAACGAAACTGTTTAGACGTCTGAAAGAACCTTTTATGCCTTCTATCAGCATGGCTGATCCCAATGCTTCAGGATCGTAAATGATTGTGACTGCTCGGACTAACATTGTGGCTTGGAGAAACCTTCTTCAGATCCGACGTGCTTATACAAACTCTGCCACAAACGTCCGAATCCTGCAGGTGTGTACATATTTTTCTTTGATATAATACTAGCAGCCTGGCCCAGCGTTGCCCGTGTTTGATTCAAAAATCGTACGACTCATACAGCAATCGCTATCATTTGACTTCAAATATTTTTGCCCTGCCTTGCCTTTAAAGGAGTGCCCCTTGCCGTGCTGATGTTACTACATGTCTTACTTCTTGCCTATCTCACACGGCGAATTTTTTCTAAGATCTATACTAAACATTTTACGAATAAAGAACTAAACAAAATGAAGACAAAACGATCAGCTTTAAAAAAGGACTCGTAACTGGAAAAACCGAATGAAAAAAATATGTTAACAACAAATACTTTTTACGCCCAACCCAGTTCTGTGGAATCAGAATCCACTTTGAGCCAGTTGGAGTAAAGTGCCATGCAGATTTAAAATTTTCCCACTTGTGACGAATGCAACTATTGATTTTTTTTGCATGCTAGCATGCTAGTTAACATTCGTGTCAGTCAGCTGTTGGCTCTCACGCTGGCCAATAGAATCTTCCTGCCTATTCATGGCAGCCATCTAGACGCTCTCACTGTGGACAGTAGAAAATGGTCGCAAATTACATGAAAATTGCTGTAGAATCATGAAAAAATCGATTATTTCCACTATCGATGGGAGTTGGGAAATGCAAGGTCGGTTGTGGCCTTCCCGCTAATTTGGAGCATGTGCATGTAAATTTTGGTGCAAATCCGTCGAAAATTGCAGCCGTGCATTCGTTACACACGCGCGAGCGCGCACACACCCACACACCCACACACACATCCTGCCTTTTATAGATAGAGATCTCGAATATTCAGACAGGTAGACTATAATGAACATATCGTTTATTTAAAAAAAAAGCAAAACAAGAAGAAAACTTATTGTTATGGGAACTTACCCATAATAATAATGGACTATTCCTAACATTTATAAATACTGCGCCTCTCAAGAGGTATGAGGATATATTGTAAGACGAGGATGAAATAATTGAGAGCATATTGTAAGGACATTGGAATAGTGATACTTGTCGAGACAACGTAGTTCACTCTAACCAAATCTGATAGTGATACTTCTACTTCTTTGTGTTATATTTCTGTTGTAATATATCTTTGTATTCCATACCTGTGTTCGTGTTATTCTTTCATTGGTTCTAGCCTTGGACCATCACCGTGGTACAAGTAACTTGGACCATAACACTTATCGTCTACACAAATATGGCTATCCTCTAAAAAAGAGTCTAGTGATAAAAAATATGTCGGATTAATAAATAAAAAAATCCATTACTTCTTTATAAATTACGAATACGAACCTGAGCCGATGTGAAATGTCGAGAATCTAGATTCATGACCAATTCATTGTTGATTAGAGCCTCTAGATGTTTGTGGAAATGAAGTAGAAGGCTAAGAAGGCTCATGGTATGGAAATAGCGATAGATCAACTGAAGGACCATAATGTTTCCTCTGTAAGAAAGGATTTTTAAAGCGCGAAATAACACTGAAGAACAAGTTTCAATTGTTGTCTATTGAATTAGATTGGACAGTTCTATGTAATTTCGATGCGCTGAGAACGAATTTTTACACGGTTTTCCTCTATTAGGTCCTGATTTTCCTCAACACCCCTCCTCTTTCGCCGTATTAATAAAAATCTTTTTTTCTCAACACTCGCTAAGTCTTTTTGCAGTTCCACATTAAGCAATTAGATTTTATCTTTATATTTGTAACTATTGTTATGGTATTGTTTTATTGTGTATACTTTTATATATATTTCTAGTTTTTGTCTTTTTTAATCTATTTTAATATTAGTAAATTATACTTCAAAGATCATAAATTTTTAGAATTTTCTCGAGCGTTCTTGTTTTCTGTCGAATAATCTAGAGAGTCAACTAAAATATATAAAAGCGACTTGTTTCCAGAGTTAATCAGCCAATTCAATCAGCCAGTTAAGTTTGTTCAAAAGGATGAATTTGAATTAGTATATGATTTAGTGAGTAATTTTGTCATCGTGATTTAATAGATAATTTAATTATACGTAATTTATATTGTACATACTCATCTGTGTTTCTAGTTTTATTTCCTAGATTTTAAGTACCTATTTTATAATTTCCGATTTAAACCAATGCCTTCTAATAAGAACATTAATTAAAGAGAACAGTTTACCTTATATCATGAATTAAGGCGAGAAATTGCCTGGTTCTCATTCTTGAATCTTTTAAGCTATTATAGAACAGATAACGACGAAAAAACACAAAAAATTGTAAGGGTCTACAAAGAGTTAGGTTGAAATATAAGCGTAAAATGCTTTCTTTGAATAGCCATCTTGAAAAATTTCCAAGAAATCTAGATGATGTAAATGACGAACAAGGGTAAAGAGATTCCACCAAATCAAAATTATGGAGGAACGCTACCAATGTCACTGGGATTCCCACATTATGTTTGATTACTGTTGATTCTGGAAAATAGACCTGTCATCAATGCTAGAAAGTCTTGTAAAAGACATTTTGTCACAGTGAAAGTTTCAGATCTTTTTTAGTAAATACACAATTTCTTATCATCTCTCAGTTGCGTCTCTGCCTTTGGACAATGTGCACTTAGGGGCTTCTCTGTCAAAGGACGAAGAGACAACTGAGAAAATAATACTGAAGAGGTGACCAGCCCTGGGGAATAGCTGCCCTAGGATACGCCTCCCATTACACCAAAGGGAGGGATTGGTGCTCGCGCCGAGGCCAGCGCAACAGACGGTTGCGGGAGCTGAGGGGAATTTTTGTTCCAGTCTCGGCCGTACGCGCTCGAGTCCCCACCGAAAAATAGACCTCGTGCCACGCCTGGTCCAAGTGAGGGGGGACAGAGTTTCAGATTTTCTTTTTTTTTCATTTGAAATTATTTCTATCGATATATTGTAATTTTGAACTGTTTCTATTCATGAAATTTGAAAAAAAGATTTTAACATATGACTTAATTTTTTAGACCTAATTTGAAGAATCTGGAAAATGGCAGGTCTGCTGTTGACAAAATCAGGACCTGACAGAGCCAAACCGAACTGAAATTCGCATTTAGCGCGGCTAAATTACCTAGCATCGAGCGCCACATATCATTTCATAAAATACTTATTCCCCAGTATATTCCATCCCCAACAACTTCATGAAGACGCTTTTTGGACTGCATCACGACAAACAAGTGGTGACTGAGCAGCTCCAGCCCAAATATGGCAGCAATATTCCATTTTTTGCCTGACTTAGATAGGGCATGACATGGCGAGATAGTTATTTACTGGAACGGTACAATTAACCGACTATTTTCTCATCAAATTTAGCGATGTATTAGATATGTAAATAGCACTACTAACTCCGTTCTATAGACTTATATAACCTTTCTAGACATGGTGATTCGATAAATTGACCCATCTCCAAGCAATCCAAATATTTCGTCGCGAGGCATCAACCCATAAAACCGACAGGAACTGAAATTCTTCACTCGTTTCAGCTGCGCATTTTACCGCTGGAAGAGAAAGCGTTTTATTATACATTATGTTTTACGATAACGATACAGATTAGATAAACTCATAAATATAATGTAAGCCTTCTACTTGTACCATCAAAGGAACTGTTTAATATATATATATATAATCGTAATATTATTATTATTATTATTATTATTATTATTATTATTATTATTATTATTATATTTTCTTTGATTTCTGGTGTGTACTCATTTCTTTCCGGGTCCACCCAGTGACCTAAAGTCAGAAATGGCATCATGGCATTTTCCACTGAGCAATCAAAAAAAAAAAAAAAGAAAATAAAGAAAAAGAAAACAAAAGCAATATTTTGTATTTCTTTAAGGCATGGGCTACCAGCAATTTCAATTTCAAGGTCTTTGTATTTTGATAGCTTTTTGAAGATCTTCAAAGATTCATTTCAGCCTGCAGGGCTTGCCATATCAATAAGGAAGCATTTGTTTTGGTTGTGATCTCTAATAATGGTGTCTGGGCGATTAGCTTTGATTGTTCTGTCTGCGTGTATTGTGTAGTCCTATTATTATTATTATTATTATTATTATTATTATTATTATCATTATTATTATTGATCATGATATTATAACTTCCCTGTCTAATATATACAATTAACGAATCTGACGTGGAGATTGTTTTGTTATTTTTGGTGACTGGTGGATTAATAGAAAGACGGGTGTCTATAAGCCCTCACCCTCCCTAAGAAAGAAAACCGAGAATAGGAAATAAAGAAAAGAAGAAACAAAATAGAAAGCAAAAATAAATTGCCTATTTAGAAGGCTGCTCTTCAAAGATGTCCTACCAGGATTTATTATTGGCGGCTACAATAAGATACGCAGATGACACAGTGCTGATAGCAGACACGGAAAGAAAAATTCAAAAGCTACTACAGAAGACAGTAAAGGAAAGCGAAAAGACTGGGTTGAACATAAACTGCAAGAAGATAGAATGCCAAAGGATGAGCCCAAAATGCTAATTACAAATCGTTTTAACAGAGGACAGAAAATGCGACACTGAAATCCGATGGCGCATTGGGATAGCAAAAGATGCCTTCCAGAAGCTAAGTCAAGTAAAAAAAGATATAAAAACTTTGTTAGAAACACACAAAAAAAGAGTACTAAACTGTTACGTAGTATCTGTCTTCCTCTATGACAGTGAATGCTAGACAATTTACTCACAAATGAAGAAGTAACTAGAAGCAACAGAAATGTGGTTCTGCAAAAAGATACTGAGAATAACATGAACTGACCATGTGACCAACACCGAGGTTTTAGAGAAAAATGGAAACGTAATAGAAACATATACTTAACATAAGAAAGGAACAGTTGATATTTCTGGGGATATAATGAGGAAGGAGATCATGGAAAATATGATACTCACAAGATAGGTTTAAAGGCAGGGGAGACAGTGAAAAACAGCGGATGGCATACTTGATGAGATTGAGTAAATGGATGGCAGAGGAGGGTTTAAAAGAAATAGCTGAAAGACGTAATTTTTAAGAGGTACAAAGAACAGGAAATTGTGGAGAGCAATAATTGCCCAGAGGGCACATAAAGAAGGTGACTTACATTGAAAGTCAAAACCTTTCTAAAAATGTAAAGGGTTTCGAATTTTTAGGAACATAACATACAAATCAACACGAATGTTAATAACCCCCAAAATATGATCGCCATTACTCGAGCTGTTCATGAGTTATGTTGATTTTTTTACGCCACTATTTCTTACTCATGATATTTGAAACCATTTTATATGGATAATTACAATAAATTTGAATAATTTATTCTCTGCCTTTACTCTTCTATCTATATACATCATTCTCATTCTCTCTCTTTTAACGTTTCATATCCAATCTCCATCTTTCTCTCTCACTTTTCTTTGCTTCTTTTTATTTCCTCTTCTTCCCACTCTCACTTCAGATTCACTTCTTTTCTTCTTTTTTTTCCTCTTCTTCCCACTCTCACTTCAGATTCACTTCTTTTCTTCTTTTTTTTTCCTCTTCTTCCCACTCTCACTTCAGATTCACTTCTTTTCTTCTTTTTTTTCCTCCAATTCCCATGCACTCTTCTCTCGTCTTCATAACAGACACTATGTTAAACGAATTATTAAGATTAATTTGTATAATTTATGCTGCGTCAGCATTCATCTCTCTGCATATCTTATTTTCGTCCTCTTTCTTTATATTCACCTTTCATAGCCTCTTTCTCTTTCTCTTTCTCTTTCTCTTTCCCCGACACCAATGCTTTATTCTTATTTCCCATTTCGTCGACAGGTTCTTCTTTTTTCTTACACTCCTTTCCACTTGTTGGGATATCCCTCGTTTCTCTTTTTCTCCACTCTAAATTCTCCGCTCCTGAAACTCATTTCTCATCTTCATAACTGAAACAATTTTAAGCGAATAATTTAGATTAATTTGAATAATTTATGCTGTCGTTACGACATCTCTTATTTTACCCCTCTCTATACACTCTTCTCTGATTCGATGTATCTCCCTTCTATAGCTCTTTCTCTAATATATTCTCTCTTTCTCTCTCTTTCTCTTCCCCCAGTCTCTCTATCTCTTTTGTTCAACATTTTCTGATCCATATCTGTCTATATTTCCGAGATGAGGTATTATGTACACTATTTACATTATTCGGACTATTGTCCTCATCATGGTCGCCAAATTTATTACAAAGTTTCGGCCTTTGTACACTTCGGCCTTCTTCAGCATCTGTCTATATTTCTGAGAGGAGGTATTATGTACATTATTTACATTATTCGGACTATTGTTCTCATCATTGTCGCCAAATTTATTACAACGTTTCGGCCTTTGTACACTTCGCCTTTCTTCAGTATCTGTCTATATTTCTGAGATGAGGTATTATGTACATTATTTACATTATTCCGACTATTGTACTCATCTTTATCGCCATATTTATTACGTTTCGACCTTCTTCAGTATCTGTCTATATTTCTGAGATGAGGTATTATGTACATTATTTACATTATTCGGACTATTTTTCTCATCATTGTCGCCAAATTTATTACAACGTTTCGGACTTTGTACACTTCGGCTTTCTTCAGTATCTGTCTATATTTCTGAGATGAGGTATTATGTACATTGTTTACATCATTCAGACTATTGTCCTCATCTTTCTCGCCATATTTATTACAACGTTTCGGCCTTTGTACACTTCGGCCTTCTTCCAGTATCTGTCTATATTTCTGAGATGAGGTATTATGTACATTATTTACATCATTCGGATATTGTCATAATCTTTGTCGCCATATTTATTACAACGTTTCGGACGTTGTACGCTCCGTCCTTCTTTAGGTGGTTGGAATGTCGAACTGAACCCTTTATTTCGATCACTGGTGTAGACTGTTCTAGTTCCACGTGCCATTTTTACACATGCACAGTGGATAAAAGCGTTAGTTGGATCCAGTGACAGGACCCAAAGAGTGTGAGTTCAATACCCGGTTAAGGCAGTGGAGAACTTTCAGAGGGAAATTAACAGGAGATAACTGATAACTGACATCAATTAAACATGGCACGTGGAACTAGAACAGTCTACCCCAGTGAGCGAAATAAAGGGTTCAGTTCGACATTCCAACCAACTGAAGAAGGACGGAGCGTACAACGGCCGAAATGTTGTAATCAATATGGCGACAAATATTAGGACAATAGTCCTAATAATTTAAATAATGTACTTCCTTATCCTCTCAGTTTTTCTCTTATTTCTTATCCTCTTTTTTCTCCCTGACTATTCCAATTCTTCAGGTTTCTCTCACTTCTCTTTTCTTTTTTCCCTATGTAGTCTTTATTCCCTCCCATAAATGATTTTCTTTACTTACTCTTTTTCCTCTCTTCGTCCTTCATATAAAATATTATTTCCTTTTCTTTTCGTATCGTTTTCTTCTCTATCTATCTCAGTCTTTGCGGTTGAGTAAATATCTCCACACCGCGGTAACACAAATGAACTAGGCAAGACAGCCTTAAATAAAGAACTTATAGTGACTCAAGTAAGTCCGGCGCAGTTTGTCTCAGGCTCGCGACAATACAAGATCTCTTTCTTCAGGCAGAGGATGAGTCAGTTGGACTCTGCCTTCGGATAGAGACTCGGTTGAGAAAAACAGACCAGTTTTGTATCCAAGCCCGCTTTTGCGGAGGCTGGGTAAATTTTGACCAATGGTCCGAGTGGAAACGCTCGTGTTTCCCATAATAAACTTGACCTTGTGCCGCATCTAATCCGCAGTAGAATGACCTGTAAATACCACTCCGTTAAAGCCAGGCAGTTCGCTGCCGGTCTCGCAAATGACTTGTCGAACTATCTGCCTGCGGAGAGGAACCCAGACGAAGCTATGAATCTCGTCTAGGGATGTAGATAAGCCAGACATCGTGTATTCCGAGTCTACGGGGAAATTTTGCCAGAGCCGACGGACGCCCCCCCCCCCATAAAAATCAGCCTTGTATCACATCCTGCTTTGTAGGGAGGTAGGTAAATACCAGCCCGTTGGAGTCAGTGGAGGAGAATATCTAGTGAGGTCACGGCGAGGAGCCTAAGCAAGACATATTATTATATCCGGTATTATAACAATCTTTTAGTCATTTTTTCATTTGTCTTTTAGCGTTTCCTCTCCTTTCTTCCACTCACATTCTAATTTTATTCTCCAATCTTTTTCTTCCCACCGCATTTCTATTCTTCCTTACTTTCCCGCGCCGCTCCTTCCCTGCTTCCCTTTCCTTCTCTTTTCTTTCTTTTATATATATGCTCTCCCTTTATTTTATTCTCCCTTTATTTTAATTTATTGCTCTCCTTTCCATATGCTTTCTCTTTTTATATGTTCTCCCTATATTTTATTCCCCCTTTATTTTATTTTTCTCTCCCTTTTTAATGTTCTTTCTTTTTTATATACTCTCCCTTTATTTTATTCTCATTTATTTTATTTATTGCTCTCCCTTTTTTATATGCTCTCCCTTTTTATATGATTTCCTTTATTTTATTCATCTTTTATTTTATTGTTCTCCTTTTTTAATATGTTCTCTCTTTTTTAGATACTTTCCCTTTATTTTATTCTCCTTTTATTTTATTTATTGCTCTCCCTTTTTACATGCTCCCTCTTTTTATAAGCTCTCTCTTTTTTATATACTCTCCTTTTATTTTATTTATTGCTCTCCCTTTTTTACATGCTCCCTCTTTTTTATAAGCTCTCTCTTTTTTATATACTCTCCTTTTATTTTATTGCTCTCCCTTTTTCTACATGCTCCCTCTCTTTTATAAGCTCTCTCTTTTTTATATATTCTCCTTTTATTTTATTTATTGCTCTCCCATTTTTACATGCTCCCTCTTTTTTAATAAGCTCTGTCTTTTTTATATACTCTCCTTTTATTTTATTTATTGCTCTCTCTTTTTTACATACTCCCTCTTTTTTATAAGCTCTCTCTTTTTTATATACCCTCCTTTTATTTTATTTATTGCTCTCCCTTTTTTACATGCTCCATCTCTTTTATAAGCTGTCTCTTTTTTATATACTCTCCTTTTATTTTATTTATTGCTCTCCCTTTTTTTATATGCCCCCTCTCTTTTATAAGCTCTCTCTTTTTTATATACTCTCCCTTTATTTCTTATATGGTCAACTTCTTTTCTACTCTTTTCTGCTCTCTCTCTCTCTCTCTCTCATTTCTGCCTTTTCTGTCTTTTTTTAT
>OZ010590.1:20947919-20992919 GCA_963932145.1 Acanthosepion lycidas | reverse complement strand
ACACGCGACGCGCCGTCGCTTGGTTTGACGAGGTAAGTCGCCGTTTTCTTCGTTATACGATTATGTAGCGTCAGGTCACGTGTTTCGAAGAAGGATGGTCACCTTTAAAATGGACAGAATTCATATTTCCGATGGCATTTTTAATCATTTTTATGGGAAGGAGTTTATTCATTTGATTCTAGTATTTCAAAACCAATGTTTTGTGAGCCGTATTTCCAAAGAGGTTGTTAATATTCAATAAAATTATTTTCCAACAATTTACAATATGTCTATTTCAGTTGAGCTCTCTGGGAAGCAAGGGTGGGTTTGCAAACAGTGATTATTACAGCTAATAATGCAAGACTCTTCCGTAAATCGAATCGAATTCTCTCAGTCACTGTGTTTATCTAAAAGTAAATACGCTTAAATTCATCTTCATCCCTGCCGTACGCCAAGCAAACATCATACCAACTGTTCCACCGGGCCTCGGTGGCGAAGAGATTGCACGGTAGAACAGTTGGTATGATGTTTGCTTGACAACCTAACTTTCAGGGTTTCAATTCTCGGTAGTGGATGGGCACTGCTGATGACTCCCAAATATAGGACGAAACGGCCGTCTAGTGCTTTCTGCATTCTGTTGAGGTTTCTTTCAGACTCGATGAATTACTTAAAAAATATAATCACCAAATCCTCTTAATAATTTTTATCAATATTTTATTTTTATTTATATATATATATATATATATATATATATATATATATATATATATATATATATATATATATATATATATATATATATATATATATATATATATATATATATATATATATATATATATATATATATATATATATATATATATATATATATTCCGGATACCATATTTTCTCATTTGAAAATCAGGATTTTCGGAGCGAGTTGATGACTTGTTTGTACTAATTTTTTTTTTTTTAAGTCTTAAGTTAATATTCGAAATTGTACGAAAAGGTTTCTCTGGGTCAGGAAATCTTTGCGGGACTTCATTTCAACTTTGAGATGATACTAAACTCTTAGTTTCAGCTCGATAAAATAAGAAGGAAACTGTACTTAACATGAAGAAACAGACATTTCTGAGGCACATGATGTAGAGAGCGAGGTTAGAAAAATTAACATTCACGGGACAAACTGAGAGCAATTGAATCATCCGGAAACAGCAGGTAATCTACTCAATGATGTTCTGTAAATAGATTCCAGAACAATGAAAAACATAGTAAAGTTTAAAGAAATTCCAACAACGAAAATTGGAAGTGGTCGAGTACTATGAAGTCACATGCCCTTCTAGTATATGACACATAAATGATTGTCCTATCGGTGGGAGAGCTTAGAATACGCCGACTTAGTCCACTGCAGAGATGTATGACTCCACCACAAATATTAGGTTGGTGCAAAAATAATGTCGGTATAGTGACGTTAAAAAGTACGTTAAAAACAGACATTATTTTTGCACCAACCTAATAGAAACAGCCTATGGATTGATGTTTGCAAATTCAAGTGTCAGAAATTCAATACTTACATTTTGACTCAAGTAAAAACCGCATCAATTTTTAAATTTTGATACAATAGGTAGGTTCAGTTTACTGCTTGAATCAACTATAAACTGCATCAATGTTTAAAATTTGATTCGATAGGTGGGTTCAGTTTACCTTTTGACTCAAGTATAAACAGCATCAATGTTTAAATTTTGATTCAATAGGTAGGTTCCGTTTACCTTTTGATCCAATTATAAACACATCAATGTTTAAATTTTGAATCTATAGGGGGGTTCAATTTACCTTTTGATTCAACTATAAACAGCATCAATGTTTAAATTTTGATTCAATAGGTGGGTTAAATTTACCTTTTGATCCAATTATAAACAGTATCAATGTTTAAATTTTGATTCAATAGGTATGTTCAGTTTGCCATTTGATCCAATTATAAACAGTATCAATGTTTAAATTTTGATTCAATAGGTAGGTTCAGTTTACCTTTTGATCCAATTATAAAGAGTATCAATGTTTAAATTTTTGCTTCAATAGGTGGGTTCACTTAACTTTTTGACCCAATTATAAACAACATCAATGTTTAAATTTTGATTCAGTAGGTAGGTACAGTTTACCTTTCGATCCAATTATAAAGAGTATCAATGTTTAAATTTTGATTCAATAGGTAGGTTCAATTTACCTTTTGATCCAATTATAAACAGTATCAATGTTTAAATTTTGATTCAATAGGTAGTTTCAGTTTACATTTTGATCCAATTATAAAGAGTATCAATGTTTAAATTTCGACTCCATAGGTAGGTTCAATTTACCTTTTGATTCAAGTATAAACAGCATCAATGTTTAAATTTTGATTCGATAGGTGGGTTCACTTAACCTTTTGACCCAATTATAAACAACATCAATGTTTAAATTTTGATTCAATAGGTAGGTACAGTTTACCTTTTGACTCAACTATAAACTGCATCAATGTTTAAATTTTGATGCAATAAACTGATTCAGGCTACCTTTTTACTTAAGTATAAACGTGTTTAAGATTTTACTCAATTAACTGGTTCAGTTAATCTTTTGACGCAATTTTAATTCACATCAATGTTTATATTTTTGCTCAATAAACTGTTTCAGTTTACATCTCGACTCAAGTATAAACTGGATCAATGTTTATATTTTGATTAAGTTAAAAAGAAAATAATCTCCAGATTTTAAATAAACAATATTTAGAAAAAAGTATTAACGTGTCAATAAAGTTTTATTATTTCATTTAGCAATACCAATATTGATTTGGCTAAAGAAGCAGGCTAAACGAAAAAACGAGATCAGGAGAGTATAGTATGATGTTTTAGTGTAGCTAATAATTTCCCTATGCACAAATTTTTATATTCCTTTACTTAATAATCCTTTGCTGTCTACCAGAAAAATGGTGATAAAATGCAACGATGATATTGAGTCTCGTAGATTTTTTATCAGAAATAATGTCCTTCTCCAATTCTAAATGTGATTCAATGTCTACATGCTATACAATTCAACAAGTTTCTCAATACATCCGTAGCCTGACTCAGATAGTATCTAAATAGTGATCTGAAAATATCACTGTATAATGTTCATGTAACAGAATCCGTAAGCTGCCTCAGAAATGCAAATTCCTGGCCTGGTTGATATTCTGACAGCGATTACATGCCTTTGTTAATGTTTTCACATAAGACCAAAAAGGCGCGAAGACACGGAGACGGCTTGAAGAATTTGAACATCAACACCCTTTCCGCATCTGGACTCCTTATTAAGACAAGCCAGCGCGTGCCGATGACATCTTAATCTCCGTATTTCGCTTTGTCCTAGAAACGAGGTTACAACGCCCGTGTCTCATATAACAAAGCAAAATAAATTTAAATACGAAAGGAAAATCGTCTGTGGTTGATGCAGTCATTGCTGGAGCGCTGCGATCTGGAAAAATGAAGTCAGACACGAATAGGAAATGATTAATATTTCCTCTGAAGTCGATGTACTTATATGTACACACGAAACAAACATTGCAGGCAATCGACGTACACGTACACACACACACACACAAACACACACACACACACATATATACATATATATAAATATATATATATGTGTGTGTGTGTGTGTATGCGGGAGCAATGAATAAGTTGTCGTCCGAATTGCGCAAAATTTAAAATAGCACTGTCATCTCATTTTAACAGATATATTTACTAAAATTACACAAAAATATCTTGAAATAGCAAAGAGTAAATTTATTCAATAAAATAGCCATAGGCTTCAACCACGGTCATCAGACGACTTCAGAATGTCCTGCAATTCTTATTGGCAGTCTTTTTCTTTAAGTTGGTGAATGCTGCCATAATCCTTCTCTTCAAGTTATCGTTGGTGTTACAAGCAGATTTGTTGGTCTTTCGCTCAACTGCACTCCACGCACCAAGTCATGCAAGGTTTCAGTCTTGGGGAGTTAGGTGACCAAATGTAAGAGGTAATGTGGATGCATAAATTGTCTGACAGCAATGACTGGGTGCTTTTACTTGTGTAACATGGTGCAGATTGCTCTTGCCAGATATAGGGACTTCCAGCAGCTAACCGATTGAACCAGGGCAGCACTGAGTCTGAAGTCCTGTGGAAAGATGAATGGAAGCATAACGTTGCTATCATCAAGGATCAGTCCAAACACCATCGTAATCCAAATTAGACACATCCAGAATTTTTTGAATCATCTGCACAGTCTTCAGGTTGACACTCAAAAACTGATCCTACTATTTAATTCGACAAAATTAAAAACAAACCACAAGCGCGAAAAATATAAATTATGACAATTTACACATCGCACCTAACACACACACATATACTCATATATATATATATATATATATATATATATATATATATATATATATATATATATATATATATATATATAGTGAATCGCTGATACCCCCTGACGAGTGGACGGGATAATATTATAATAATTCCCTCTCTCTCTCTCTACACACACACACACACACACGTATATATATTATATACACAAGTATAATAGCATCATCTACGTGCAAAAAAAAACTTAAAATAATGGAAACCCTATTAATTAAACAAATTAAAAACAACACTTAATAACAACAACTATGAACATGGACATAATATCTTGACCGTGTTTTGAAAATTGAATACATTTTATAAAACATACACGCAATAAATTATTTCTTATTTAAGAGTTAAAATATTTAATCCTTGAAAATGGCTAAATGTATAGCCGAAAGCGTTCGGATAAAAAGAACATTCGGACAGTTTTTATATAATTTATCATCTGAAAAGAAAAAAAAATATTACATCACATTAGAAATTGTATAAAACCTGAAATAAAAAGCATCTTCACTGTCGTATTCAATGAAACGTGGATTAAAGGATTGCTGCTAAAATTCACACACACACACACACACACACACACACACACATATATATATATATATATATAATATATATATATATGTATATAATATATATATATAAATATATATATATGTATGTATGTATATATTTATGCTAAAAAACAGAAATATTCATATGACTAACATATATACAGAAATATTCATGTGACTAACATATATATATATATATATATTTATATATATATATATATATATATATATATATATATATATATATATATATATATATATATATGTATGTATTTCCATAGAATAAAAATCCAAATTGAAATAGCTATTCAAATGAAGTAAATTTGCATTTCTATGTAATTTTTATACTCTGTCTTAATAAATACATTGAGCTATTTTTGTGAATCGGTTATATTTTATATTGTAAGGATTCACTTGGATTATATACCAATGGATTATTACACACACACACACACACACACACACACACACACACACACACACACACACACACACATATATATATATATATATATATATAGTTGGATTAATGTGAGTTTGTGGCCCTGGGTTTCAGGTTATTTTCGATCGCAAACGTACATACACGCACGTGCGCTCATTGACGTATGTCGATACACAAACGATCATTCACTAGACCTCACAATATAAGCATATGTGAACAGTGTGGGACTGGACATCCCTGTGTCGTTGCGTACATACGTACGCATTTGGTCGCTGTATTCAATGTTGGATTGTGTAACGAATATTTTTTGCCCGTTGCACTGTCTACGCGCAGACCGTTTTTCTATTTTGTTCGCTGAATAATGTTTCTCGCACACACGTTTAAAAGTTGTTTTGTTATTATTTTAAAGCTGGTTATTTGCTTATTTTGTCGATTGTGCATATGTAAATGGTAAAAACCATAATTTGTAATATTTATTAGTATTTATGCGGTAGTTTTAATTTTGCAGGGAGAGGGAGAAATAAGTATAATTGTGGACTGATACGGTAATGGTAATTGTGGTGCAGTAGTAATTGTGGACTAATACGGCAATGGTAATTGTGATGTGGTAGTAATAGTTGGGGGACCGGCTGAGGATAATAACAATTGTAGCAGCAAATAGTTATTGTAAAGTGGTTAAAAGTGATCATAGTAATGGTAGTGGAATGATAATAACAATAATTATAATTATTATGATGCTAGTTTGAAATAGAAAATAATTGATGGTGTTATGGTATTAGTGGTTTCTCTATTCTTGTTTATAGGCTCAATGGTGGTTTATATAGCAGTGTTGGTTGGTATGTTTTTTTTTTTTTTTTTTGTTTATTTATTTTTATCCGTTTGGCATAAATTATGTTAATAGTTATTTGTTTTCAAGTCTGCATTTAGAAATTATTTTTGATCTTATGTTTAGTAAATTCTTCTGTTGGGTATGAGAAATTATTGCTACCATTTTGTGTAGGCAAAGTAGGCATTTCTTTGTAATGTTGTTGTAGGCAGGTGCTTCTTTCACTATTTTCCAGCTTATGCTTGGAGTAATATTACTTTTAGACTTTTAGATACCATATGTATGTGGATAGTGTAGTGCTGTTCGAGTATGTCCTTTTGGAGAATGAGATGTGGTTGTTTTCCTTTTCTTGAACAGTCCGTCAGTGGCACCGATGTAGTACATTGTGCTGTTGTTTTCATTTACCTTTGCTTTATATATTATATTCGTTTATTGGCAATTTCCTTGGAGTGGACATGTTTTTTTTTTCTGCAGTTGAATTGAGATTCCTTGGTTGCATTATTGCAGATAGTTACTTTTTTCGTTGTGGCTTTTTATTATTTGTGTCATATTTTTAGTACGGCTGTAACTGATTTTAACGTTATTTTTGTTGAATATTTTTGCTCGGCGGTTTGGTTCAGTGAAATGCTTTTCTATTAAATTTAGGAATGTCCTTCCTGTGTTTGTTTTGACGGTTTTGTTGTATAGAGGGTTAAACCAGATAACGTTTCTTTTTCTGTTTTTGCGTTTCGGTTGTGGAGGTGTGTATTGTAGTTGTTGTGTGTATCCACTTTCTTTTAGTGCTTCGTCATATGGTTTTTAGATGTTAGATTAGTTTTCAGGTAGTCTCCGGCTGATTGATATGGGCATTTGTTTGATCCTTGAAGTTGGATGATTGGGGGTTGTGTGGCCGTAAGTTGGGGTGCCGTTATTTCTTTTGTACGGTTCGTATGTTCTTTTGTTCATATATATATATATATATATATATATATATAGATATATATATGTGTGTGTGTGTGTGTTTGTGTGTGTGTGTGTGTGTTTTGTTTGTGTGTTTTCAAGATACCAACGGGATGCTAGTGACAAACTGCTTGTTTTACCCAGCGGTGGATCTCTTAGTACCTAAGTGAAGCCCGTCTCAGATACATCACTATTTCTTCTTCATAAAAGTATCATACTATCGGAATAATATCTTCACCAGAAACTACCAACTAAATATATATTTATATCCCACAAAATTAAATATCCCTCTTCAGTTAACGTCTCAACTTCGCTACAAACTGTTAATCCCCGTAAGAAACTCTTCACCACATACAGTTACAAAGTGACTTCTTTTCATTAAGTCATTTCCATTTTACTTGTATCTCATTCTTTTGATTTATTTATTTTTATTATTTCACCCCAAGCGAAGACGACGCAATAGTTTACTGAGTTTAATCTCAGTAAACCATTGCTGAGAAAACGTTACTGAAGAGAAAAGAGAATATATCTTTGGGTTTTGTTTGTTTTACGGCATATCAAACTCAGTTGTTTAATTAAGACCGACAAAATTGTTAGGATAGATTCGTATGAGGAGAATATGTATTCTTAGTAGGAAATCAGTTTAGAGATCAGATTTCATTGACGTATTTTTTTTTACTAATCTTTGTAAAGATGGTTTTTGTCGTGAATCCAATCTATTGTTGATAATATTTTTTTTTAATTTATAGTTGCTAACATTTTTTAATTTAATGTTTGTAACTTTTTTTAATTTATTGTTGGTAAATTTTTTTTTAATTTATTGTTTGTAATAATTTTTCTTCAAATATGTATTGCTGCCTTATTTAATTCATAAATGTACTGCTGATAAGTTGACTATAGAAATCTATAATTATACTTTCCTAGTGTTTTGACCCCAGTTTGTGAGTTAACTATTTCCCCATAGCTGGGACCCTAAAAGGTGCTACCACCCCGAATAGAACTGGATTTAAGTAGATAGTGGCATTGCATTTGCATTTTTGAATATTGTAGTTGATAGGAAAGCAATAAGCATGAAGAGAATTCCACAGATGATAAGTGCGCGAGAATAAACTAGTTCCTTATCATCTAAGAATATAAGGACCATTTTCTCTTTTAATGTCTTTGGAACGAAATAAATACATGTTGAATTCCTTTCAAAAGTGTGAGTTCAATACCCGGTTAATGCAGTGGAGAACTTGGAGAGGGAGATTAATTGGAGATAACTGATATTAGGTTGGTGCATAAATAATGACGTAATAGTGTCGTTTTTGACGTTAAAAAATACGTCAAAAAACAACATTATTACGTCATTATTTTTGCACCAACCTAATAGGTGACATCCATTAAACTTGGCACCTGGAACTAGAACAGTCTACTCCAGTGAGCGAAATAAAGGGTTCAGTTCGGCATTCCAACCACCTGAAGCAAAGCAGGAGCGTACAACGGCCGAAACGTTGTAATAAATATGGCGACAAAGATGAAGACAATAGTCCGAATAATGTAAATAGTGTACATAATACTACATCTCAGAAATATAGACAGATACTGAAGAAGGCCGAACCATACAACGGCCGAAATGTTGTGATAAATATGGCAACAAAGACGAGAACAATATACCGAATAATGTAAATAGTGTACATAATACCACATTTCAGAAATATAGACAGATACTGAAGAAGGCCGAAACGTACAACGGCCGAAATATTGTGATAAATATGGCAGCGAAGATGAGAACAATATTCCGAATAGTGTAAATAGTGTACATAATACCACATCTCAGAAATATAGACAGATACTGAAGAAGGCCGAACCGTACAACGGCCGAAATGTTGTGATAAATATGGCAACAAAGATGAGAACAATATTCCGAATAATGTAAATAGTGTACATAAAACCCCTTCTCAGAAATATAGAGAAATATTGAATTCCTTTATTTTTAGATATTTCAAGTTTTCAACCGATTTCATTAGGGGACTTAAGGTTAATCTAAACCTGTATTGAACTCAACATTAATTTTGGTTTCTTTTCAACTTTGTCCATTTCGAATAACTAAGCTACACTTTGGAAATTTGGAATATGCTGAAATGTGCAATATCACATCTGATGTCATTTTCTTCTGTAAATGGTTTCTCAGTTCAGAACGGGTACAAATCAATATTCATTTTCCTTATCCTTCGTTTGTTCGTTTTTTTTTTTTTGTTTTTTTTTCCCCCACATTTCAGTATGCTTTCAGGGGCTTGTTTGCAAACAAACAAACAAACATACCAAAAAGAATATTATAAAACAAAACAAAAATAGTAAAAAAATAACCATCGTTAGTTCAGTTCACGTGTTTCGGACATCTGCTTCTAACTTTCTATTAGTTTAATGCGAAATTTTTTTCAGCTCGTGCTTTTTCTTTTTTTTTTTTTTTCTTTTTTTTTGTCTAGAAACTATTGTTTTGGTTTTGGGTTAATTTCGATTTTAGAAATCGATGCATCGAAACATTTTTTAAAAAAGTTACAAAATATGATTAAAGAAACTTAAATATTTTTTTTAGGTTCTTGGAAAAAGGACTCCTCTTTTAGTAGTTTTCTTTTTTCTTTCTTTTTTTATGCAAATTAGTTTTCGTTTTGTCCTTACGTTCACATTGCCTTGTTGTTCGTTTTGTGTTTTGTTTGCCATCACATCTTTCATGCCCGCTCCTTGCTGCTCTATTCTTCACGATTTTTTTTTCTTTTTATTTCTCAAACGATTCCAAATGAATATTTGCCCTATCTTCTTTTTACCATTTGGAAATTTGCTAATTGTTTATACGTGCCATTTTCAGTCTAGGAAAACATTTTTCGCATTCTTCTTCTGAATAAAAATATCAAACAATCTAAAAAGGAAATATTCAACTAAATATTTGCCAACATTGCACATTTATTTCTATCTTTCCTAACCTTTCATTTTTCTACATCGACACTCCTTCTTAACAGTTGTGTTATCGTCTTTAATTAAATACGTGTTCACTTCAGAGGAAACTGCTAGACAACTCGACCGAGTGACAACAAGTCTTCTTAGTGATTCACTATCCTTGTAAATGTCAAAAAGAATGAAGATATTAGGTTGGTGCAAAAATAATGTCGGTTTTTAACGTATTTTTAACGTATTTTTAACGTCTAAAACTGACATTATTTTTGCACCAGCATACTATAACAATCTTTATGCTAATATACTAACGATATCTTACTAATATACATTGTATAATTCGTACTTCATACGTAGTCCACTGAACACAATATTTGATAATATGTTAGCATTCGCTCTTTTTTTGTTTTAGCAAAAAGATTTCATCCCTTTGATGAATACCCATGTCAATCTTCGTTGATTTTCTCACTCTTTCCTACATCACGTCCAGATGACAAAGATTGGTTTAGTTTGGTTTGGTTTGTTTTACTGTATATCAACCTCAATAGGTTATTTAATGCCGACAAAATTTTTATTTCTGATAATATTTTGTTTTTTCAACAGTCTCTTTCTGGTAATATTTTTCCTTCAAAAATGTATTGCTGGTAATATTTTTTTCAAAATGTATTACTGGTAATAATTTTCCAAAAATGTATTGCTGGTAATATTTTTTTTCCAAAATGTATTACTGGTAATAATTTTCCAAAAATGTATTGCTGGTAATATTTTTTTTCCAAAATGTATTACTGGTAATAATTTTCTAAAAATGTATTGCTGGTAATATTTTTTTTCCAAAATGTATTACTGGTAATAAATTTCCAAAAATGTATTGCTGGTAATATTTTTTTTCAAAATGTATTACTGGTAATAATTTTCCAAAAATGTATTGCTGGTAATATTTTTTTTCCAAAATGTATTACTGGTAATAATTTTCCAAAAATGTATTTCTGGTAATATTTTTTTTCCAAAATGTATTACTGGTAATAATTTTCTAAAAATGTATTGCTGGTAATATTTTTTTTCCAAAATGTATTACTGGTAATAAATTTCCAAAAATGTATTGCTGGTAATATTTTTTTTCAAAATGTATTACTGGTAATAATTTTCCAAAAATGTATTGCTGGTAATATTTTTTTCCAAAATGTATTACTGGTAATAATTTTCCAAAAATGTATTGCTGGTAATATTTTTTTTCCAAAATGTATTACTGGTAATAATTTTCTAAAAATGTATTGCTGGTAATATTTTTTTTCCAAAATGTATTACTGGTAATAATTTTCCAAAAATGTATTGCCGGTAATATTTTTTTTCCAAAATGTATTGCTGGTAATATTTATTCCAAAAATGTATTGCTGGTAAAAATGTATAGCTGGTAATAAATTTTTACTAAGTATTTCTTGTATGTTTACACTTTCATAGAGTTCTGACCGCAGTTTGAGGGTTAACTATTTGCTCATATCTGGTAGCCTACCACCGCGGGTCAAGGTGGACCTGAGAACACCAGCGATTAAACGGTGGTTCCACGATCCTCAAAACCTCCTGATCAGAGGCCTTGCTGTTGGATGTAGTTTATCGTCTTACCCCTGACGTGGATGTAGGTTATCGTCCTACCCCGGACGCGGATGTAGGTTATCGTCTTACCCCGGACGCGGATGTAGGTTATCGTCTTACCCCGGACGCGGATGTAGGTTATCGTCTTACCCCGGTCGCAGATGTAGGTTATCGTCTTACCCCTGACGCGGATGTAGGTTCTCGTCTTACCCCGGACGCGGATGTAGGTTATCGTCTTACCCCGTACGCGGATGTAGGTTATCGTCTTACCCAGGACGCGGATCTAGTTTATCGTCTTACCCAGGACGGCCAGTTAAAAATGGGCCCCGATTATATCAATATTGAAATTGTTTCTGTCGACATGACATTTATTAAGTTTCTATTGATCAGTGTCCTTTCTAAATTGGTTTTAAATCACCAGCGACTTTTCTATTTGATTCGTTTCTAAATTTCTTCTCGTTTTATAAATTCATATTCACTTAGTTTGCTGTATGCATTAAAGGTTCGCTCGTTAACTTCATATATAGCAATTTCCTTAACTTTTCTCTCAAAGACCGTATACTTCTCCAACCTTATTCTTTCACTTTCTTTCATATGACTATATCCATTGTTTTGTTTTGTTTTTGTTTTTTTAAGCTGATCGCATCTCGCTGATACATTTGTATTTAAAAAGAAATTTAATTTTCTACCGTTTTCGGTCTGTACACAACCACTGATATGGACACAACCCAGTCATTTGCATAACCAGGTAAGAAAGGTACGCAATTGATACATATACAATTATGTTTTCTTTTGTACATCTGAATTTATATACAGTATTTCTCTATTCTATTCATGGACTCTATATTTCAATCCGTATCAGAGTGTTTTACTATTTTATCTACTTTCATTTTCCATACATTTTCCCAATAATTGAATACCTCGCTGCAATTGTAATGTTATCACACAGACTTCTAAAATCTAAAAAAAAAAAAAGTTTTCTGCTAAGTATCATTACTAGTGCTAGGGGTAACATTTACCACAGTAGTACCTTCGAATGAAATCATTTTAGACACAGATTTCGTAGAACGATTGTCCTGATCCAGGATGTTACTGTGACACTGTTTCAGCCAATGATACCCCCGGCTTTTTTCAGGTTTCTCTCAAACTGGAAGTTTTAATCAATACCCCTCACTGTCTATTCTAAAGTATATATACTATTGGTTAATTAGTTTTTTATTTTATTATACACTTAATTTAATACATTTCCATACCATAGGATTAATGGACTCTCTATCACTTTATTTTGTTTACTATTTCGCTGTTTTCATTTTGTATAATATTCTGAATAATAATCCTATTGAATTTCTCGTTGCTGCTGTAACGTGATATAAAGATAATCAAATCGTCAGCTGTTGTGTTACGCCACTCTAGGAGTTCTACTGCTACCATATACTTTCAATACTAAATAATACATTCAATCTTTTAATTACTACCACTTAATTTGCCTTAGTGGTAAGTTTTTTTCCATTCATTATCTGAACTTGGGTAGAGTACCCTATCCGGAAATCGAACTCACTTGCGCTAACCAAAACGAGTTTTTTTTAAATCATAGCTTTTCTTGAGTTGTGTATGTGTACAATAGAACGAAATGATGTCGTTGGTATTTATAGATAATGTCGTTTTACTGACACTTCAAATGAACAAGAGCATACGACTTTCATTTGCTCTTCCAGTAGTGTAATTAGGTGGTGAAACTTTTGAGACAGACTTAATGTATTTTGTTTCTTTATTAAATGCACGAACGAACATGTTACTTATATTTATACAAGGTCCTCTGATTTTATTTTTAAATTATGTCTATTTGGATCACTTTATCGTCCAGTATATTTCTTTAGGAACTATTCGTATTATCTCTTGAATTGTATGTGTAATTGACTTTCGCTAGTGTAACGGCTTTTCATTTTGTAGTTACATGGCCTACAGCTTCTCACTTGTTAGTTTTATTGCAGCTTATAGAATTAAATAATACTGGTCAATAAAAAGAAATTTGAAATGGTCTCGTGACATCAAAGACCTTTTTCAGATAATCTGAGAGCTCTGAATCTGAAAATGACTTTTTTTGGGGGGGAAGCATTTTTTTTTCATTTGTTTATGTATGTATGAGTATTGACCGATTGCAGTATTTTTTAAAAATAGAATTGTAGAAACCTCTCAATTCGTATTTAAACCAACAAATATTAGCCTGCTTATTGAGAAATACTATTTTTGCAATAGCAATCAGACCCTATCTCTTCAGAATTAACAAGATTGAATATACATTAAGAAATGGACAAAGTCCGACAATTTATTTATTAAAGACATTTTTTTATGTTTAACGTTCTTTTTATAAATACAAGTATTTAAGTAAATGCTCTGTTTATAATAAACAGTATTAAATAACATTTACCGGCCTGAATGTCCGAGAAATTTTCATAGAAAATATTCGTCCTTTGACAGGATTCGAACCTGCATCCTATACGGAACCGCCTTTAACCCGGCGTGCCTAACCGCTCGGCCACAAAGGATCGTTCAGTTGGCAAGGTCGAAGTCTATAAGCAGTAAATTTTTTATGTTTACACCAAACTTTTGATCATTGTCGCTAAATTCTACAAAATTTACAACAGCCTACACAGAGTCCTTGTCGATCCGAGCAGTATTGGCTTAACACTTCTACAAATTGTATATGTATATATATATATATATATATATATATATATATATATATATATATATATATATATATATATATATACACACACATTTGCATTCTGACCATGGGACCCTGATTCGAATTTCAAAATATTCGATTTGTCAAGAAACTTCCTCTTGTTATCAAACTTTTTGAAAGTGCCTGAAAAAAATACCACGGTTTTACCCAAGCCTTGTGAGTGAAATTGGTTAGACGAATCATTGGGCCTGATCCTACTGACCTTGTTCAAATTTTTGATTACGGTAGATGAAATGTTGATCACCAGAAACTGGAACTCTGCCCAACATAGTTACTGTGGCCATTCAAGGCTTAATCAGATCCCAACATCAAAGTATAAATTATGTGTGTGCGTATCTGTGTATTTCTTAAATAATAATGAATCTTAGTATTTGTTTCCTTGAATGGCAAATTGCATAATCAAATATACAATGCTGTTCGATAAAAGTGACTCGCGTTATCCTTTGAATTTAGATCAACTTTCGTTTCATCGGAGAAGAGAACATTCTTCCAGTCTTCTACGGTGACATTTTTGTAATAGTGAGCCCATTCAAGTCTCTTGGATTCTGGGGGTTTGCTTATTAGCGGCTTAAACCTTCGTGTACAAGATTTGTAGCCTTGTTCTACTAACCAACAACGGACTGTTGAAGAGGCAAGACCAACACCTTGCTCTTCGCTTAGACTGGCTGCAATTTCTTGGCTATGCTTCACAACTTCTCTCTTGATTACCCTGCCAGTACTATCATCAATCTTTTTCTTTCATCCACTTGTTTCCTTCCTTTGAGCAGGAGTGGAATCAGTATGTGCCCTAAGCACTCGAGAGACAGTTGATTGCAAGATTATAGCAATTTCTTCAATTTCTCCCGCAGACTTGCCTGCTTTTGAGAGAGCAATAATAGATGAATTAAATGGTTCTGATGCGTGTTTGTACCCTTTCATCTGGTTAGTGACTTAGGTGGCTATTTCAAGCTGTTTTTATACTCTATGAGGCTTTCTGAAATATTCTGGAATACTCTAGATTTAATTTAAGCTGTTCTAGAATTCTCTAGAATAGTGTTCTGAGTGTATTGTAAAATAGTTTTAAATATTTTTTCAAAAGCTCTTTAAATTTACCAGTTTAATCATTAGAATGCTATATCTTAGTCACTTTTTTTGCACAGAGTTTTTTTTCCTGAATCTCATTTATATCCAAATTTATAATTATCAATAGAATACCTTAGGGTGAATAAACTTTTTTCCTAGGGGGTCGGGAAGTGTTCTTTATATTAGTAAGATTAAAAAATATTTTAACCCCAAAAACAATAGACAAAAAATATTTTTAGTAGAAAAAATCAGGTGAGTTACTTTTATCGAACAGCACTGTTTTTTCAACCGAATCTATTTTGATGAAAAATTTCCATTTCTCAAATTTTAAAAGAATTCTAGGGATATCTATAGCCTTATTTAAGAAACATTATCTATAAAAGGCAAGGTGTGTATGTGTGTGTATGTGTGTGTGTGTGTGTGTGTGTGTGTGTGTGCGTGTGTGTAACGAATGCACGGCCGCAATTTTCGACAGATTTGCACCAAAATTTACATGCACATGCTCCAAGTTAGCGTGATGGCCAAGACCAACTTTGCATTTCCCAACTCCCATCGATAGTCGAAATAATCGATTTTTCATGCTTCTACGGCAGTTTTCATGTAGTTTGCGGCCATTTTCTACTGTCCAGAGTGAGATGCTATAGCTGGCTGCCACGAATAGGCAGGAAGATTCTATTGGCCAGCGCGAGAGCCAACAGCTGACTGACACGAATGTTAACTAGCATGCCAGCATGCAAAAAAATCGATAGCTGCATACGTCACAAGTTAGAAAAATTTAAATCTGCATGGCACTTTACTCCAATTGGCTTATTCGCTTGCTTAAACTCAACGTTGATTCTGATTCCGCAGAACTGGGTTGGGTGTGAAAAAGTATTTGTTGTTAACATTCTTTTTTCATTCGGTTTTTTCCAGTTACGAGTCTTTTTTTTAAAGCTGATCGTTTTGTGTTCATTTTGTTTAGTTCTTTTTTCGTAATAGATTTATGTTTAGTATAGAGCCTAGAAAAAATCGCGTGAGATAGGCAAGAAATAAGGCATGTAGCAACATCAGCACGGCAAAGAGCACTCCTTTAAAGGCAAGGAAGGACAAAAATATTTTAAGTAACGGGATAGTGATTGCTATATGAGTCGTACGATTTTTTAATCAAGCACGGGCAACGTCGGGCCATGCTGCTAGTAAAATATATACAATACACTTCTATCTTTCATTCCCTTCGTGTTCAAGGCACAATTATCGTCACTCATATTTGAAACATTGACAGTTGATTAGCTACATTTTGATTCTTACACCGTCTACAAGTAAGAGATGGGGTGTATTCCTTCTGGAAATCTTCGGTTATTAAGGGTTAATAGAAATATATTCTATATATGAGGAAATCTATAAAAGTGGCCTCATTACATGGATGTTGTAGTTAAGGCAATATTCACTTAGAAAGCACGTCGAAGAAAATTTGGATGCAGACGTCAATGCATTTGTGGATAGAAAAGAAAGCAAAGGGGATATATATATATATATATATATATATATATATATATATATATATATATATATTTGTTTAAACATTATTTTCAAATAGTCATATTTAAGTTGATAGTCTGATTTTATTTATTTATTTATTAAACAGTGTATATATATATATATATATATATATATAGATATGTATGTGTGTATATATATATATATATATATATATATATATATATATATATATATATATATATATATATATATAAACCCACAGAGACACGGACGCACACATGAACACAAACACACACTAGTAAGTTCATTCATATGTATATATACGTGGATGGAGCCTGAAGAGGTAAGTCTATAATCATAAACAAACAGATCTATTTTAGAATCTTTCCCTTTCATATTCCACTCACTTGCTTCCTTCCTTTTCCAATCGACATACAGGTGAATAAGCCCTGCGGCTCCAGGAAGCCTTCCAACTGGTCTAATAAAATCAAAATTACAACTCCTGACTTGGCTTTTATTGATGTCTTCTCTGATGAAAACCTTGCTTCATCCTGTGTTGGCCAATCGACCGGTCGATTAGGCGATTATCTATCTCCTGGACGTCATTTAAAACAAACACCTCCGACGACAGACGCGTTTCTGCCAGGTTTAGAGCTTTCGTTAGAGTCGTCATCAGCAGAAAACATCTTCAATGCAAGACTTGTTATTCGAGCTGCGTCGAAAGAGTGTTCAGTAGTTGCTATTGGAGATAAAATAGCTTCTCTCCTTTGTCTTCTTCTGACGTCTTTCTTCTTCTTTTTCCTTCTCTTCTTCTTCTTGATATTATTCATTCTTCCTCCTCTTTTTGTTTTTAGTTTTTCTACTGCTTACATCATCATGTTCCATTTTCCTCTTCTTTTTCTTCTTACTTCTTTCTCTTTTGCTTCTTCTTTTTCTTTCTTCTTCGTCTTTCATCTTCCTTATCTTTTCCACTTCTTATTATAAATTCTTCTTTTTCTTCTTCTTCTTTCTCCTCCTCTTTTCCTTCTTCATACTTCTTCTTCTTCATCATCTTCCTCTCCTTTTTCGTATTCTTTTTATTATTATTATATTAGTTTTAATACTTGATCTAATGCAAAAATATCACAATGATAAAATCAGTCAATGATTATTTATAACGAGTTATATCGGGACTCATGCATAAAGTTACAAGTAATCCATAATAATATCTTGAATTTTGAAACCGTATTTATTTTTGGTATATGAATGTTTTTATTAGGTTGGTGCAAAAATAATGACGTAATAATGTCGTTTTTTGACGTTAAAAAATACGTCAAAAACGACATTATTACGTCATTATTTTTGCACCAACCTAATAAAACAATTTCAAAATCTTTTATTGATTTTCAATAATTCCGCCTCACCTGCTATCCACTTCCGCCGCAACTTTGTGGCGCGCCGTTATCGTTTAGGAACCACTGATTTAAGAGTTTTCAGTGCCCTTATATATCTGTGAGTTAGCTATGCTAAATTAGACAGTAGTGCAAAAAAAAAAAGAACATATCGAAACGCCAGCTGGAAGTATGTATAGAGGGAACGGACTATCAAGAGGAGGCTGATCAAAGTAAAACAGCACCAATGCCGTGGGAAGCCACCCAAAAAGAATCAGTCGCAACTGAACAACCACTGTCAAATGAATTTTAAGGAAATTCTAACAGAACTCTGACCAGAATTGTTCGTGCAATCAACAAGCCAGAACGTTACAGAATCACATAAGCTTACTACCAAAATAATGCTAAACGAACACGAGACTAGAACATCCCTGAAATTGTTCACAAAAATTAAATCCCATACTGTTAATTAATAATAGTAACTTATTCAAGACGGTATATATGATGCATTGAGAAAATACAATCTCCTATCCCCCTTAGATCATCCGCTTATTAACCAATCAGAATTCAGTAAAGATTCGCTGCGTGTCAGTCGTCTCCCCGTTTGAAATGATGCCCAGTAGATTCAAATGTTAATCGTGTGTGACTTTTTTTTTCTGTAGACGTGTACAACAACGTTATATAACAATTTCCTTGATGCCCCAAAACACGTCAGTATTTTGTTTAATGGTTAATCCAGTCCTTGATGGATAAAGCTACTTGTAGTTTCTACAATTATCTGGAGTAGATTAGGTTCGATAACGATCTATACAGCCAGTGCGCTGGTGGCACGGGAGTGAAATGTGTAGGGCTTCAAAGACTGGTCAAATAGAAGAGTGGATGGTGACCCCGGTTGAATCAACATGAAAAAAGGCAAGCCTCCAAAATGAAAGACCTCGGTTTTGTAGTTTGTCCTAGAGAGGGATGCATTCTCCAGGTCTACTTGCCCATGATACCAATGGACGAATACCTCTCCGTCTTTCAACCAAGAGTAATCTGGTCAGGTGTCAGTTGCACAGTGACTTAAGACTATACCTGGTCATGGAACTGGTTGATTTGGTTTAGATTGAGTTGTTGTCCTTTTTTGGGTGCTGACCAGCATTTTGCAGGTTATTTAAAACCAGAAAATATTTTTAGATTCTAAAAAGATTTTCGAAGATAACAATGATTTAATGATACAAGTAATACTATTTAACCCTTAGCTTGGGGAGAAGAGGTAGAGTCATACCTTTCTCAAAGCTATTTTTGCGTAAGTGAAAAATACCAAAGCCGACTGCAATTGGAACTCAGTTCTGTGATTTCCAAATTCCAAGCTGTTATACGTTATGCACATCCAAGCTTATAGCCCCTGATATTTACAAGCGGTCACCCACATAGGTACTGACAAGGATTACCATTGCTTAACTTTGTCAGGGTACTGATGATGATGTTGGATTGAAGTGCAGTCAAATAATTACGACTATAATTAATTTTCTCCTTTTTTCGGTTATATATATATTTTTTTAAATTTAATATATTTATTGATATAATTAACTCTGGTGTCATGTATAAGGAGCAAATTTGCTTTTTTAAATTCATAAAAAAACTGGCTATCAGATTTACGTCATTTTCTAATTTCGCGGTTTGCTTTCTGGTCACGTAACGCAAGTTTCTCATTTATATAATTTACTGGGCAAACTTGATCCTGAATATCCTTAAAAAAAAACAACGGAGTGTCAAAAGTATCTTTTTCCGTTGACACCGCTAGTATTTTAACTACCTTTCATCCTCTGCAATGTTTACTGTTTTAGAAAACAATGATTAGAATTGTAATAAAAACTGAACATATGATGAAAGTGAAATTATACTTTTTTTTTCTTTTTTTTTTTTTTCAGCAAAACTATTAAACACTACCTTACACGCAATTCACCAACTTGACAATGGATAGCATACCACTAGCGTTTTCCGTTGGTGGTCCGCTGTCGGGGCGCCGCCGTATTCGTCCCGGCTAAGTTACCAGTTGCGGACCGCCAGTGGTCCACCGTGATCCTGCCGGTGGCTGCCACCATAGGATCACTGACGTTGCCATCAGCGGCTCGCCAGCGGGCAACTAGCGTCTTGCATGTAGGGTATTTATGATGAACCCTACTTACTGCAAGTTAAATACGCTTATCAGCGTCAAGGGATGCTACCCTTTGCGATAAAATGAGGATATTACTAAAAATTGAAGATGAGTTTGCGTAAACGATAAATATATAAATTTCCATTGTTTTATCAAATGGATTATGTAATTATATTTATTTATAAGATACCATATATCCTAATGTGTTATTATATCTTTCCTTAATTTATATCACAACAAGGTTGATTTTTTTCTTTTGTCGCTACTGATAAACATGTAAGCTAAACGTATAAATGCAATCTGCCAAATTTCTTTTTTAAAATTCTAGCTAGAGCTTGAACTAAATTTTGGGGGGTTTTGTGTGTTTTATTTTTTAACCATTTGCTATTCCATATTTTAGTTATATGTCGTATTGTGTGCGTCTTTGAAATTATTCCACATCAACAACAAAAGATTTTTTTTTCTTTTCTTGTTTGTTGTCGAATTCGACGATCGGGAGCTTTTGAAAAGTAGACACACATTAACCTCGGTCTAGTGACCAACGTTTATTGGAGCGTGCAGAATTGGAAATCGTGCGATGAAATCAGTACCGCTCCACCTCCCTTTAGCGGACTGGACATCCCTACACAACCTATCATTACCCATAATTCTTCTGCGAACCAGCCAGACGTCAAGTTTATAACGAATTTACATTCTGGTAACGCTAGATTGAACAAGATTTGTTCACAGACCACATACCACCGTCTTCCATTCAGAAAACAGCTGCATTGATTCAGCTCTCAAGAATTGGTATTTATAGTGAAGACGATCTAAGAATCTGTTTCTTCAAGGATCCGGGTTCTGGTTGAGTTGTCTAAGGGGATGATTCCCACTCAAAGAACCGAAAATTTCAACAAAAAAGAACTATTTTTACCATTATCTATATCCCGTTAATTGTAATGCGATAGCAATTAGGTTTTAACCATCCAGTAATGTTCATTTGAATTCTTTGTCATGTCTCTTCAGGACGTTGGCGATCTTGGCTCTCCACAATTTCCTATCCTTTGTCGATTTTAATATTTTTTTCTTTCTTACCCCTATCTCCTAAACTTTGTTTCGCTATCCAGTTACTCAAGCTCTCTAGATAGGTTATGCGTTTTATTCATGCCTTCAAATTGTCATGTGAATATCAACATTTCCAAGCCCCCTTCCCTTATTTTGTACCTTAGAAATTTCTATTGCCTCTACCTGATACTCTATATAAGTGCCATTTTTGTTTCTATTTTCTCCTAAACTTCGTCTTTGCTCACCATTTCGGCCCATTGTATTATCAGTATCACTTCAGCACAGACACCTTTTTGTTATTTCAAGCATGTCATCTGTGAGATTGATCAGCATTCAATAAAAAAAAAATTAGGTTCGTCGTATGTCTCCTCCCATTGATAAGCACGTGGAGTGAAGAAAAAATGAGCATTTGTTTTTAATTAATTAATTAATAATAAATAACAATCACAGCTAACCGCCCAGACTGTTATTAAAGATCACAAACAAAAATTACCTCCTTATTGATAGGGCAGTCCCTGCAGACTGTAATGTATCTTTGAAGATCTTCAAAAAGCTATTAAAATACAAGAGGCTTGAAATCGATATCTCAAAAATGTGGCATATGGGAACAACAACAATCCCTTTTATAGCTGGAGCCTTCGGATCGTTTGGAAAAGATTCCAATAGATTCATCGAAGGAATTCCTGGAAGTCCATGCCTTAAAGAAACACAAGAAATTGTTCACACGATTACAGCCCACACCTTACGAAGGGCTTTATCTATGTAAATATGTGTGTGTGTGTGTGTGTGTGTATATATTTGTTTGTGTTTGTGTTGTAATTGGTCAGCGTAAAATGTCAAGATGCCATTTCTGACCTTAGGACTCTGGGCGGGACACGGAAAGAAATTTGTACACACCAGAAATCAAAGGAAATATAATAATAATAATAATAATAATAATAATAATAATAATAATAATAATAATAATAATAATAAGGCCATGCCTGAAGGAGATACAAAAAATTGTTCTGACAAGTACAGCCCACACTTTACGAAGGGCTCTATCTATGTAATTTTTATTTTATTTTTTTTTTTTTTTTTTTTTTTGTCAGTGAAAAGTGTCATGATGCCATTTCTAACCTTAGGTCCCTGGGTGGGACCCGGAAAGAAATGTGTAAACGCCAGAAAGTAAAGAAAAAAAAATGATAATAATAATAATAAAACAATAATAATATTACTTAGAACTCTATTTTGTTTGGAAGTGACTTATTGTCGACATAATCTATTAAAATATACACTTGTGGTATGCCTTTTCTCCTACCGATCAACTCGAGGGGTTAGGAAAAAAATGCACATTTTTATATTTAGATTCAAGATTTAGGTTATCAGCCTGTTTAATACCAGTGATGGTGACCCCCGTTGAGAATATCAGGTGTTGTAAGATTCAATGTGTGGATGGTGGATAATGGCTCGGAATTGGATATCGGTGATCTGAGTTCTAATTACAGTGGAGTTCGTTATATTTACTTACACGAAAATAACATTGGTAAAGGTAAGAATCTAACCCTCTAGATATGGCTTAATTAGTAGAATTTGTATCATATCAGTAAATCCTTATCTCCCCCTCACACCATCATCACCAAAAAAAGTTCTTAAAATCTAAAATTATTTTCTGACATTAAACATCCGGCAATAGGTTGATAAACCGTAAAAAACAAATCAATTTACTCTGCTTATCTTGAAATTTACGACGGATTCAGCAGATTTCAGAGGACCATGAAGCGTCGCTGCGTTATTTCTTTCACAAATTCCTGTATTTGCATTTTATTTGTAGATTAAATACGTCGTTTCTGTTTCTAAATTCGCCTCGTTCGCTATGTTGAGAGCTCAAGCCGAGATTTTGAAATGTTTACGAGGAATTGTTGGGGGATTTTAAGAAAGGGAAAATGATTAAATGTGTTAAAACGTAAGCGAGCACCAGATAAATGGCAACGAAGAGAACATTTCTCTGAAAGCAATAAAGGTTTCTGTATAGAGTTCAAAGTAGGTAAATGGACAAATGAAAAAAAATAACGACAGATAGTGCTAGCGGGAGAGTTGTAATAAAGACCATAAAAACGGAGACATTAGTTCGAAGGTTAGTGATAGGTATATAAACTGAACGGAACTGTTTACGCAGATAGATAGATAGATAGATAGATAGATAGATATTGAATAAACTACATTAGTTTGATAGATAGATAGATAGATAGATAGATAGATAGATAGATAGATAGATAGATAGATATTCAATAAACTTCGATAGATAGATAGATAGATAGATAGATAGATAGATAGATAATGAATAAACTTCGATAGATAGATAGATAGATAGATAGATAGATAGATAGATAGATAGATAGATAGATAATGAATAAACTAAGTTAGATAGATAGATAGATAGATAATGAATAAACTAAGATAGATAGATAGATAGATAGATAGATAGATAGAAAGATAGATAGATAGATAGATAGATAATGAATAAACTAAGATAGATAGATAGATAGATAGATAGATAGATATATAATGAATAAACTAAGATAGATAGATAGATAGATAGATAGATAATGAATAAACTAAGATAGATAGATAGTTAGATAGATAGATAGATAGATAGATAGATAGATAGATAGATAGATAATGAATAAACTTCGATAGATAGATAGATAGATAGATAATGAATAAACTAAGATAGATAGATAGATAGATAGATAGATAGATAGATAGATAGATAGATAGATAGATAGATAGATAGATATTTTGTCCAGAAATCTTCTGTAGACAGCTTGTCAACCAAGGCTAAATAGCTTCTATCTACCGATTAGACAAAGAATTGTTACTTTATGTTAGCACAACTATCGTCAGGTTCCGAACCATTTTGTTCAGCAAATTTCAATGACGGCCTGTTGTATAGTCTTCAACCATTTCCCAATAGTGGTGTTATACGCAGGGATCGAGTCCTTAGGCATATATATTGTCAATTGACAATGGCGAGATTCGTAAAAAATAAATGATAATCTCATCTGCATAAATATATACTTGGGAACGGAGGACATCACATTGATCATTGAAGTAGGTTAAAGAAAAAGAACAAAAAATATTCGAATGAAGACAAGTAAAGAGTCCTGGTTATGACAATAAACTACATCCGATAGCAAGGCCCCTAATCGAGAGGTTTTCAGGAGCGTTGACATCTTAATTGCTATTGTTCCCGGGTCTTCACTTACTCAGGATGGTAGCACCTGTTAGGATAAAAAAAAAACTGGTAGTGAATCCTAAACAAACATCAATGGTACATTTTTACAATAAATGACCAAAAATACATTTTTTAGTAAAATATCAATGAATTCAACACTAACAAAATATACAAATACATTTGTATAGTAAAACTGCCATCATTACATTTTATGATCTACCAATTATATATCTAAAAGTATGAAATTTTTTACAAAATATCTGTAGTTAAAAAAAAAGGATTATGTACAAAATTTTTAAATTTCCACATTAATAAGCCACATACATGTTTATATACCATTAAACAAAATATATAGTTTTATATGCGGTTAAACAAAATATATAGTTTTATATGCGGTTAAACAATATATATATTTATTTAACACTAAACAAAATATGTAGGTTTAGATGCCAGTAAACCAAATATATAGGTTTATATGCCATTAAAAATATATAGGTTTATATTCCGTTAAACAAAATATATAGGTTTATATGCCATTAAACAAAAAATATATAGGTCTATATGCCATTAAACAAAATATATAGGTTTATATGCCGTTAAACAGAATATCTAAGTTTATTTGCCGCTAAACAATATATAGGTTTATAAACCATTAAACAAAATATACAGGTAAATAGGCCGCTAAACAAAATATATAGGTTTAAATGCCATTAAACAAAATATATAGGTTTAAATACCATTAAACAAGATATATAGGTTTAAATGCCATTAAACCAAATATATATTTATTTAGCACTAAACAAAATATATAGTTTTATATGCCATTAAACAAAATATATAGGTTTATATGCCATTAAACAAAATCAACCAGACAACCAACATTACTTACATCAGCTACAATAAACGAGAAGAATTTAAATGTATTTAACTTGCTGTCGCTTGATCTCTAGTTTCCGATATTAAATTCGTAATACTTACTATTAGTTTGGTGCAAAATAATGTCGTTTTGACGTATTTTTAACGTCAAAATACGACATTATTTTTGCACCAACCTAATAATAATATTTACTAAAAATTAATCAGTCTTGATATAAGGTCATATGAATGAAGGAGACGGCCGTGATCGATCTCACGAATCTGTTGTAAATGCGACAGTAACTTGTTAACCAATACACCCGATACAAAAAAAAAAATGATGACTATAATTAAAGGCGAGAAAAGAATGGATGGAAATTAATGACAGAAAGAACACAAGAAGAAGAATCGCGATACCTTCCGGTTAATCTTATTCAATGAAGTCTGCAATTAATGCCTTTAAAGCAGTGGATATATTCGGAATTTTCCTGACAAAAAGAATTACTTGTTAATTGAGTGGTGTCGATAGAAAGAATATTAAATATTTGTGAGCACGCAATCGCTGAAGAGGCAAAGATCAATAAAATTTTGCTTGTCTGTCTTTTTTTTGTTCTTGTCAAACGCACTTCCGTAAAGCTTCGTCTTTGTCTCACGTTAAATTTCTGTCTTCCTTACGTGTCTATTATTTATTTCTCTCTATTTCTTCATAGATAGATTAATAGACAGAAGGATAATGAACACAGATAGATAGATAGATAGATAGATAGATAGATAGATAGATAGATAAATATAGACGGAAAGACAAATATACATACATTAATATATACATTATATATATGAAGAATAAAGTTGTGCTATATTTATGGGATAAAGTGCTTAATATCAGAGATAGAGAGTATGTAAATATAAATATAAAAGTGAACATTATATTTAGATCTATCGCTCTATCTATCTTTCTCTTTATCTTTCTCTCTCACTCTCTCTTTCTCTCTCTCTCTCTCTCTCTCTCTATATATATATATATATATATATATATATATATATATATATATGTGAAAAGTATGTGTATATAAATATAAATAAATATATATATATGTATAATTATTTATATATTATATGCTCGGTACTTATTAGAAAGCGCTCAATATCAGAGATAGAGCTAACATATATGGTTGGATAGATGTGAGCTTGTGACCCTGGGTTTCACGCTTTAGCGATTTGTCTGACGATCGCTAAAGCCTGAAACCCAGGGTCACAAGCTCACATCTATCCAACCATATATATATATATATATATATATATATATATATATATATATATATATATATATATATATATATATATATATTGATATATAATAAAGCGAGATAGGTAATAAAGTGGTATAGATAGATTTGTTTAAATTAATATTCGACATGGACAAGTCCTAGGAGCCACTCGAGGTAGAGGCTTACACAGTAAAAGGCACATTTTTTTTTATGCAGATATGTGGGTAAGATTACTGATATGACTCTAGACTTAAACCGGTAATGGTTTATAGTGATTGGCAAAACTTCTTCTTGGGAGTCAGTTCCATCCCGACACATATTTAAAAAAAAAATTATAATACTATGCTCTACTGTGCATCGAGCACTGCTTTTTAAAAATAAATGCTAGAAAAATCTGGATTATAAATCTCTAACAATGCCGGAAAAATGGACGGTTCACAGTTTCACTCCAGTAATTTACCCGCCATGCGATGCCCACTGAGTCAGGCTACCCTGATTCCCTTCGTATGCAATTTGTGAAATATAAGTTCCATTCGAGTGAATTCCTCTCGAACCCGTGGTCTGTGGAACTGACTCCCAAGAAGAAGTTTTGCCAATCACTATAAACCTATTACCGGTTTAAGTCTAGAGTCATATCAGTAATCTTACCCAGGTATCTGCATAAAAAAATGTGCTTTTTACTCTGTAAGCCTCTGCCTCGAGTGGCTCCTAGGACTTGTCCATGTCGAATATTACTTTAAACAAATCTATCAATACCACTTTATTACCTATCTCGATTTATTATCTATCAATATATATATATATATATATATATATATATATATATATATATATATATATACATATCAGAGTGTGTCTATGCGTGCGTACCTATATAGATAGACAGATAGGACTGGTAAGTTGTTCAATGACCGCGATATCCTATGTTTTCGCATTTTCATTGAACGTTTCTTATCATGAACCCACACCAATTCTCTCTTAAAATAACGTCGATGAAACTAATGGATGTCGATCAAAAGTATAACAAATCATATCTTGGGGTGTTAGCATTAAATTTGACTATTTTCCCTTTAAAATCTGAGGTAGGCACGTTTCTTGAATTTGGCACCAAAAACACCGATACAAAACAGAATGTTTAGTTTGAATGTCACCATGGTCGATTAATCAAGGATGTTATGATTTGATGCCAGAGTCAAAAGTGTCAAAAAAAAACAAAAACAAAATAAACATGTCACGTGATGACCCAAGCCACTCGTGTGAAATTATTTAGATGATACTGTTCGGACGTCGTAAGTAATAGTTGTGCTATTACGTAGCCAGAATTCTACAAATAATTGGCAGAGAGAAGATCGTTAACCCTGACTGGCGATCTATTTGGAGATGATAACATCAATCCCACAGCAGCATGTTCACCCGCTATGATGTATCGGCCTGGAAAACGCACAATAACCGTAATTCTTATAAAAAGAAATTGGTCACGAGAGATCGCAATCTGCTGCAGGTAGAAACAGCGCAACAATATTTTATTTCGATGGCTCAAAGATTATACGTAAAACTACAGTCGGCTTGATACCCGGTAACATTCCGCGCGGTGAAATGAACATCAGATTTTACGGGCATTTCAACAGGCCGTACAAAACATAGTATGTATGTACATGAAAAATATTTTAAAATTCATCGTATATATATTCCTTCTTAGATAGATAGATAGATAGATAGATAGATAGATAGACAGACTTTGTTTAAATAAATTCATTTCGTTTTTTGCCTTGAGAAAGTCCGCATTGGAGGAAAAGCGGCGGCAACTATTACAGTTTTCCTATTGTCATATATATTTATAGATAGATATGGTGAAATAGATATTGAGATACAAATGAGATACATGTGAACATAGGAACGAAATGAAAGTGATAGATAGATAGATAGATAGATAGATATGAACAGACTAATGTAGGTAGAGAGATATGTATAGACTGAGATGTCTTTCAACACAATGAGATAGATAGATAGATAGATAGATAGATAGATAGATAGATAGATAGATAGATATGAATAGATTGAGATACATATAAACAGAAAATCAGTAGATAGATAAGTACTGAGAAAGAACGAAACATAGATAGATAGATAGATAGATAGATAGATAGATAGATAGATAGATATGAACAGACTGATGTAGGTAGAGAGATATGTATAGACTGAGATGTCTTTCAACACAATGAGATAGATAGATAGATAGATAGATAGATAGATAGATAGATAGATAGATAGATAGATAGATATGAACAGAGCAGAATTCAAATAATTATTGTTCTCGTCTTCGCATTTATTGATCCGCCTACATAGATACGACGATATTTCCTACTTTCAAAAATCATTATTTCAATGGTCACTCATCAGAATTCTGACCTTGGAAAGCATCACCTCGTAAAAGACATTTTTTTGTCAAAAGTAATGTCTACAATACCTTTTTTCTCTCTAAATTTATCTTTGTCTGCGTAAAATGATCTCAGATCTCCATGCTTCTTAGCATAGTTTTAACCTCGTGTAAAATTCTTCCTGGTGATCCATTTTTCAGCTCCAAGGCACAATCTCATAAGCTGCTCACAAATTATCAACTTGAGTAACTGGCGCAGCACATTCTTTTGTTTTCTCCATTCCTGTACAGGACAAGTGTTCCTCATCCCTCCTTTATTGATCAAACTTTAATAATCTCCACATATGTTTGTTGTAGTGACCTTCATCGTTTAAAAGCTAATTTACATTTCTGGTCTGGGTTATCTATCACCCACACCCGACGTAACACGGCTCATCTAAGCCTTTATTTATAAACGTTATAATAATTACGTTCGTTAACAGGATTTTGGGTGCTAAGAAACAAAACACGTCTTTTTTTAGGTAATTTGATGGTGCTGATTCCGAAAATGACATTAGGTTTTCATGGTTTAAGTCCTGCCGATAATAATAGCTACATAGGAACAGTGACAGATAAAATGCAATCTAAGAAAGGGTTGAAACTGTTCAGACAACTGCGTTGTTGACGCCACTGATAAGAATAAAAAAGAGCGTTGGAAATTTCTGGAGAATCAGTTTTCATCTATAATCGATAGACATCCAGCGTGAATAAGGAAATATTTAAAAACCACAACAAAAGTAATTATAACAATCTCATAATAATTTATTTAGGGCTCTTCCTAAACTTCACTAGAGAAGAACAGAATATTTTGGATCAAAGAAGACAATCTCGATGAACTTTAAATTCGTTTAACTTGGTGATAACCTTGATGGACTGCGCCAACCGAGTTATTCAATGTACTCGAGGCCTGCATGAAAAAGAGTAATGTCAAGACTATTTACTGGTCAACACGATTTTTGTGGTCAAGAAAAAAAACAAAAAAAAAAACACATTTTTTTAGCTAATTTGATGTTGCTGATTCCGAAAATGACAATAGTTTTTCATTGCTAGCTACCGTTTTTGCTGTACTGAAATTGCTCTTTTTAGTAAAAAAGATCAATTTATAATTTTGGCTGATCACAAAATTTAGTTAATAAAGGTCGTAGAAACCCCTCTATTTTCAGGTAGGGCGAGAAATTTATGTCAGCTTACTCAAATAAACTATTTTTATTAGAAAAAAAGTCTTTTTGATTTAAAAAGTTTAAAAGTGAAGTGCCGAATTCGTTCCAATATATCGCCAAAATTCAAATTAACTGATAAACTTTATCAATAATACAATTTAGAAAACCTGATAATTAAATTACCATAACAAATATGAAACCATAACATCTTCTGTTTGATATTCATAAATTTATCCCATCACTTTTATCGCTTCACTACAGAAGGATACGAAGCATATTAAGAAATTTTCCGACAGCAATGAATGTGTTCTTCTCCGTGTGTGGCATGGTGCAAAGTCCTGTTGCCAGACATAAGGTCTTCCAGCAGCCTCCCTTCTGAGCAAGGGCAGCACTACAGCATGAAGACACTTGATGTAGGTCTAAGTGTTGAGTCTGAAACCCTTTGGCAAGATGAATAGTGGCATTACGCGGTCATCACTAGTGATAACTACAAACACCTTCGTAATCACCATTAGACTCATTAAACTGTTTCAGAATTCTCTGTACTGTCTTAAGATTGACACCTAAACACTCTGAAATGTTTGTACTGGAGCTTCCAGCATGAATGCCAGGCAGCACAGCATGCCGTTTCAAAATTTCTGGTGGAGTGAATTGTGTCATGGTAATTTTTTTTTTCTCAGTCGGTGCCCCACTGACGCTATTATACTGTGCAGTTGATAAAATCAAAAACAAAGAACGCGCATGCGCGAAATGAAAATATAAATGGCGATAATTTACTCATCGCTGCCTGTAACACACAAACACGGAATTTGTTAAATTCCATAGTCTATATAAGAGATACCTAGTATATTTAAACATCTTGGTTCGGTTATCTGTGGTGATTGCTCCAGAATATATATATATATATATATATATATATATATATATATATATATATATATATATATAATTATTTTTTTAAAAAATGATTTCTTTGCTACATAAAATTTCTCATGTTTCAAAAACAAGAGCCAAAAATCTCAATATAATTATTGAAATTAAATTGAATTAAATTAGCAAGTCCTGTTTCATCCTCAAGCGAAAATTTAGGAATAACCAACTTTGACATTTACGCATCTTTATAAGCATGTTCATTCGCAAAATTAATTACTATGGAAACGGCTAGAGTGATCATCTTGATAAGGGGCATAAGTGTTAATTTGTATCCACATATCAGTCACCTTCGGAAAGAGGTTAAAAGAAAGAAAGAGGGCCGGGGTGTCTATTTCAAAGCGAATGATAGCATCATGTACACACATCGTCTAATCAGTCACAGCGACAGATAGCTGTTGGTACCATGATACGTCGTTAAGTGTCTAAAGAATTTTATTTTATTTATTCTTTTTATTTTTTTACTAAAAGGCTGTTTTGTACGTAAACGCGTCGCACTTAACTACAATTTCTTTTTTGACGACTTCATAAAGGGTTTTTTCTACCTTATGATTGGTTTAAGTTTTTAAACCTTTTATTATAATTTAAGTTCTATTTTTTTATGGAGAACTGTTTTGTTTTTTTTTAAATAAAAACAAAAATGCTTGTGACACCATTTAGGGGCGCAAAAAGAAGGAAAAAGAAGGAAAGGAAAAAGAGAAGGAAAAGAGAGAGAAAGAGAGGCGAGACTTAACTTATATGATAACGGGAGGCCACCCACGAGAAATAACATTTGAAAATGTTATTTTGATAATGGAAGACACTGGTGAGGGTTCTGTCGGCCATTGTCTTGGGGCTGGCTGGCAGGGTCCAGGTTGATACATTGTTTTGTTTAGATAGATAAAAAAATTAACTGTGTCTTTGTGGCAAGCAGATTGTCGGGAGTGGTGAAATTCCCTGCGAGGAAATTTTAAAGATAAAGTCACCTACGAGAAGAGACATTTGAAAATGTTATTTTGATAAATAAGAATGGTGAAAATTCTTATGGCCATTGTCATAAAGCTAATTGACAAACACCATGTGGTTACAGAGTTTTAAATAGATAAAGTTTTACTTGTGTCATGATGGCAAACAATTTAATAGGTCATCTGTTGACCACACACAAAGAGAGTCATCTCTAGGTTGGGACTTTGTCGATGGGAGGTGCCATTGAGAGAAAACACATCTGGGCTGTGTTGGGATTTGAATATGACAGCGAAACAATATTTCGTTGCCGCCGAAGAATGAGTGTGTCTGGTTGACTAGCCTCTTGGTGCTGGTGAAAATCTGATTGAAGAATTCCATATGCCGTGACGTTAGGATAAGAATTGAGATTATCACGCTACGGGTCGTATTGTCCTCTTAGCGGCCAGAGAAGAAGAGAGAAACAAAAGAAAGAAAAGGAAAAGAAAAAGATATTTTTTTTTCTTTGAACAAAATATATATTTTTTTAAGAATAAGGCTAGTCTAGTCACGCCCACACTGTTGATCGACCATTTGTTGAACGCTAACCAGCCAGGCGGAGGTGATCATGTGAAGCAAGGAGGCAGCCGCAGAGAGTTTAAGTATGAGGGATTACTACGAAGAAGTGGGGAGGACCGTCGACACCCCTTTGGAGCATGGGGAGGTGTCCATATGAAAATAAGAGAAGGTGGGAGTAAGAGAAGACTTCCGAAAATGGAAATAACGAATTTTCCTGACCGAAAACAAAAGAAGGGGTTTATGGATTTAGACTTATCAAGGAACCTCAAACCCCGACGAGCCCACCCCCGGTTTTGAATCGGCGTCCATATAAGCAAATTCGCAGCGAGCAAAAATCAGAGTTTAGTTTTAGTTTTGAGTTCGAGAGTTGGAGAGTTCGAGAGAGAGTTCCAGTTGAGAGCTCTGAAGACCCACCACGAAGAGCCGACCAAGATTCGCGCAACTTCCGAACTCATCTTCCAACCAAGAACAATTTATTTTTTGAAGAATGACTTAGACTCACACCACCAAAATAAGCTTTGTGAATTTCGCATGAAGACACACCAGGAACCAGTTTCTTAAAGGACAGACTGCTTAGATGTTAAGACTCGCCTAAAAACCACGTGTCACAATCCATATAGCGGGTCGGGAGATAGACGCAGTCCTATGTATCCAGCAACCAGATATAAAGTATTGTTATCTTTTTTTGGTACCATTTTCGATTTATTATTTTATTTTCTTTTGCACGTACTTGTGCGATACCGCCCTCATTCGAACTCAAGCTTGCAGTACGGCCCCGACGCTGATTGATTTCGTCTGCCTAAGATCAATTCACAAAGTGGGTAGGCAGACTGGAGATCAAAGTAGTTACTTCGTTAACCAGACGTTGGAAGCGAGTTGGGAACGACGAGGCTGATATCGAATCTAACCAGATTCCCATCCGAATCACTTAAAGGTTAGATAATCACAATTGGCGCCGCGACCAGGATAAGACCCGGGATCGGCTGACGTGACAATTTGACGTAACGGTTGGATGTCATATGCTAAAGAACCCCGGATTATTTACCTAACGTGTTATTTCCAATTTTTCTACATATTTGCACACACACACACACACACACACACACACACACACACACACACACACACACACATATATATATATATATATATATATATATATATATATATATATATAGAGAGAGAGAGAGAGAGAGAGAGAGAATTGAACAAACAGTTGCAGCAGGTGGCACAAATAAGAACCATCTGGTAGAACATGAACATCTGCATTAAGCCAACATCTGGAATATTCGTGACTGAGCCTTTTATATATATATATATATATATATATATATATATATATATATATATATATATATATATATATATATATATATATATATATATATAAACAGAAACTTTTCTCAGTCGTGATAATGACTGAATTACCATCGGAAATTAATTAAACAAAGAACAGGAAAGCCTAAAGATGAAGGTGGGGGATTTTTTAAGGAACGGGGTTAAAAGACAGTTTAAATGAGTGAGATACAGATAAATATGAATTATTTTCCGATGCATTATTCATTACTGATTCTCTGACCTAAATTAAATTAAAAACCGACACCGGAAATGGGTTTATATATTACTGGTGACACTACGCACAGTAAAAGACGATATGATCTAAACTTAAAAATCAAAAGATGTGAGAGAGAGAGAAAAGATATATATATATATATATATATATATATATATATATATATATATATATATATGTATGTATGTATGTATGTATGTATATATATATAATTTAAAGAATTACACAAACAATTGCAGCGACGGCACGAATAAGAACCATGTGGTATAACATGAAAATCTGTATTAAGCCAAAGACTAAGCTGTTGCTTCCTAAGCTGTTGCTTTCAATGAGTACAGATCTTTCTGTACGCATAGAAATCTTGCATATTATCAGTAGTATTAGAGCGAAGAAATCAATTTTTCTGCATTGCACAAAAAAAATATCTGTTGGCTTTCGAAATGGTTATTTCAGTCTCAAGGGGGTAGTTGATGTATTTTCAGTAGTAATACCATTGCAGCGAAACGGTCGGCCCTACCTTACTCAGCTGATTTGGGATACGGAACTGCACTAGTGCACGGCCTACATCCAACTCCACACATGGCTCAAATCAGTCGCATGGGCACTGCGTCGGCCACACTACGGTCAGCGTCATCGACCTCTCGGTAAAATTGTTTGAGGATAGTCGGAAGGGCTTCCTTAGCCGACCTGTGAAAGCGACCACCTATCCAACTTTTCTTTGGTTGTTTCAACACTGCGCAAGGCTTCTTTTAGCGCGACCATTAATACGATACTTATACTTACCCTAATTTCTAGACCAAAAAGAAAACGGATATCTCATAAGAATGTTTAAACCAAGCGGCAATCGGCGAGTCCCCAGCTTGGGCGTCGGAGATCCGATTCAGAGGTCAACGGCTTTACCAGTAGGAAGCGAAACTTCTGAGTAGTGGAACGGGATAACGTCATCATACACGACTCAAATGCAACTGGCAAGCCGTTGCACTATTTTACCTTGAATGTCACAACGAACCACAATTATAACAGAGGGGAATGGTGGCCACTGCCGCGCCAAATGCACTAACTAAATGAATGATCGTGATGATGACAATGATGATGTTTCTGTCAAATCGGTTTCCCGTTTTAAGTGGTCGGAGAACAATTTTATTCTTTATGTTGGATAAAGATATCAACATGACCGACTTATGTTCGTCGTCGACATACATGGTTCATTGGATAGAAATGTAGCCATCTTTTGTATCTGCGTCTACTATAACCCTGCTGCCTGCTTCAGCGTTCGATGAATTTTGTGAAACGTGAGCGACTCCGTCATTAGGCAGTAGCGGAGTCGTTGTGGGTTGTTAGGGGTTAAAATCTTGCCGAGATTGAATTTAATAAAAGTCCAAAAATAAAATCGAAAGCAGTAAATCATGGCGGTCTTTGTAAGACGATCATGTGACGTGAAGTTCACTTCATTTGGCCGTAAATCAAAATTTTAAACATTTACGGCATCAAAGAAGCATTTATGACCTTAAACTTTTACGACAGCTCCAGTCCGTTAAAAGAGCCACCTATTAGACGTACGAGCAATGATAATCAATAGTATTAAATAAAAAAAGATACATATAAAGAAAATAACAATGATAGAGCAGATAATAAGGCTATAAATTTTATTATAAAATCACGATAAAAAGTACATTATAAAGGGACATAACCCTTGTATTTTGAAACACAGAAACGCTATGTTTCAAAGACATAAACACGAGCAGAATCTAACATGTAAGTACGAAACAGAGGAACACAATGAGGACGAAGACGTCTTTTTAATGAACCCAAGGCATATATATATATATATATATATATATATATATATATATATATATAATTTCTGTGTTCAGGCAGCAATCCTTCTTTCATGCACATTTCACTGAAAACGAGAGACAAGTTGTTTCTATTTAGTTTTTTTTATACAATTTCTCTTGCGATCTAATTTTTTTTTTCTTTTCGGATGATAAATTACATAAAAACTGTCCGAATGTTCTTTTTATCCGAGCGCTTTCGGCTATACATTTAGCCATTTTCAAGGATTATATTTTAACAGTTAAAATACGAAATAGTTTGTTGTATCTATGTCTTATAAAATATTTTCATTTTTCAAAACACGGTCAAGATATTATGTCCATGTTCAAAGTTAATATAATTAAGTGTTGTTATGAGTTCAAGCTAAAATATTAGGTTCGGACAGACAGCCAATATCGGCGTGGAGTTTCATTTTATGTCTATTTTGTTACGTTCATATTTGAATTAATGCCACTGTGAAAAACTTGAATCTAACTTTAATCCTCTTGAGGCTTAAATAGTAGCATAGACTGAGATAAGCATAACCTACACTGTATAGAACGCTTACGGCTATGTCAGGTTGAAACATCGGTTCCCGTCCAAATTATGGGGTAGTCAGTGCGGATAGAACGCAATACAGGCGTAATTGTTCAAAGGAGACTTGGAATTTCGAACTGAACCCTTTATCTCGTCCAGCGAGGTAGATTTTTCTAGTTCCACGTGTCATACCTCTTCCGGATGTCTTAGTTTTTGTTCACCACTGCCGTAACCAGGTAATGAACTCTTGGGTCAAGTCACTGGATCCAACCAACGCTTTTATCCACTGGGTCATTCCAATCACCTGAAGAAGGCCGGAGTGTCCAACGGCCGAAACATCGTTAAGGGGACAAATTAGCTAAACATTACACCACAACGAAGTGCTCGGGTGGCGTAATAGATAATGGACTAGAATTTTAATTGGAATTTTGAGTTCCAATTTCAGTTGAGTTCGTTATATTTACTTAGACAAAAATACCCCAGGGAAAGGTATGAATCCGCCTCTTCTCCCTCCAACTATGGGTTAATTAGTAAGACATTTGTCACTAAATCATAATCATCTTTTAAAAAAATTCTTGCCGTGTAAACATAATTTCTGATTTTAAATAACTCGCAAAGGGTTGATAAGCCGTAAAAAAACGAATTTCTTTCATTCTGTCCTTATTTTTCTTCAAATTACTTTTTATCGCTTTTGCTTTTGTGCCATTTTTTTAAATTATTTCTTCTTATTATTTACAGTCCTACTGATTTCTTCATCTTCGTTATTGCAATGTTTCAACCGTTGTGCCATCCGGCCTTCTTCATATCTGCCGATCCTGGAGACTATCTAGTAAATTCCGACTGAACCCCTTATTTAATCTACAATGGAAAATTGTTCCCGTTCCATTGTCCTTTCCTAGTCATATCTCGTCTTGTTCTCCTTTTATTAGCTTTTAGTTATTTTGAATCTAGAACTGGAAAATTTATTGCTTCTTGTAACAACTGACCTCTTCGCTTTTTCTCCTTCGCATGTCGTCTATCTTTTTCTTTCTTACCGCAGTTACTACTGCAGCCTTTACTATCAAACTGGCTTCTCATGTCTTATTTTTCTTACATTTTTTTTTTTTTTTTTTTTGGTAATATTAATATCGAACATCAAATAAGCATATTCAAGCACGGATTATACCCAATTTTTCTATATCTGCGATGACAGTCGATTCGGTGAACCGAATTCAATTTACCGGCTGGTTAACTTTAGTATTAGTGATTTTGAGAAAACCATGAAATTCTCCTCCAAGCCATGGTTAAATATTTGCTTAAACTGACTTTTTGACTTTTTCAGCGAAAGAAAAACGAATTACAAACTGTGGGAGAAAGCAATAAGAAATGTCTTTCCAAAGTATGTTTGGCAATGTATATATATATATACATAGGCACAGCATATCTTCAATCAGCCATGTTTGGTTGAATAATCTAGACATATTATATTTTTAATTTAGTCCTCTCCAATTCGCGGATCAGTTTCTTAGTGTTGTTACAAAACTGTGTAAGAAAGACGCAATAGATTTGGTTATTTCTCTTCTTTACCAAAGCATTTTAAATCTCATCCAAGATCATCTTCAGAAAATTCGCCCCTAAATATATTCTTTGATGTGATTGAAAGAACTTGGGAAAATAAAAGAAATAACCCAAACTACGGCAGCTTTCTTACTCATTTTTTAACAGCACTAAGAAATTGATGCGTGAATTTCAGAGGATTAATTTATATATATATTAGCTACATTATATTAAAAATTTTCGGTGTGTTTGAATTTAGTATAGATCATATTCGATTCGTTAATCACGTTAAATCCGACAAGCCAATTTTTATTCTGGCTTTTGTATTTCTCGAAAAAAGAGGTAGTATTCTGATTTGAAATTGAATTAATCGTTTAATTGTCAGTAGTTTAACATCGCCAGAGGAAACATTTGTAGTTTTGAAACATAATTGTAATTGTGTAGAGATTTTTTTTGTTTTAATATCTTAAAATAAATAAAATTATATATATATATATATATATATATATATATATAAAAGTGAACATAGACGTCAACACTTAGAGGCGACAGACTGTTTCATGCTATATGCAATCGTGGCCTGACGATTGCATATAGCATGAAGCAGATTTTAACTCCACTCCGGGTGCTGTACGGAGGAAGAGAATCTTGAAACTACGTACTTTGGAAGAAAAAACAAACAACGCCGTAATGGTTATGCAATACATTGAAACTGAACCAGTGAATTTTTGAATGAAACTAAACATATAGTTCTAATAAAAAATAACCATCTATTTGATGTTTTGGACACCATGTGGTATGTTTAATAAAGGGTGTTTCATTAAGAAGGATCAAAATCGGCAGTAAATACTTCGGTGTTATTGGTGAAAATTTATTTATTTCTCTATTGGATCATGTTATTTAAGTCATGGGAATTATGTGTGACAAATAATATGGTCCAAATGTACGCCAAGGCTTCGGCGTCATACCTCCACTCGATGGTTAAAACATTTCTCTGCATAGTTGCTCCTCGTTTTCACCAATATGACTTATTATCTTATCCTTCAGGTGTTTAATTGTTGTCTTGTTGGCATAGACCTTACTTTTGAGATGACCCCCAAAGGAAGAAATCTAAAGGCGTCAAGTCGCGCGATCGTGGTGGCAAATTCACTTCGCTGTTTCGAGAGATGATGCTACCTGGGAACTTCTCATTCAAATTTTGAAAGTTCGTTTTCGTAATAGGCTACGATAACTTTAACATGCTGTTTAATGGTTAATCTTTTCATGGTTGAAATTGCCAAGGACTTAAGTACTTAAATCTGAAAGAAAATGAAAAAATAATTAGACATTAACTTAATTCACATTTTAAATCGGTCCAAGTCATTGGAATTACATTTAAAACCCTTACGAAGAAAGGAAATGTACCTGACACACATTGAGGTGTTTCTAATAAACGACTTTGAAAAGAAAGGAAATTGAGGTGTGTTTAATAAACCTCTTGAATAGAAAGGAAATGTACCTTATACACATTGAGGTGAGTTTAATAAACACCTTTGAAAAGAAAGGAAATGTGCCTAACACACATTAAGGTGTTTCTTAGAAACCCCTTTGGAAAGAAAGGAAATGTTCCTTACACACATTGAGTTGTGTTTAATAAACCTCTTGAAAAGAAAGGATATATACCATACACAGATTGAGGGGTTTCTAATAAACACCCTTCAAAAAAGAGGAAATGTGCCTTACACGCATTGAGTCGTGCTTTAAAAAGACTTGAAAAGGGAAAAGTACTTACTTAAGTTTGTTAAAGTGTCTACGTCAGCAAAGCGGGAAATGTCGATTCAGTTGATGAGTGATCCATGTTTGAGTTCACAGGACGGAATTCTCTTCTCTCATTTGTTGCTTTTTTATCTTTGGTATTTATAGATTGCAGGTGTTGGCTCAAAATGCAGCAGATCAAAAATGCGTTGAAAGCGCTCTCAGGGGTCGAATAATAATATGAATTTTATTCTCGAATATCTTAAAACGCTGCCTGTGCATAAATGTCTGATTTTGGCTATTCGACTGCTGACTTTGAGACGGCACATCCACTTGATCCGGCAACGTAATGGCCAGTTTATACTCAGCACCTGGAAATAGCGTTGTGCATGTAACTCCGAACTGCGCTATATAATTTATATATGCACACACACACACACACATATATATATATATATATATATATATATATATATATATATATATATATATATATATATATATATATCTTCGGCTTTGATCTTTAGATCTGAGGATTTACACACACACACATATATATATATATATATATATATATATATATATATATATATATATAATCGTTCACAAAGAGACTGTTTCGTTGCATCATTACTCTTCAGCGTGGTTAGAGGTTCGATTGCTTCAAGCCGAGATTGAAACCTGACCGCTTTTGCTATAGTCGCATGACAGATAGAAAGTTAAATTTTAACGTTTTCTACGCGAAATACGCCTGTGATCTGGAGAGCTCAATTCAATTACAGAGCAATGCGATAATAGCAGTAGGAACTACTGTTTTTAAAATTACCCTTTTCTCCAGATAGCTCAATCGGATTTCCCGAGAGCACACATATAGTAATCCACAGAAAGCCGAATTACTGATATCAAATAGATTTTCAGCTATATGAACATTAGCGTTGATTGTAAAAAAAATATATAATATCAAAATGAAAAAAAGGCATTGTAATGATCTTCTGTGTGAAGCGCTCACTGATGGAAATTATTAAAAAAAATGTGAAATGAGATTAAAATAACAAAAAATTTAAACTTAGAAAACATGAAAAACCGTCAAGAATGTTATTAAAAATAGACTTTTGAGAAAAATGCAAATTGTTATAAGCAATCGGAGGGCATTGGCCAGTATGAAAAAAAAATTGTTAATGCAGCTTTTGTGAATGTAAACAGAATGAAAAAATGCTTATTCTATCAAAACATCAAAGCAAGCAAATTATCCTGTTTAAGTAAACATCTCAAAGTTTTACGTCTAAATTTAAAACTAATTTCCGAACCATCATTTTAATAATGAATGTAAAGTAACCTCGTATAGATATGACGTCTTTTCTGTATGTATGGGTGCTTCATGACAGTAACCAATGGACCAGACTGAGAAAACAAGGAGAGATGTAGTACTGGTTTCAGTTAATATTTCATACAGTAAAATTATAGCTACCTTCTAAATATATAAGTGTCAAAATTTATAGGACAGATACAGGTTCTTGATCAATACATATTTTATTTTGTTTCTTTACCAGTCACAAATAAAATCGTTTGTGGGATAACTCACCGGATCTACCAATAGACTTTGTTCAACCCAAGCAAGATGGCGTTGCAATCAGCGATAGCAAAGGAAAGAACGCGTCTCTCTTTCTTTACTGCTCGGGAATGTAGAAGCAATAACGCAGGACTTGCCTCCGCCGATAGAGATTTCTTTCCCCTGGCTGGCCGATTTCCCAATTTCATCAAACTATGTAGCGGACTCAGACGCACTACCCACCAAACACAACTTCGGTTAATCGCTAAATTTCATGTTTTGAGCGATCTTTATACACGTAAATACAATTTTCTCTCCGTTTTCTTTTGTGAATTGCATTTTTTCTTCATATAAATATATCCATTAATATCACGTACGTGTTTATTTTATTTATTTTGGATGTTTTCATCTTCTTCCTTTCCCATGTTAATAGGAGTAGATAAGTTTACTTATCGTCCGGTTCACACTCCTCCTAATCTTCTCAACATGGGTAGAGATTTATCCCTTATTTTATGTTTAGGATTATGCTTCCGTTTTTTTCGAAAGGCTTTTTCATTCTCTTTCTCTCCGTAGGTTGGGGTGAATTGATTAAGAATAATTATCAATCACCTTCACTATAAATTTATACCAAATCCTTTATTCAAGCAAGATATTTTTCTTTTCGTTTCTGCAAGCTTGTCTAAAATTGTTCACCTTTCCAAAAATGGTTTAAAATATACCAAATTACTTGAATAGCCCCCGTCTTTCAAAATATAAGTCTATTAGAAAACTTACAGTCAATGATTAACAGTGATATCAATAAAAATGAGGAACACTATGTAAGTAAAATAAAATCAAAGTTTGAAACAGCGATGGAGGTTATATTACGTCAGGGAAGCTATATTATTAACATGGAAAATTTTTGTAATCTAGGGAAGGTTGTCGTGTCCACTAAAATATCAAATACAATATTTATATACCAATCACACTCAAGAAAACACTTACATCTTAAAACACAGCAATAAAATCATAGAATACAAATCATAATGTTAGTTGTATTATTCATCATTAATTTTATTTAGATACCGCCAAAATATCGTACAGACGTAAAGGAAGACATACCACGTGCCTTTTTAGGGCCAATAAGGAACAAATAAATAAATAATTTCATTCTGGAGCCGATTTTGTTACGAAAAAGTGTATAAAACATACAAATCTTCCTACCTATTCCTGGCAACCAGCTATAGGCTCTCATTCTGGCCGGTAGAAAATGGCCGCAAACTACATGAAAACTGCCGTAGAAGCATGAAAAAATCGATTATTTCCACTATCGATGGGAGCTGGGAAATGTAAAGTCGGTCTTGGCCTTCCTGCTAACTTGGAACATGTGCATATAAATTTTGGTACAAATCCGTCGAAAATTGCGGCCGTGCATTCGTTACACACACACACACACACACACACACACATCCTGCCTTTTATAGATAGAGATTTTAAATAACAACACTTTCTATACACATATAACGACGTGCTCTGTTCGTCCATCGTTCGCTGCACCTGTGATGACATCCAATGTCGGCTGTGTTTGCATATACACCCGACTCGTTATGTTCACAAATTTTATTCCTTAGCCGTGATCGTATTCAACGAAATTAACGACAAATGCTTTTAAGACACTGGTTATGAAATAGCAACAATACGAATTCTCACTAAACCGCCTATCTTTCCCTTTGAATTCGATGGTTGACTGTTACCTCCCTAACAGTTCACTGGTCCCTTCCTTGCTACTCACTGGCACCTCCTAACCCACCCACGGGTCACCTATCTACTTGCTGACTTCCTGACTCTCTCTGCTTATATGGATACTGACTGGGATCCAACCACCCTTATCCGTCTCTTTGTGTTCCGGAAGATGAAACCAGTCATTCGATTTTTTGGGTGATCAGCTTCTTCAAAGAGCTCTACTTTTATGACTATCTAAAATCATCGCCAAAATTTTATGTTAGCCCATTCAAAGGCGGGCTGGAGACAGGGATCCTGAAAACTTGGGCCATTAAGTTGACTCAAAGATGGGCTGGAAACGAAATTCCTAAAAAAAATTCAGGTAATTAAGTGAACTTGAAAGGAAAAGGAATTTATCTACTTATCTCCTATGTGTGAGAAATCCTATTGTTCCGCATAATTCATTTTTGGGGAAGGATATTAAAATACTGCAGAAAATATACTGGAAAAACACTGCATTCGGATAGAAAACGAAGTGACTAAAAAACACAAAAAAGCAGGAAGGAAATTAAGATATATATGGCTTCTCAGTGGATATATTTAACCTACCAGGATTAGGTCAGCATGATCTAAGGTACGCTGGTGAAAGTGGACCTACTAGACAGAGTTATAAAACAAAACCGAGAAAAATGTTCTAACCATCAATATAAAGAAAAAAAAAGAATATGGTTTTTCAGCAAGAGAAAAAAGAAGCCTAATATTTAAGCTATGATATGGAGTGTCAAAATCAAGCACGTACAGAAATTTAAATATCTTAGAAGTGTTTTAATAGATAAGGAAGAAAGCGTGATATCTGAAGATACAGAAAGATGCTTTCCTCAAACTAAACAAAGTAACAAGAAACAGAAAAATTTCGTTAGAAACAAAGGGAAAAAAATTGATTAACTGCTATGCAATATCAATCCTCCTATAAGGCAGTGAATAGTGAAAGATTTTCACACAGATGATTTAAGTTAACAAAAATAATGTTCTTATAGTATCATGAAAGGAACATGTGAGAAACATGCGAAGAATAAAAGCCAAAAAGAAACATACATTTACAATCATCAATAGACAGCTTACATTTCTTGGACGCATATTGAGAAAAGTCTGCTTGTAAAATTTGATATCAAACTTGGAGAGAGGGAAACTGCAAATAACTTTGTTAAGGAGTTACTGTAAATGGGTGACATATCATGGCGTGAGTTAGATAGTAAAAAAGTGTATCATTTCTGAACTACAGAGGAAAAGAAAATGTAAAGGGCTATAATCGACTATAGGATGAATCGGGACTACTCAGAGAATATTATTTTTCTTTTATTCGGACTACTATCTTCATCTTTGTTGCCATATTTATCACAACGTTTCGGCCGTTGAACGCTCCGGCCATCTTCACGTGGTTGAAATGTCGAACTGAAACCTTTATTTCGCTCACTGTTCTAGTTCACATATCTAGTGGATGTCATTTATCAGTTATCTCCTGTTAATTCCCCTCTCTATGTTCTGCACTTCCTTAACCGAGTAATGAACTCACACTCTTTGGGTCCTGTCCCTGGATCTAACTAACACTTTTATCCACTGTGCCATGTGTCCTTGGGGACCTTGATGTCCTTGAGGTTAAGGCAGTGGAGAACTTGGAGTGGGGAATTAACAGGAGATAACTGATAACT
>OZ010590.1:20927919-20940419 GCA_963932145.1 Acanthosepion lycidas | reverse complement strand
CTCCTCCTCATCCTTTCTTCTATCACTCCTATCTGATCTTGCTCTAAATTTTCTGTAACCCCTTGCGTCCTAGTGGCTCCCCGCCTTGCTTGTGGTGAAATGCTTAAAAAAAAAAAAGAAAAAAAAAAAAAGTTCGAACTTTAACGAGGTGAACAAAGGGTAGAAAGTTTGAACCCCGTGGATATAAAATTCCGTCAGTGGTAGATTATCGTTGTTTTTTGTTTTTTTTTCTATAAGACCAAAAGTAAAAAGTTCGAAAACCAATTGTTCAGTTTCACAGAAAAACAGACAACACAACCGATATTGACCTAATATATATATATATATATATATTCTTTTTGGTTATGGTTTAAGCACGGAAACGAATCATCTTGTGGAGAGGATGGGTAGCGAGCTGACCTGTTGATATCTATCTCCTTATCGCACTTGTTTCCTCTAAGAGTCACTGCCTACTATGGAACCCCCAAACTGAAATAAAGTGAATAAAAAGAAACCTACTGAATACATGTTTTTCCGTAAAAAAAGATAACAACCTATCAGGAACATTACGAATTGTAGATATCAAAATAAAGCAAGTACAAACATTTTAATATCTTGGAAGCATTTCAACAGAGGAGGGAAAGTGCAACACTGAAATCTGAAGATGCATCTGTGATAGAGAAAGAAATATGCCTCCAAAAGCTAAGCAAAGTATTAAGGAACAGGAAACTTTCGTTAGAAACAAGGAAAAGACTCTTGAACTATTACGTAATATCAGTCCTCCTATATGGCAGTGAATGCTGGACAATCACCTTACACTTGAAACAACAGAAATGCAGTTCTACATAAGGTTTTTGAAAATATTAACTGAACATGCGAGAAACGACGAAGTTTTAGAGAAAATTGAAACAGAAAGGATAATTACTCTTAACATCAGAAAGAATCAATTGAAATTTCCAAGGTCTATAATAAGGAAAGAGGGTTTGAAACATTTGGCACTCACAGAACATATTAAAGGCAAGGGGGTCAGAGGAAAACACCACATAACCTACTTAACGACCTTGTTTACATGGATGGCCGAATAAGGTATAGTTAAGATCACAAAAAGGCATAATTTACTAAGATCTACAAAAGAAAAGATATTATGTGGAGAGCCATGATCGCAAACATCCTGTAAGGACATAGCACATAGAAGAATAAGAAGAGTCTGTTGATGCAGCGTTGAGAACCCTACTGGGGAACTGCCGATTGTCTAGTCTATTTTGTTCGCAGAAACAGCTACAAACACGGAGAATGATCCTAGTGTAGCGCGTCGATTATCAACAAGACTTTCAAATTTTCTCACAGCCCAGATTTCATGAGATGCTTGTGGAACTGTATGTTCCATGTCGCTGTTCCATGAAATCTTCTACAGGAAACTTGGAAAAACAAAAGTATCAATTTGTTTGGCTCTCAAAACGATTGACTGGAACAAAAAAATTCCAACACATGAGCATTTCATTTAACATTTCGGAAAATGTCTAGGAGGAGTTAGGCTTTCTAGCGTATCACAGGTAATGAGACTTGGGTGTACTCCAGAGAAAAGAGACAATCCATGACTGAGAAGCTGCCAACGTTACCGAATTTCCCAATGTTCCAAATTCTGTAGTCACCAAAAAAATTAATGCCGACTGTGTTCTGGGAGGCAAAATGAGTGATGATTAGAGGTTTCATGACACAGAGGGAACATATTTTTTGAAACACTGGATAGATTGATGGAAACTGGGATCTTTTCTGTTAATTCACCCCAAATAATATAAAGTTACTTATCGCAAATATTAATTCAGGCCAAGAAATTATAACTTTCAAATCAATGTTTGTTTAGCTTGCCTCGCAAGAACTCCAACTCTCAGAATGAAAATTTACAAAAATTCAGGGAGTTATTTACGTTTCGATGATATTCGAGTTACAAGGAATTTTTTACATTGAAAAATTTTTTTAAAAAATTTGTTTTTGGCTTGTTTATTGGAGAGAGCACGAACGTCAACACGACACTTAGAATTAGCGCACCCGTGTCGCTCACATTTTGGACGATCTCAAAAGTCAACCGAATCGGAGTGTAATGGAAGGCCTTGCTCTGGGAGAATTCGTTATTATTTTGAGGTAAATTAACAAAAAAGATCCAGACATTGTTCGTCGAAATAGCTATATGGTTAAGAGTGTAATCCTGCTTTTACGACAAGTCCAATCCACACACGGCCAACTTGATAAACGAGTGGCTACAGAAATGTGATATTTTCGGCGATTTAATCATTTCTTTCATTTTTTGCTGGAACGGTGTCTACTTGATACAGCAAGCTTTATTACGTTTCAAGTAATTTTCTCTGTAGTACGCGTATTGGTCGTCCTGATGGTGTGTCACCTTGACGTAATAGGACGGCTTGACTGCTTCAACGATCCCCAGAGCTATGTGGGCGGAGGCATCGCCACTTAGCAGGTTCAACGAAGCTCAACATGTCTGTGGGGTAACAGCCAGACGAAAGACACACCCTGGTCTCCCAGGTTGGTGGTTGTGCAGTAGGCTAACAACCTACTCACTTAAAAAATATATTGTTGCAGAAACCTCAACGATATCTTTAAACAGCAACATGGCAGAGGAAGAGTCCACAAGAGAGGGGCGTATGACGCGTTCTGGTGAAAATCCCCGGGAAGGCAGCCAGCGCGACATAAGCTGAGCTGAAGGGGATGGCCCGATACCGCATCAGTCGGAGACGTGTTGTTGTGGCCCTATTAAAGATTTAAGAGACATAATGAAATTACGTCCATCGGCATGGTTATTCTGAACGGCATTTCTATTTGATGAAAAAATACAGTAATATGGCGGATGAATGTTTTACTTAATAACTGAAATCAGCTTGCCTAATTTATGTCTAGTAGAATATCAGTATAATTTAGTTATGCTGCTCAATATTATGGCACATTGTGTTAAGAAATTTTTCTGTAGTACGCGCATCGGTCGTCCTGATGGTGTGTCGCCTTGACGTAATAGGACGGCTTGACTGGTTCAACGACACCCAGAGCTATGCGGGCGGAGGCTTCGGCACTTAGCAGGTTCAACCAAGCTCAACAGGTAAGAGCCAGACTAAAAACCCCACTCTGGTCCTTCAAGTTGGAGGTTGTGCATTAGGCTAGCAACCTATTCACTTAAAAACTAGCTTGTTACAAAAACCTGAACGATATCTTCAAACAAAGACATGGCAGAGGAAGAGTCCTCCAAAGTGGAGAAGGCAGCCAGCACAACTTGAGCTGAGCTCAGCTGAGCTGAAGAGGATCACCCTGTGCCGCGGTGGTGGTGTCGTGGCCCTACTATGGATTTAAGAGACATAATGAAATTACGTCCCTCGGCATGGTTATTCTGAACGGCATTTCTATTTGATGAAAAGATACACTAATATGGAGGATGAATGTTTTACTTAATAACTGAAATCAGCTTGCCTAATTTATGTCTAGTAGAATATCAGTATAATTTAGTTATGCTTCCCAATACTATGACACATTGTGTTATGTCCAGATTTAGCATAGGAAAAGGAAATTGAACATAGAATAGGTTGCTCTGGAGATAATTTCGCTCAACACTGCAGATTGGCTTAGTTTTGTTCTGTTTTTTTTTTTTGTTTTTTTACAGCATATCAATGTCAATAGGTTATTTAATGCCGACAAAATTTTTATTGCTGGTAATGCGTTGTCAAATATCCCTTTTCTGGTAAAATCCTTCCCTCAAAAATGCACCGCCAGCAACACTCCTTTTCAAAAATGTATTGCTAACAATATTTATCCTCCAAAAACATATTGCCGGCAATATATTCTCTTTCAAAAATGCACCGCTGGCAACAGTTCTTCTTTCTTCAAAAATCCATTGCTGGAAATATTTTTTTAACAAAGTATTTCTGGTATTAAAACCTGTTTTTACATTTTCATTGTGTTTTTACCCCAGTTTCGGGGTTAACTATTTTCCCATAGCTGGGATCCTACCACCCCGGGTCAGGTTGGACCTGCAAACACCAGCAATTAAGAGTTGGTTCCACGCTCCTCAAAACCTCCTGATCAGTTTATGGTCTTACCCAGGACGCGGATTTAGTTTATCGTCATACACAGGACGACACTGCACATTGCTACAAAACCAAAATACTAACCTATCCATGTCCTTAAATAGCTTCGTCAGATCGAAACTTTCATATGGGTGCCATGCATAGAGCCAAACACGTTCAGAAATATCTAAGCTGTCAGCTCTAAACAACCCGCTTTCTAAGATCAATGGTTAAAGGAGGCTATGAGCGAGTGAGGACCACCGTTCTTTGAACCTTGTGAACTTGCGTTACTCAATCACAAAGAATTGTATCAAATAACAGTAATCGTATCACTTGAGGATTTTCAGCCAAGTAAAAAATGAAATGCATAGCACATTTAACGCGAAGAGAAGACAATTACGGAATCACGATGTTAACATTTAGCACTCCACCACATAAAAGTTATACCTCTATCAGTAGTGGAAATAGTAATAACAGCTGATGAACTTTATAAATCTCAATCGACATCAGTACTGGCTGTTCGTTCAATGAATGACAAAGGTTTGCTAATAAGGAAACGACTATAAATCCCTATATGTGAATCATTAAATATCAGTATCAAAATCATCATCATCGTTGTCATTATCATAATCGTCATTATGATCATTGTCGTCGTCATCATCATTGTCATCATCAAGGTCGTCATTATCAACATAATCACCATCATCTTATCATCATCATCATCATCATCATCATCATCATCATCATCATCGTTGTCATTATCATAATCGTCATTATGATCATCTTGGTCATCATCATCATCGTCATTACCATCATCGCTATTATGATCATCGTCGTCATCATCATCATCATCATCATAGTCGTCGTCGTCATTATCATAATCGTCATTATGATGATCATCGTAATCGACATTACCATCATCGCTATTATCATTATCATCACCATCATCTTTATTATCATCATCATCATCACTATCATCTTTATTATCATCATCGGTGTCATTATCATAATCGTCATTGTGATCATCGTGGTCATCATCATCATCGTCATTACCATAATCGCCATCATCATCATCGTCATCATTGTCGTCGTCATCATCATCATCATCATCATCGTCGTCGTCATTATCATAATCGTCATTAAGATCATCGTTGCCATCATCATCATCGTCGTCGTCATCATCATCATCACCATTATCCTTATCATAATCATCATCGTCATCGTCATTTTTATTATCGTCATTATCATCATCATCGTCGTCATTACCATCATCGTCATCATCATCATCATCATCATCATAGTCATCATAATCGTCATCATCATCACCATTATCTTTATCATCAGCATCATCATCATCGTCATTATCGTCACCGTCATCATCATCGTCATCATCATCAGTCCTGTAACCGGGTGTATTCATAGGGTTAATGTGCAAATGAATATCTGACAAAGTCACTCAACGCATCTTGGTAAAAAGTAGGGTAGATTAGTCATTCATTGATTCGGAGCATGTCTTGGGCAGATAAACCTGACGGAACCCATCTAACTCTAGGTCAAACTAGAGCCGATATACTCCAGGTAGAAGACACGCCTTTGAAGACAAAGTCCTTGATTCCATCGTGTGAAACCTCCAAGTTGGCCGTTGACTACAGTTTCCGAATCCATCCACCCAAGGATACTGTGGTATCACCGCACTGGATCTATATCCCAATGGAATCTTATCTACCCCATTGTACTAGATAGCCTTTGATCTTGCAAGAATGTTCATCCGCCTTTTAATAAGTTTTGTTTGTAATCCTATAGGATTTCCTCACCAGAAAGGCAAGCGGCGGGATCGTTTTTGTGGCCGATGACCTAACCATGATACTGGTAGTACTGGATAACATGGTACCTGCAGTAATCGTAGAGTGACCTGACATGAATATATTTTAAATATATTTTTACTATAAGTACCAAGTACCATAAGGATTAAATTATTTTCTTCAATTTTCTCTTCGTCTTCTTATTTTAAATCTAATTTTTTTTTCCGTGACGTGTTACATTACATAAAACCGCACCACGTCAGAAAAATTCTTTGTCATGTTTATTTGAAGTGGCGTATTTATTTTGTAAGTCGAAAATTTTCCCCCGGGATAAATCTTCCAGATGGTAAACGTATTTGTTAACAAGGCGTATCGCATGGGTGCCATAGACTTCACACGGGTCCTTTAGTTTATCGTCCGTTCCCGCCCCTCAGACTCTATTTATCTAGAAAGTAATTCCCAATATGAGGAGGAAACATGATGCAACAGCGATGGGGGTGCTACTAAAGAATGCTGACTATGCCAAAAACAAAGCATGTGAGTAATGAGGAAGTTTAATGGAAAATGGAAACAAAAAAGAAAATTAGAATCAAAGAGACAGTTCAAAAAAATAGGATGCCTAGCGAATTAGAAGAGCTTGGAGAATTTGACACTTGTAAGATAACGAAGTCAAGGGGAAAACAGTGAGTAAAATATTTAACGAGCTTGTACCGACAGGATTTTAAAACAGGGAGTGGAAAGGATATTAAAAAGACAAATATTGGTGAGAGTTACGAACGACAGAAAATTGTGGAGGTCTATGATCGCTTATGGCCTGAAGGAACACAGCATATAGAAGAAGAACAAGAAGAAGGTTTAATGTAGAAGATGCTGTTTTCTGCATAGGTGTAAATATAGCTGCAGTCATTTGAGCTCATAGAATAATTTAAATACCTGGAAAGTGTTTTAACAGATGACGAAATGTGCGACATTGAAATACGAAGGAGCATTGGGATAACGAAAGATGCCTTCCAAAAGTGTATTAAGAAATAGGAAAAATCGTTAGCAACAAAAAGAGTACTGAACTGTTACGTTATATCAGTCCTCCAATATGACAGTGAATGTTGGACAATCTCTTCAATGAGGAAGAAGTGACTTAAGGCAAAAGAAATGTGGCTCTACAGAAGAAAACATGTAAGCAAGGACGAAGTTCTAGAGAAAACGGAAACAAAAAAGAAACATGCTTAACAGAGACAGTTGAAATTTGTAAGAAAAACGAAGAAACAAGGTTTGGAAAATGTGATACTCAGAGGACAGATTGAAGGCAGGAGGAAACCAACGCATGACCTCATCAACCTGACGTAGTCAGTATCATCGAGCCAATGGAAACGATACTTTCTTTAGATTTACAGTATGTGCTCGTTTTGAATTCAGACCAGTTTCTACCAAAGGCTATAGAACCCAGACTGTCTTTCTATTTACGTAGAGAAGTAGACTGAAATTCGAACTCGGCTCTCCGATTCCTCAAACCGAGCAGCTATCATAACATTATATCATAACTCCCTCATAGCATATTTACTGAGTAAATGAATGGGGGAGGAAGTTTTAGGAGAAATAACAAAAAGACAATATTTATAAAGAGCGACGAAGGATAGGAAATTGTGAAGAGCCATGCTCACCAACGTCCCTGGAAGGACACGGTGTTGCAGTATTTTGGGTATGTTTACTAGTGAGCTAGCCCAAATGACTTGACTCACTTTATAGTCCACCAATAGAAGGTTAACCAATCAGAAGACGTAGAATATTCAATCCGTCGTGTATAAAGGCGGCCATTTTGTTTACTCTATCTGAATGTCCAGTGCCAGCTTGTCAAGCGAAGAGAAACAGAAGGAAGAACTACGCTCTGCTACTTTACCGGGATATCCACTGCTAACCTGAACCACGCTTCCCTACTGTCTTCGAAATATTTACTGCTAACCTCTGGATTCTATACTGAAAGACGACCGTCATCAAGAACATCACACGGCACATAGAAGAGTATGCGCTTGCGCACAATATGGGACAAAATTTGACGACGGTTACGTCGTACGTGTAAAATATGTAGAATATTTTATTGGCAAATGAATCAACAACTCAGGTAAATATTTAATTATACCTGACTTTATCACAAATTTGCCTTTGAATCTGTATGTATGCATAACTAGACTAAAGAGTAAAGAATTTAAAAAAGAAATTAACACTGAAGGCTCCATGACAGAATTGCTGCAAAAACCGATAAGGAAATCGTATAAATAAAAATGATGCAGACAGGGGAACATAAAAACTTGAAGAACTTTCTAATGCTAGGGTTGCACATAAATAAACTCCAGTTTCGGCAAGCTATCAATTTGGTCTTCGATCCACAAGCAAAAGAGAATCTTACAAGAAAAATGAACGAGGGAAAAGGGAAACGAGATTTAATATTATTGTAGATCGAAAATACTGTTTACAATAATAAATAAGGTCTACAGCCATAGACATTTGAATATGTTCTCGCCTCTAAGTCTCGTGGCACGTGAGTTTGAACGTAGATAAAATATTTATCTCTAGACTGCTGGTTATTTCCTTTTTACGCTGTTATAATGGCCGCCTCTATAAGTTTCAGAATATGAATTTAAGCCTTTGTGTGTGGAGGAAAAAATGTGGTAGGTTTTAGAGAGCGTCTCTCGTAAAGAATCGGACACTTTCTTATTAAACAGGTTGTTCTCGCTTACATGCAACTGGATAGACATGTCAAAAGAACGAAAAAATCAGATATAGCGAGAACACAGGAGAGCAAGAAAGTGGGTGACACTGAGAAATATCAGCTGCGTTGTTAAGTTAAATATATTTTCTCAGACCGTAATAAATATGAACCTTGTATTTTATTCGTTTATCCACACACTCCGGCTTAACTCAGTTTTATCTACAGTAGAATCCCTCATATCCGGAGTGCCTCATATCCGGAATCTCTCATGTCTGGACATGATTTTGAAGTGTGTATTTGAATTAATTGGGTGTTATGTAACTCATTTGAAATTTCTGTTTTTCAAGAAATTTACTATGCTTATGCTTATTTCACCCTAATGGCTTGTATTGATGCAAAAGATGATGGGAATAAAAGGAAAAGAACAACTTTGGAGTTATCGCAAAAAGTGGAAATTTTAAACAGACTAGACGCCAGTGAAAGTTCATTGTAACTAATGGCCGAGTTCAACATAGGAAAGTCAAGATTGTATGAAATAAAATCTTCCAAAGAAACTATTCTCCAGCGTTCACACTGTCACAATGAACAAGAAAATAAAAAACATGATTGCGATGAAATTTGGACTGAAATGAAAAAAAAGCTATTGAAATGGTTGTCAGTTTTATGGAAAGAAAGCCAGCATTCAGCTATGACGAATGCAAAAACGCATACAGAATTAAAAAGTGTCTTTCATTTAAGAAAATTCAAGAACAAAAGCAAAACGAAATGTAGAAGTTGAGAATGGCATTAGAAGAGAAAGAATCATCATGCAAAATCCTCGTTACATTATTTGTTTTGCATACGTGGCATAATTAATTTAATGAATTTTCATTAACATTACATAATTTATTTATTTTTCCTTCAAATCAATTCCGTTATATTTCACTCCTCATTAGATTATTTTGTTTGCTATAAAACATTGAAAATAAACGTTAAACCTGATTTCAGTTCTTTTATTTTAATCTAAATATAACCCTTCATATACGGACTTTGTAACCAATTCCTCATATCCGGAAGACTATCTAGTTGTCAGGGATTTTACTTTATATTATTTGTTTACGAGCAATGCCCGTCAAGGTTTCACTTTTCGCAATTTCTGAAGGATCATAATTCTTAATTTAATTATTAAATAAGTCCCGTAAGGGTTATTGGTGAGGTTAATTCAAATTCCTGTCTAAAATGTTGTGTTCCCATTCGGATTACCTTAAGAAACGCTGTCGCTTCTTACACTTAGCTATGGGTTAAATAACAAGGTGTACTGGAGTCTCTAGTCTTGGTTGGCAGCCTGTATGGGAGAAGACTGAATAACAAACTGTGCAGAAGGCAAGTGGAAATAACTCATTATCTTCCCCATGATTTCATACTATTCATCAGAAAAGTAAAGGAACATGTGGAGAGCTATAATCGCAGAAGGATGATGGGTTTTTTTCTTAATTGTTAAGCAATTTTGAACCTATTCATCACTGAGATAAGTGACCGCTTAAGAACATCATATATTGTAGGCGACTTGCAGTCTGGTGCCAAACGAATCAAGTTTAACAATAATAATGTCAGTAATATTAGATAAAGTAACATTAAACCAGGTTAGTACTTACATAGGTGACCGCTGGGATTACCAGGTGCAGTAAGCTTCGATGTGCGGGTGGTGTAATGGATAATGTATCAGAATTGTTAATCGGAGAGCCGAGTTCCAATTCCAGTTGGGATCGTTATATTCACTTAGGCGCAAATATAATTGGGAAAAGTATGAATACACCTCTCATCCCCATCTGTGGTTTAGTTAGTAAGATTTGTATCACATGTGTTTCCCCCAAAAATCCTTATAATCTAAAAGCATTTTCTGGCTTTAAATAACCTGCAAAGGGTTGATAAACCGTATAGAATGAACCAATCAATAAAAAACAACGCTGTTAGAGCACCCAGTTCTGATTCATATACTGATTCCTATACTTAACTTACTGCTTATATCCGCAGCGCTTTGGTCAAAGAGTTTTTCGATCTTCTTCCCTTGTATAATTCATCTTATATGTAAGACTTCTTATAATATATGTATATGGTTCGATTACTTCATTCAGTGTCAATATATTTCTTTCATAAAAATAAGAAGTCATTTCTTGTATTTTTTTAACACGTAGGCTGCCAGAGGTCATTAACGAAAGCCAACGTTATAATAGCTACCTTTGGACAGAGATCTTTTTGCATGGTTTGATTTATAGCTTCAAACTAAAGTCTGCTCATTGTTTTTCTTATTGCCAATAAACTTGTTGTTGGCATCCGCAGATAAAAATTGTGTCAGAAAATGCCAAGCACGAGCTAACTTGTAGTTGGCACGTGATAACTCGTCGGCGGCGGCACGATAAAATTTGTAGTCGGCGTCATAATTAAAGCTGCCAATCACGAATTAGGTCGTAGCCGGCAGTCAATGTGTTAATAGGCGTCTATGATTTCGTTCACATAAGGATAAATATTCATGCAGGCGATTGGATTTCGATTTACCTATGAAGATGTGAATTTGCAGATTATTACTTTCAATTTATATGCCCAAAATGTAAATAGATATTCAAGTTGTGGTCGGTTTTTCTGGAACGGTTGCAAATGTCGACAATTATTGTTAATGCTTGTTAGTGTAATAATTTTTCAGCAATGAGCATTGTTGACAGACCAGGGATTATGAGAGATAGAAAAAACAAACAAAGAGGTACAAAGATGAGGAAATTGTGGATAGCCATGGTAGCACATGTCCTTAAAGAACACACAGCATAGAAGATGAAGAAGAAGAAGAAGTTGTTATATTCCGTGCTAATAGGAATATATACTTGAAAACACGGTGGATAAAATAAGGTCTATTGTAAAAACCAATGCAATAAGAATAAAGGTAACAGTTATGCACAAGGCCGTCGCAAGTCAATCCAGTAGTGAGTGCTACTATTGGAAGGTCGGTAGATCACGCGTAAGCCTGACTCGTGCTCAAAAGATTACATTTAGAAATATTTACCAGTTCCCGACAAGGTAGGATGTGGCACCAGGCCGGATTTAATGTGGGGCAATCCGAGCCCGTAGGCTCAGCCAAAATTTCCCTATAACCAGGCATAAACGGGTTCGGGTTTGTCTACCTCCCCGGGTGAGACTCTGCCGAAGTGCAGAGTCTCGTTCGGGTTTCACTTTGCCCGAAGGCAGAGAGTTCGACAACAGCTAAGAGCTGAGTAACAGATTCCAGGTAGACAATATTTACTAGCCCCTCCATCCACGAGGGTAGATGTGGCACAAGGCCGAGTTTAATGTGGGTCTTTCGAATCCGTAGGCTTGGCCAAAAACTCCCCGTAGAACCCGCATAAACGGGATCGGGTCAGTCTACCTCTCCGAAGGAGACTCTGCCCTTCGACAGAGCCTCGTCCGGTTTACTCTCTGCTATCGGGCAGAGAGTTCGACAACAGCTATGAGCTGAATAACAGATACCTAGATACCTAGACAGTGTTTACTAGCCACTCTCCAACCACGAGGGTTGATGCGGTACAAGGCCGAGTTTAACGTGAGTCTTCCAAGCCCGTAGGCTAGGACAAAAATTCCCTGTAGAACCGGCATAAACGGGATCGGTTCAGTCTACCTCCCCAAACGAGACTCTGCCCGAAGGCAGAGAGTTTGACAACAGCTAAGAACTAAGTAACAGACACCGTCTAGAAAATTTAACAGCACCCCCAACACCACCACGAATGTCGTATGTGGCATAAGGCCGAGTTTATCGTGGGTTCTCCGAGCCTGTAGGCTCGGCCAAAAATATTCCCTTTGAACCTCTATAAACGGGTTCAGTGTCGGTCTACCTCCCCGAACGAGACTCTGCCCTTCGTCATAGCCTCGTCCGGGTTCCTCTCTGAGGCAGAGAGCTTGACAACAGTCGAGAGCAGAGTAACA
>OZ010590.1:20830419-20922919 GCA_963932145.1 Acanthosepion lycidas | reverse complement strand
ATCGCGAATAGTATTGAGGATTCGGAGGGCTGAGTTCGAATTCTAGTCGAATCCATTACATCTACTTACGTGCTAATAACCTTGGGAAAGCCATGAAACCTATTCTTCTCCCCTCAGCTATGGGTAAATGGCAGGAGAGACTCGGTTCTATAACCTTGTGAGAAGGACATCTCAGAATTCAAAGTATCGTAGGCTAACAATTTATTTACTTAAAAATCTTGCTTGTTACAGAAAACTGGACGTTCTCTTGCGGCCCTAAATTCCTCAAGGAAATGTTTAATCACTACACTCACACACACACACAAACACACACACACATATATATATATATATATATATATATATATATATATATATATATATATGTGTGTGTGTGTGTGTGTGTGTGTCTGTGTGTCTGTGTATTTATACAAATATATTGTATACAATGAAATTAAAATTTAAGATACACAAGTACACATCTATTGATTTATTTAATGTTAGAAAGCCGAACATTCTTGTACGTGTATGTATGTGTGTGTTTATGTAGATGTGTTCTCGTAATGTTATGCACCCAGACATATATATCTTGAAAAGGAGAAAAGAATAAATGAGTCTCTCTCTTTCTTTCCCTCTCCCTCTCCATATATATATATATATATATATATATATATATATATATATATATATATATATATATATATATATATATTTTTAAAAGAGTGTTCAATACAGAGTAGGGTAAATATAATTATTTATTCGAAAATTATAACATAAATATGTTATAATATCACAACAAATATAGCCATTTTGTTTCAACACTTCTGGCGTCTTATCTTAAAAGCACTGCACACAGACAGAGAGAGAGACACACACACACACACACAATATATATATATATATATATATATATATATATATATATATATCTTAACATATCTGCTCAGAATCTTACATTGAGCTCTATGGATATCATCCTCCTTGGGTCTACACATGCGATTACCTAGTTTTGCATAAACTGTATATATATATATATATATATATATATATATATATATATATATATATATATATATATAATAAAAAGGCTTAAATACTAATATTCCATGGTCATAATTTATTCCATTAGAATCGTAAATACGATTCAATTCATCAGACATACAAATTGAAAAAGAAAACAGTAAAAACAACACCGGAAATAAAAAATAAAGTTTAGAGAGAGTGTAAGTATGAGAGTGTGGGACGAATGTTAGAGTTATAGAGAGGGGTAACAGACGAGAGAAGGTGTGGGATTAAAATTTAACAGAGAGAAGTTTTAGAGAAGCGGGGTCAACGACGGTTTAAGAGACAGAAAGAAGTAAATATTTTAACCGTGAATAAAAACGAAAAAGAAGAGAATGTAACGATATCAAAACTTCATAAAAAATAGAAAATAGAAAGCAAACAAAAAAAAATCAATATACGATTTTGTTCGAAGAGATAAAAAGAGTAAGTAACAAAAACGTAAGACGAATAATGTAACAAGAAGGAAATCTGAGAAGCGTTACTAAGCAAATATTGGATCGTAAAGCAGAAATAAGAAAATTTAGAAGGAAGAAGGACAGGAGAAATGAAAACGTCCTCAAATAAGAAAGGCAAAGGAATGAAAAGTGAACGAAATTATTAGAGGAACTACGAAATGGCTGTTAAATAAGGAAAGTAAAATAAAAAAGAAGAAAAATATTGGAAGACAAAAAAAATGGTCGTTATATGAGGAAAGTACTGTATGAATAAAAAGAATGAAACTAATGAAGACAAAATAATGGTCGTTAAGTAAGGAAGGAGAGTAAAATAAAAAGAATTAAAACATTGGAAGACAAAAATGGTCGATAATTAAGGAAAGGATCAGTCCTTTATGCGCCATGCGCGATACACGTCTAGGCGATCGAGTATCTTTCGATACATGACTGACGAGACAGATCTTTCCCTCAGTAGGTTGCCATTTATTTCTGCGGTAGGTCAGTTGCCATCAAAGTTTTATAGAAACCGGTCTGTCTTACTATTTACCCATAGCTGGGGGTGAGAAGAATAGCATTAATACCTTTCCCAAGGGTATTAGCACGTAAGTGAATGAAATGGATTCGACTGGAATTTGAACTCGGCTCTTCGATTCCTTAATTTGAGCTGCTATCCATTATTCTAGCGTGTCTATGAAAATATTGGAAGACAAAAATGCTCGTTAAATAAGTAAGCGATAGTGAAATAAAAAAAAGAATGAAAATACAGTAAGACATAAAATGATCGTTAAATAAGAAAGGGAAAGTAAAATAAAAAAGAATGAAATCATTTGAAGACAAAAATGGTCGTTAAATAAGGAAAGGATAATAAAATAAAAAAGAATGAAAATATTGGAAGACAAAAAATGGTCGTTAAATAAGAAAAGGATAATAAAATGAAGTCCTGACCTCCTCTAAGGCTGAATGCTTTGCTCGGAAATTTTCATTCAACTCGACGCTCGACTCTTCCGGTGTACCCATACCCGACTTCCCTCTTAGAACTGAGACCATATTGAGTGAGCTAAACATAACCCCATCTTTGGTACTGGGCGTTATCTCCAATTTAGACCCCAACAAGGCTAGTGGTGGAGACGGGATACCAGCCATTGTCTTGAAGATATGCGCACCTGAACCGGCGCCCGCCCTTTCTAAACTATACAACTATTGCCTCAAAGAATATTGTTTTCCTGACTGCTGGAAGTCCTCTTCGATCGTTCCTGTCTTCAAGAACTCCGGCGACCCATCTGACCCTTCCAACTACCGTCCTATCAGTCTCCTTCCCCTCTTCGGCAATGTCTTCGAAGCCCTAATCAATATCGAGGTGGTAAACCACCTCACATCCCATAATCTGCTCTCAGACAAGCAATATGGTTTCCAATTTACCCGATCTACAGCTGATGTGCTTACGGCCATAACTGAAACTGTCTACCGAGCTCTTAAAAATAACGGAGAAGCCCGTGCCGTGGCACTAGACATCTCCAATGCATTTGATAGGGATTGGCATGCCGGCCTTCTTCGCAAGCTCCAGGATTATGGCATTACGGGTCGATTATATAACCTAATACAATCTTTCCTGCCAAACCGTGAATTGAAGGTCGTTCTCAAAGAATTCTCATCCAGTTCCTATCCCACGAACGCAGGTGTTCCTCAAGGCTCCACCCTATTCCTTATCTACATAAATGACCTTCCTGACGCCATAACTTCCCAAGTTGGCATCTACGCGGATGACATCACAATTTATTCCTGCCTCAAAAAGAAATCTAGTCTCGCTGACAAAACTCACCTGGCCGTGCGTCTCGAAAAGGACCTCCAATCGATTGAACCAAGTGAACTGGGGAAAGAATTGGCTGGTCAACTTCAACGCTTCTAAGACAAAACTGCTCTCTATTAATCACCACAGAGATCCTTCCCTTCCCTCCATTAGAATGTCTGATGCTCAACTTCTCGAGAGCAACTCTCTGCGACTTCTCGGTCTCACGTTGACTGCTGACCTGAGATGGAATAAATACATTGAGTCAATTGCTTCGTCCACCGCAAGGAAAGTTGGCTCCCTGAGCCGCACCAGGAAGTTTTTCTCCTCGGAGTCGATCCTCCAGATCAACAAATCAACAATTCACCCTTGCATGGAATATTACTGTCATATATTGTTAGGAGCCCCTTTCTGTTTGCCTCGGGGTTCTTGATAGGCTCCAGAGGCGGATATGCAATGTTGTTGTCCCTGCTCTGGCGTCTCGTCTACAGTCACTTTCACACAGACGCGCCGTTGCCTCCCTCTATCTGTTCTACAAATACTTCCATGGAAATTGCTCCGAGGAGCTGCATTCGCTGGTTCCCAGAGGTCATGAGTTCAAGCGCCCTACGAGGCTGGCATCCCGCTCTCACCCCTTCACTGTCGAAACACCTAAATGTAGCCGTCTCTTCTACTCCAATGGCTTCATATCTCGCACCACTCGCCTCTGGAACTCCCTTCCCTATTCCTGTTTCCCTGTGAGCTATAATCTCCAGCTATTCAAGTGTAATGTCAATCGACATCTCCAGTTGCCTTGATTTTTCCACTATCCTCCTCCTCATCCTTTCTTCTATCATTCCTATCTGATCTTGCTCTAAATTTTCTGTAACCCCTTGCGTCCTAGTTGCTTCCCGCCTTGCTTGGGGTGAAATGCTTAAAAAAAAAATAAAATAATAAAAAATAATGAAAATATTGGAAGACAAAAAATGGTCGTTAAATTAGAAAAGGAGAGTAAAATACAGTAAGACAAAAAATGGTCGTTCAATAAGGAAAGGATAATGAAATACAGTATACAGGATAGTAAAATAGAAAAGAATGAAAATATTGGAAGGCAAAAAATGGTCGTTAAATAAGAAAAAGATAGTAAAATAAAAAACGAGGAAATATTGGAAGACAAAAAAATGGTCGTTAAATAAGGAAATGATAATAAAATACAGTAAGACAAAAATGGTCGTTAAATAAGAAAAGGATAATAAAATACATTTAGACAAAAATGGTCGTTAAATAAGGAAAGGATATACAGTAAGACAAAAATGGTCGTTAAATAAGGAAAGGATAATAAAATACAGTAAGACAAAAATAGTCGTTAAATAAGGAAAGGATAATCAAATACAGTAAGACAAAAATGGTCGTTAAATAAGGAAAGAATATTAAAATACAGTAAGACAAAAATGGTGGTTAAATAAGGAAGGGATAATAAAATACATTTAGACAAAAATGGTCGTTAAATAAGGAAAGGATAATAAAATACAGTAAGACAAAAATAGTCGTTAAATAAGGAAAGAATATTAAAATGCAGTAAGACAAAAATGGTCGTTAAATAAGGAAAGTATATTAAAATACAGTAAGACAAAAATGGTCGTTAAATAAGGAAAGTATAATAAAATACAGTAAGACAAAAATAGTCGTTAAATAAGGAAAGGGTAATAAAATACATTTAGACAAAAATGGTCGTTAAATAAGGAAAGGATAATAAAATACAGTAAGACAAAAATGGTCGTTAAATAAGGAAAGGATATTAAAATACAGTAAGACAAAAATGGTCGTTAAATAAGGAAAGGATAATAAAATACAGTAAGACAAAAATAGTCGTTAAATAAGGAAAGAATATTAAAATACAGTAAGACAAAAATGGTCGTTAAATAAAGAAAGGATAATAAAATAAAAAAGAATGAAAATATTGGAAGGCAAAAAATGGTCGTTAAATTAGAAAAGGATAGTAAAATAAAAAATAATCAAAATATTAGAAGAGAAACATGTTTTCATTAAGGAAGCGAAGTGAGTTAAGATGAATGGAAAATAGTAACGAAGATAAGAAGTCGTTTATCAAAAATGATGAGAAAAAAATGGAAAATGGTCGAAGGGTAAAAAATTCAACATGCCTCGTCCTAATAAGTTTGAACTAAATACAAGGATGATCTAATATCGAAAATTTTGTCAGAGTTTCCTTCAAAGCAGCTGGACCAGCCTATTATAAGAGCCTGCTTTCTGCTAAAACTTTCGGACAAATTACACACACACACACACACACATACATATATATATATATATATATATATATATATATATATATATATATATATATATATATATATATATATATATCACTTTAAATGTTATTTTTAGTGAATACTTGTATTTGAGTCGACGGTAAGTTTATTTATTTAAAAGTATATTTAATTATTTTCGTCAAAATATGCTCTCTCCGGCATATTTTTAATAAGATTTCTAGACTATTTAAGACGCTAGACGAAAATAAATACATATACTGTTTCATCAATAAAAGGCATGTAATTTATATATAGGTATCTCTTAAATGTAACGTTTAAAGTGATAAAAATCTATCGAATTAATAAATAAAAAAATTATTAATATACTTTTATATGTGGCAACCGTTGGTCTCAAGATACCATGGATCTGCTCCAGAAGTAGGATGCCTTTTCTAGTGTCCAAGCTGACGATTGTTTTTTTTGTTTTTTGTTTTTTTTTTTTTTGAGAGAGAGAGATCGGCAGTTGCCAATGCAGCACATCTCTCTATATATATTCAGCCACAACACCACAGCTCCTCAGTGTGGTTAGCCGTCCGTATGCTTCAAGTCGGGATCGAAACATGACTGATTTGACAACAGTCAGATATCTTATCTCTATGCAAACGTTACACAGTAGAAATTAAGGGGGTTTTAACGTTTTTTGGGTTTTTTTTTTCTATACTAAATAGGCTGGCGTATTTCATATAGAAATCGGAGAACTCAATTCGTACTTGAAGAGTAATGCTTAATAGCAGCAGCATTCGCTGTGTTTTTTTATATAAAAACATTATCACGAGAGTTCAACCGGATTCCCGGGAGCATATATCATTATTTTATATGCGTCGTACTTGGAAAGCACTCAATTTCAGTGATAGAGTTAACATAATATCATAAAATAATTGTTATGCTGTTACCATTTTTTTTTTTATAGTTTCATTCCTGCTTGTGTTCAATCATGTTATAGCTGTTATACGTTTGGTATGAACTGTGGTAGCAGAGTACACATATTTGCATGTGTGTATGTGTGAGGAATTGTAAGTTTCTCTGACGGCCCATGCGGTAGATGTGAAACGCGTCAATAACACCCCTACACGTTCATTGTTTAATCGAACATCGCTATACATAAAAAGCTAAGATCCCAACACAGAAATAGAATTACAACTGCATATGTATGTATGTCGGAACGCATGGATATGTATCTGCGCCTTGCCTCAAATTGCTTATATGGATTTGTTTGTGCGTACTGAAATGCGTACACCAGTATGTATGTGGCTATGCGTATGATAGTACCACCCCAAACAAATACAGAAATATATTCCACCTCCTTCCATCAAACATAGTCAAACAAGTATAAATAGATGCAATTTTACAAAATAAACCAGTTTGTCTGACGATCGCAAAAGCATGAATCCCAAGGTCACAAACTCTTATCCATACAACGTATTATATATATATATATATATATATATATATATATATATATATATATATATATTTAGTGTCATTTACAGACAAAAGATTTCGCTGCTCATCCGTGTGGCGAGACGTCCGGTTACTTCTAGTTAGGATCGAGACCCAGTTGAACTGGCGTCAGTCGAAGAATCTATCTCTAAGCCTTTGACGCACGACAGTTATGAATGTGAGTTTAATAGTATTTATATTTAGATAAACACGCCAGTGACTGAGACAACTCGATTGGTTTTATCGAAGAGGATTGCATTAATAGTCAATGTTTACACACTCTCATTTCTCACCAGAGAGCTCCACCGAAATAATTTTTCAGGAGCATATATATATATATATATATATATATATATATATATATATATATATATATATAAGCTTAATACTGCCCTTCAAAAGTGTAAATTCTAAATTCCTTTTTTCACCCTTGAAAGTGAGGTCTGAAGATCGGGAGAAAAATAAAATCTCTGGTGAAATAAATTATAACAATGTAACATTAAAGTGGTCTGTTTTTTCTTTGAATTAAATTAATCGCTCTGACCTCTCCGGATTTCATCCTCCTTGGGATTATCCATACGGATTACCAAGACTTTCGTTACTTAAAGTATCAAGGAACGGTAGACTCAGATTGAGAAATCGGAGAGCAAAGTTCGAATTCCAGCCGAGTTCATCACCATTCAGTTAAGTCATATTCAGGTTTGTCCTGGCAACTCCTGTGAAAACGCTGCTGCCAAACACTATTAGATTCTGTCTTGCAGGTGGACAACATCGGCGACGTGGAGTGTGAGATGTGCTACATAAGAAAATCCTGGCTGCGACCCTGAGATTTCATAACTCTTCTACCACAGATCCACGGTCTCTCGAGACAGACGGATGTGCTAATAGTATATTTAAAGAGTTAATGATTTTTTTTTTCATCAGTGCGATATATCTGGCATGGCACAGTGGATAAAGGCGTTTGTTAGATCCAGTGACATGACCTAAAGAGTGTGAGTTCAATACCCGGTTAAGGCAGTGGAGAAATCTCAGAGGGAAATTAACATGAAATAACTGATAACTGACATCCATTAAACATGGCATGTGGAACTAGAACAGTCAACACCAGTGAGCGAAATAAAGAGTTCAGTTCGACATTCCAACCATCTGAAGAAGGCCGGAGCGTACAACGGCCGAAACGTTGTAATAAATATGGTGACAAAGATGAGGACAATAGTGTAAATAATGTAGTGCGATATATTTTAAACGTTATTTTTAGTGGATACCCGTATTTGAGTAGACTTTCAGTATATATTAAACAATATTTTATTTCATCTACCCGCCTATAGATTCGAGAAAACATACTAAAAAAAAAACGCTCCCTACCGTAAGATTAGAACCTTCGACCCACATTGTAATAGAAACCACTGTCCAATCCGACCTGCTTTCACCGATCAGCTACAAGAGACTCACAATGAGGCAACATTCTATTTACCTTTAAAGCACACTTTACTTGCTATATTTCTTCGAATATCATAACTGCTCAGCTTTATATTCGAAACGTAAACAAAGCCATTTCTAAAGAATCCATTATATATTTTTTTAATCTAATATATTACCTTATATTATTATTACGTTAATTTATTTTTAGGTGGATAAGCGTATTTAAGTAATCCCTCCGTTTATTTTAATCAGTACTTTATTTCGTCTACCGGTCTGCATATTCATGAAAACTTATTAAACTTTTAAACTAAACTTATTTAACAACTAACAGCCATATTCAGATGGTCGATCAGAAAAAGCGTTCAATTAGAATGGAGCAAAAACAGCACCATGTTTACATGTAACAGAGTCTATCTTTTTCAATTACTTTAAAGTACTTTCATAAAAAAAAAAAATATTTTAAATTAATGCATTTACTATTATAATAGATGTAGACTGTATTTATTCAATCGAAATTAGCCGAGGACATGAAGGGTTAAAACAGAAAAACATGAAGACCCACTTCAGACAACAATTATTTTGAAGTTTATGAAATTCGGTTTTTCAATGTGCTAGCAGGGATGTAAAAGAGGATAGATTTATAAATCGTTAAGTTTGAAGAAAATTAGTTGAAAGTTCATCGAAAAATAAGAAAGAAACCAGTAAAAATCGCCATTTTCTTTTGTTATTTACGCAGATTTTCAAGATAAATGACTTTTAAACAATCAAGTAATTGTTGTCTACAACTGAGTGAAGTTTGTATTAGATCGCTTGAAAATTGAGGGAATTTGTAGTTGAAAATTTGTGCTGAAATCGATTTATGTTGAAATCGATTTTTTGTTTCTCGCGGTGTTTCACTAAACGCAGTCACGTAAAAATAAAAATGAGGTATCGTTGAGCTCGTCATGTAAGCAGTCTACATACCGAGTTTTAACAAAATCAGAGGAAAAAAGTTGAATTTATCGATCATTTTTTTCTTTTAAAAATTATCGATTTTTTACGCTAAGAACTTATCTCTTACATTGTACAATGTATGTGTCATGTTTGGTCAAAATCTGTTGGATGGATCTCGAGTGAAAAAGTATCACGCAGTCAGGCAGACACAAAGACATCGTCTGTTTTATATATATTGATAAACGGAGCCTTTGGTCAACGTATAAAGTTTGAACAATTCAGTAATTATGAAAAAGAAAAATCAGATATTCCTGACGTAAAAACATTTTAAATGTTGACATTTTTAAATAATCAAATAATTGTTCAATTCAGGGATCTATATATTGTATCGATATTACGAACTAAATTGTTCAAAAAAGATTATTTTTCATTTTTGGTGGTGTGACTTCAGAAAGTTATAATGGATTATATATTTAAATTATGTTCACTCCGTAAAAGGGGGAAAGGTCATTCAGGGCAGAGTTATTGAAAAGGTGTACAGCTTATGGGGATACATGGAGAAGATAATGGTTGACTCGAAACTTGAACAGGCTAAGATTCTAGTAATCGGGAACTATTCCCTTAGACTTGGGTTCCACAAAGCAGCAGTTCGTGAGAGGAAGCTTCTCAAGTGGAACTTACATCTCACTAGTGGAATACGAAAGGAAGCAGGATGGTTTGCTACATTAGGCGTAGACTGTCGTGTCTTGCACGCAAATAGCGATAGAGCAGCGAGAGGCTTGCGATATTACGTCTCTTTGGTTTTGGTTTGTTTTGGTTTACGGTATATCAACACCTCAATGGGTTATTTAATAAAGATTTTTATTGCTGGTAATATTTTTTCATCTATCTATCTATCTATCTATCTATCTCAATATACATTGGTTTGATTTGGGTTTTTTACGGCATATCAACCTCAATGTGTTATTTAATGGCGACAAGATTTTTATTGCTGGTAATATTATTTTTAAATTGTATTGTTGGTAATATTTTTTTATTTAACAAATTGTATTGCTAGTAATATTTTTTTTTTCTAAAATTTATTACTGGTAAAAAATTTTCCAAAAAAGTATTGTTGGTAGTAAAACCTATTTTTATACTTTCATATGTTTTCACCCCTTTGGGGGAGTAACTATTTGCCCATATCTGGGACCCTGATAGGTGCTACCATCCCGGGTCAGGGAGGACCTAGAAACACCAGTAATTAAGGGTTAGTTTCACGTTCTTCAAAACCTCCTGATCAAAGGTCTTGATGACGGATGTAGATTATTGTCTTACCCAGGACGCGGATGCAGTTTGTCGTCTTACCCAGGACACGGATGTAGTTTATCGGTATGCTCAGGACGCGGATGTAGTTTATCGTCATACCCAGGACGGCATTTCATCTGTGGATGAGAAGTTGTAGTACGGAAAATAATTCATCACTCACAAGGACGCGGAGAGACGTTTGTACCTGATCGAAACAGAGAATTGAACATTAAACAGCTCCTGCCCTTATATGGCAGTAATACTCCATGTTCGACCTGATCTAGCTCCTATTATATAAAAAAAAAATTCCCTGAAAGAGATTTCCCTATTTTTTAATGAGTGGAGCTGTCTAAGTAGCGCCGCGTTTTCGATTGAATATAGTGAAAATATAGCTTTTTTATTGTTCCGACAGTTGCCATGTCTGTTATGTAGCAGAAAAAGATGGAAAAAAGTAATGTTTATGAAAAGAATAACAGAGAAAAATAATCAATATAAAATGTCAGCAGGAAGTAAGATATCTTGAACTGGTGCTAAGATTTATTTATTTGTCATCTTTATGAGCCGTGGGAATGTCTGAACTAAGAAATTGCGTTGTTTCAATGCCTTTCCCAATTTTCTTGTTCTTATCTCTGCCTTATTGTTCGTTGTCCGTTTTACTCTCTTTGTCAGATCGGCCATTCTTTCATACACGTCGTAAATCACTCTAAATCAAACTGAACACCCTACCAACTGTACCTACTCAAGACAAACTTATCAGTTCGACGGAGGGAACATAAAAGATCGATATATATATATATATATATATATATATATATATATATATATATATATATATATATATATGTAGGAAGAAATATAGTTTTAAGGTCTGCTATATTGTTGGGATAAAGTACTCAATATCAGAGATAGAGCGTATGTAAATATAAATATATAAGTGAACACTGAAATCAACACTCAGAGCCGAAAGGCTGTTTCATGCTGGACGCAATCGTCACGGTGGCCTGACGATTGCGTCCAGCATGAAACAGTCAGTCACCTCTTAGTGTTGACTTCAATGTTTACTTTGATATATATATATATATATATATATATTAATAATAATAATAATAATAATAATAATAATAATAATAATAATAAAATTATTGGTAATCCATATGGAATTTCCAAGAGGATATAGATCCTTTGGGACTTCTCTGTCAAATGAAAAAACAAACACTTTAAAAACTATAGGTGATATTTATTTTATTCAAATCGATAAAAATGGCTTCTTTTTTTTTTCTTAGTACCAGAAATTTTATGTACTGGACGATTTCTTTCGCCTTGTTCGGAAGTTTGTGGTTCTTATATATATATATATATATATATATATATATATATATATATATATATATATATAATGAACACTTAAAATGAGTCTGCGATGAATGCACATCGGAAAGAAAACGTCCTCAACGCCATATAAAATGATAGACATTATTTACATTAATCAGACTATCGCCCTCATCTTTGTGCCATATTTATCACAGCGTTTCTGCCGTTGTATGCTCCCGCCTTCTTCAGTTGGTAGGGATGTCGAACTGAACACTTTATTTCGCTCGCTGGGGCAGACAATTTTTTCCTCGCAATACAAAAAAATCACCGATATACACAACCATGTAGAAATCCCAAATTTAGAAATTAATCAGTTTGTCTGACGATCGCAAATAGCGTGAAACACAGGGTCACAAACTCACATCAATCCAACTAAATATATATATATATATATATATATATATATATATATATATATATATATATATAATTCGAAATCTTTTTGGTATTAAGTCCAATTACTTAATACCAAAAGGATTTCGATTTAAATATAATTTCCAGCATAGTTTTATTACATTGCATAATCAAAAATCCCTATATATATATATATATATATATATATATATATATAGAGAGAGAGAGAGAGAGAGAGAGAGAGAGAGAGAGAAAGAGAGGGAGATATCTAAAAGTGGAAACGGAGAACAACACCTAATGGCCCATTCTGTTTCATGTCTGAATATTATCTTCGGACGACGTCTTCATATCTATCTATCTATCTATCTATCTATCTATCTATCTGTCAATATATATATATATATATATATATATATATATATATATATATATATATATATATATATATATATATATCTTCAAACCCTTCCCCTGAATTCTCATTTCTTAGCTATCTCCCTCTACTTCGGAAGGATTCTAACGTCCCCCTTGCATGGCTTGTGAGTTTATTTTCGCGAACATCTCCCGTTTATTAAGGAACTCTTTTCTCTCATAACTGACGTTTGCTAGATAATATTTCTGATAATACAGACACAGCCATATCCCTATACTCGTTTGTAAATAAATTCGTGTTCGGTGACTTTAATGCTCTCTGTGCGCGGTGGCTTAAACACTCAGTCATTGACCTCGCTGGTATCCAAACAATAAACTTCTAAATCACTCAATCTCTCAGACAAGTGGTGGATTCCTCACACGTTTCTCCAATAACCCGGATGGACACGATTCTCTTCTAGAACTATTTTTCACCTTTATTCCTGACTCATATCTCCGACAGTGTTTCAGAGATCATTTCTAAATTAGACTCCTTTAAGGAAAGCAGAGGTGCCGGCATTCTAGCCTTCGTCCTAAAGAAATGAGCTCCTGAGCTGGTTCCAGTTTACTCCAAACTCTACAACAATTGCCGCGCTTCTTCCTGTATTCCAGCTTGTTGGAAGTTCTCCTCTATAGTTTCTGTTTTTAAAAACTCTGGAGAAACTTCTGACCCCTATATCTATCGCCCTATAAGTGCTCTACCCCTTTTCGGTAAATTATTCGAGGCTGTAATCACCGCTGAAGTTGTTAAGCACGGACTACTCTCAAACAACATGGTTTCCGTCTTGCCAGGTTTACCGCTCAATATGTGTATCAAGCTCTTGATAATAATGGCGAATCTAGATCTGCGGCTATAGATATCTCGGAGGCGTTTGAGAGTTTTCTCATGCTGGTCTTCTACGTAATCTCCAGGCCTGCGGACGACTGTTTGATTTACTCTAATTGTTTTTATCCAATCGTGATATGAAGGTCGTTTTGAACGGCTGGCTTCCAGAAACTTCCAAACGAATTCGGGTGTCCCCCAAGTCCCTACCTTGAGTCCTCCGCTGTTTCTGATCTTCACCAACGATCTTACTGGTGTCATTAGTTCTCAAGTAGGCATTTAGGACACTACCATTTAGCCCTATCTCAATAGAAAATCCGTCAGAGCTGACAACGTTAACCTGGCCGCTGCTCTTGAAAAGGACCTCTAATCAGTGGTTATCTGGAGCAGGAGATGGCTTGTGAATTTTAATTTTAATGCCACCTAAACGAAACTGCTTTAATTTAACCAGCATAGATAAATGTTTTTGCCCATTTTTTTTTTTTTTTTTAAAGGCATTTTTGACATTTTTCAGTTCTATGAATTAAAGGATTTTCGACAAATTTATTTGCATGAATTTAAACACGAGTACAGTATAGCACCATGAGAAATATTGGTATCAAGAAACCTTTAACCAATGTACATTGTAACTAGTTTCAAAATAAATTTTTCATGGTGAATTCTCTTTTGAATATAAGGAAGGTTATCGATATCTTTGTGCTATTGATGGCGGTGAATTGAAGAGTTTGGTGGAAACAAGTGCCTATGCAACTGTTCCAGAGTTTGCAGGAGAGCCAAATATAACTTTGGGACAGTTTACAAATTAGAAAGTCGAAGATACTTGGAAAATCGGTGACACCCGAACTGAGCGAATTCCAGAAAAATCGAGCTGTTGCTTTGGATATCTCGAAAGCGTTCACAAGTGTTTGACAAACAGGTTTTCTTCACAACGTGAAAGGTTATGGTATTTCTAGACGAATATTTTTATCTGATTCAGTTTTCATATCAAATCGCAAAATGAACGGCTACTCTTTTAGATCTTTTGTACAGGATTCGATCCTTAGATTTACTTATAATATATGTTCATAGTTTTCGTCAATGACCATTCTGATGGAATTAGTTCTTAACTCGATATCTGTTATAGTGGAACACACCTATTCTATAGTTAATAGACTCTCCCACCTATAATAATTCGTAGTAGTAGCAGTCGCTGAGGGAGTTGGTCAGTCAGTCGACTGGCTGATCGGTTGAACTCTCTGCCTTCAAAGGAGGCTACGCCGAAGGGCGGATTTTCTTTATAAACCGGTTCAGGGTTTACCTCTCCGATGCCCATTGAACCCGTATAAACGGTTTCAATTGGCATATTTTTGGCCGAACCAACGGGCTCCGAGATCCCACGGTAAAAAGGCCTTGTGCCACATGACGCCCTCGTGGGGGGGTGTCTGAATATCGTTGGTCAGTCATTCAGTCGATGTCGTACGACCGTTAGTCGCATATGAAAGTATCAGCCACCATAACTAGATTACTGCGTCATTACCTATTATATCAAGTTCCTAACGTTTTGCACGTCGATCCTATTTTAGGACCGACTTAGTACAAATACAAGCCTCCACTGTGAAACCACCACATAACAATATCCCTGCTAATGACACAAGCATTTATTTCTGTTTCAGTAGTAAATCTGATCAGTTCGACAATACCTACCTTCTGTAATTAACTGGAACAAGGGATGGTTTGTTAATTTTAATTCCTCTAAAATAAACTAAGATAATCTAAGAGATCTCTTTCTGCATTACATAAACATAGCGGTTGCTAATCTCCAGGAGAGTGACTCTTTTCACCTTCTCGGGCTAATATTCTCGACTGAAAGGAAGTGGAAAAAACTATATTGAATTCTTTGTTAGGTCTACTGCTGAGAAAGTTGTTCTGCTGTGTCGTTCTAGACAATTTTTCTCACTTGAATCTATTTTAAATATTTACCATTCCACCATCTTTTAAATATTGCTGTCACATAGGGGCTGATGTTCTTTATATATATTTAGAGATTCTTGACAAAATCTAAAGAAGCAACAGTAATATTACTCGTCCTGACCTGGCATCTCGCCTTCAGTCACTTTTCCATCGCCGTAATGTATCTTCCCAATGCCTTTTCTGTGCTTTCATTTTAATTGTACGGATGAACTCTTTGCTATGAGGCCTAGTCTTTACAATATATTAGCAATAATGACACATTAATTTAGAGTTGAATTGGCAAGATATAAACGTTCCATGATAATAGCCTTTTCTTCCTGGTACTTCTTGCTTGTGGAACTCTCTTTCGGTTACAGGATTTCCAGCTTATCAAATGCAATGTCAATCGTTATCTCCAGTCTTCCTGGTTACTATTATATTCTTCTTGCTCTTTAATAATTTTTTTCTCTATTTTCTTATTTTTCACACACATTAACCCCTGGCGTCTTAGAGGCTTTACTGTTTTGCATGGGGTTTAAATGTGATTAAAAAATTATAATAATGATTTACTAATACAAGTACTACTAATTAACACATGCATGGGGTTCGAGGAGAGGTGGATTCATATCTTTCCCAATCGATATTTATTGTCTTTTTGATCTATCTTCTTTTTTTGTTCTCGTTCCTTCATAATATTGCTCTGTTTTATTATTCTTTGACACACAGTAATCTCTTTTGTATTAGTAGCTTTACTGTTTTACATGAGGTGAAATGATTACAAAAGACAGCAAAACGCTACAGACTTGAAACTCTATTGCAAAAAATATGATGGCACACCTCTGGATATAAGTTTTTTGGGTTTTTTTTTTTTTTTTTTTTTTGGTGGGGAGGGTTCGAACAAATAATTTATCTGAAATCCTTTTCTCTGACTGCATGTAAAATGGACCACATTGTTTTAACAATATCTTTACAAACCGTCACTGGAAAACTATCACCTCGCTACGGGGTAATGTTTAAGGAGCTAGCCTTAATGGCGACTATTACTGAATATTGATTTCGTTCCTTATTTGGTGTTCTATATTTGTAGCTTGTTTTAAACTAAACCAAGCTTAGCGAACTGAACGCTTAAGATTGTTGTAATTCTAGCGCGTTTTTTTTTTTTTTATTTAATTCACCATTGCATAGTAGAAAACTTTTGTCAAAATAATCTAAGCTTAATAAAAGACAACAGCCACTGGAATATTTTTTGCCACGCCGCCATATGAATTCTATTAAGTGAGCATCTTTGTAAAATCTCGTTCTTTTACTTTTCAGCTACATCCACTTGCAAGGTTTCTGATCGGAAGCCTGGATGTTTTGAGGAGCGACAAACTACACTTTAATTTCTGTTGTTCCCACGTTAGTTTTCTGTTAGGGCCTCAATTATAGAAAATAGTGAACAGTCTCACTGGGTTCAAAATAGTATACATTTTTATATACTAAGTATTTCCGGCTATTGATTTAAATTGTAACCCCCCCCCCCAAAAAAAAACCTTCAGCCTCTCTTATATATCTTTTCCGTCTTTCCTCGCGATCAAAAGGGAATAGTTGATTATTTGTTAGGTATTGGCAGGGCGTAACAGTCGTGTTAACAAGTGATAATCAAATTTAATCACTATTATCACTTTTTATCACAAAACCGTTTTCTCCCCACTCAAAAAATTACATTCTAAAAATATTTTTTGTGTTTAACTAACCCGCAAAGGTTTGATAAACCGCAGATAACGAATCAATCAAATACTGAATAGCTACACAGGCATTCTTTTTTTTTTTTTTTTTTTTTTTTAGATTTATTTACATTTATTTACATTCTCTGGAATATAGATGTATAGAAATTAATCTGTTTACGAAGCGAGAGATCAGTTTATATATTGATTGTAATATAGAAATGACTCCCACTTAATGACTACGTTATAATTGTTTACGAAGGAACAAGAAGAATTATACTTTGGTAATGGTTAAATGTTAATGTATTTCGTCAGTGTTTATCAATCTAATGATGACTCAGAATCTAGTGAACGATTGACAGTACCTAGCGGCATATAAGAATCTTCCTTTTATTGTCAAAAATAGCTAAAAAATTATCTATCGGATCTTATGTACCAAGATCAAGTGTCTGGTAGGCTAATGTTTAACGCGGACGGTGGAGACTACCAGTACTAAATCCGGTAGCAAAGCCTGCGATCGGGCGGTTTTGAGGAACGTTGAATCATCTCTTAATTGCTCTTGTTCCCAGGTCCATCCTGACTCGTGGTGGTAGCACCTGTTAGGGTCCCATCTATGGGCAAATAGTGAAGACCCAAACAAAACGATCAAAATATAAAGTATATTCTATAGTAAAATACCAGCAATACGTTTATAGCAAAATGATCAACAATGCACTTTATTTGTAGTTGAAGGTATTAAATTGTACAAAATATTTAGATAAAAACTTATAGATGTTGATATGCCGCTAAACAAAAACAACCAAAATCTTTTATTTTTTCGATACAGAAAATTCCACATGTACAAAATTGGAATTGTATCACCTCACGTCCGAGAGTGTTGAAGTAAATTTACCGATTTGCTTCGTCAGAAATTTAACAGATTTTTTTAGCGTCGTGTTTTGGATCATTGCTCCGTTGAAAAATACTTCTTATTCCCAGGCGTTTGAGGAGGAGCGGCGTAATTTCTATCATTATCTCAAAGCATCTTTCATCATTTATGATTCAGTCAGTGAAATGCAGCTCACTAGTTTCCCTGGGGATCCAACAAATCCTGATTATAATGTTTCCACTGCCATGATTAAATGTTAATACTTTTTTTCCTTTTCCACGAGGATGGCAAACGTGTTTGATGCCCTCAGATGCAAATAGGTTGATTTATGCAGCTTCTGACCGCAGTACGCTGTCCGAAAACATTCAGTCTTATCCTTCTCTTCCTGCGTAAACTTTTTACGGGTCTCTTGATTTCGATGTCTGCAGCTGTTTCGTAAGAGGTCTCCAGCCATGTCAGTCGATTTGGTCAGAGTAGGTTTAATTGTTGCAGTAGAAATATTCACATCACTCTCGTCTTTGACAACATTATAAGTCTGCGCAGCACTAAAATACTGATAACAAAACACAGCCTAAATAACACGGAAACTACGAAAAATACCACCAGGTTACAGAGATAATTTAAAATATGTCTCTTTTACCTAGGGAGTACAACACCGATAATGATTCTCCGTGAACAAGATATATTCTTAAAGAAAATTTAACACCTCTTTCACAAATGTTGTGACGAAAACAAATTCATTCTACGTTACCTACAACGATATCATAATTAAAAAGAAGTAAAAAGAACCACAACCGTGAGATTTTAAACAGTATACCTAGCCGTTATTTATGAACTTCTTTTCGTTCGAAGTCTCGCTATTTTCATGTGTTTGTGTGTGTGGGTGTGTGTGTATTTAGGGATCAATCCTTCTTTCATGCACATTTCATTGAATACGACAGACAAGGTGCTTTTATTTAGTTTTTTTTTTAAATTTCTCATGTGTTCTTTTATTAAATGTCAGACAAGGAAAATTTTTATTTTTATTTAGTTTTTCAGCATTTTTACAATTATCCATTTGAAGGAAGTAAGAGAGTAATAAAATATGCGTCTTGTCCACTGTTCCAAAGGTCTTCGGGCACTTTTTAGCCATTTTCAAGGGAAATTGTTTTACGTGTTGTTAATTCATCTTCATGTTTGACAGTTTAAGATGTATTTTTTGTTTTGTTTTGATAAGTAGTTAGGAGGGTTTATTTCTACCCTTCGCATGTTCGTTGCGCCGGGAGTTCAAATAAGCGCCCATCAATCTTTTTGAAAATTTTCATTGCACGATTCCCAATGTTAAATAAAGTAAGTTTGATAGTTCGATAGATATATTTAATATGCAGGGCTTCTGTTATAGCGAGATGTTTCCGGTAATTTGATTTCGATAAATTTTGCTGTTTTCAACCAGAATATTACTTAAGGGTTCTTGTAAATTGTGGGTAGCTAGATATATATATATATATATATATATATATATATATATATATATATATATATATATGCATAAATCAGTCCAAATTAGATTATCTACCAACTCCAGCAATAAGGAATTGCAGTAATTCCCCACGTATATTAAGCATTTTTAAGGGCGTCAAATACAATCATATGTACCTAGAAATATTTACACTATAAAATAATACTATAAAATACAAAAAAGGCATATCTACAAATATTACTGCCATTAAAGAAGGATGGCTTATTCCCATCAATCAAATGGGATATTATAAAAAGAGCTAAATCTCATGAGAGAAATGGAGATACATGTAATATATTGTTTAAAAATTGTTAATCTTAAAACACTTAAATAATCCTATCTTATTAAACAACTGAAATGAATTAATTTCTACATGTAGACATAAATATATATATATATATATATATATATATATATATATATATATATATATGTATATATATGTATATATATTGTATATATATATATATATATATATATATATATATATATATATATATATATATTAGGTTGGTGCAAAAATAATGACGTAATAATGTCTTTTTTTGACGTATTTTTAACGTCAAAAAACGACATTATTAGGTCATTATTTTTGCACCAACCTAACATATATATATATATATATATATATATATATATATATATATATATATATATATATATATATATATATATAAAGCTTAAATACGTTGACCCGTGTTAATTCTTAATATAAATTGCAGTTTATCTTTTAGGTACATTAAGATATGTTTTCCACTAACCTTCCCACTGGGTCAGATGTGGCACAATGCCGAATTTAATGTGGGGTGGACCGAGACCGCAGACTCGGGCAAACATTCCACGTGGACCCCGTATACTACACGGTGTCGGGCATGTCTAGAATTCCCAGACGAGCCTCTGCCCTTCGATATAGCCTCGTCTGGGACCCTCACTGCCTGGAGGTAGAAAGTTTGAAAGACACACAGTGAAAACGACAGTGAATCCAATATACAGTTTATTCAAACACATTATAGTCCCTAGATACGGTATAACAATATATATATATATATATATATATATATATATATATATATATATATATATATATATATATATATATACATAGGTGGATCGATGTGGGTTTGTGACCATGGATTTAATGCTATTTTCGATCGTCAGACAAACAGATATATACATACACATTTTGCATAAACACACACGCACACACACACACACACATATATATATATATATATATATATATATATATATGGGAAACGGAGTTCGTATTCCAGGCGTTTTCATTTCATCATACGCAAATACCTTTTAGAATCCATCTTTTCTCCTCCCCACCATCAATGCGTCATATAGCCTTGGATAGCAACCTCTATAGAAAAATGTAAACTCTGAAGTCAGATCCTGAGGAGTGTCGATCACGCAACTGTTTTTGTATTTGGCGCTTCCAAAAAGTGTGTTTGTTTCTGCACTATAATCAAATCATATATACTAATTGCGCGGCTGTTCCGTTCTGATTGCTGGACCCTCATACGTCGGAAAGAATCATCATTCGTCAAAGATGCCAGCATGTTGGGATGTGTTGTTGACTGCCTATCTATGGAACATGTAAAGCTGATCTTTGCTCTTCTCAGTTATTAAGTCTTAAGTGTGACTTGCTAAGGGATAAACTCCGGCCACCATAGCTATCTTTGTCACAGAAACAATCAAGTTTTTTTTCTCTCTTAAAGAGACACACGAGCACTTTTGAAGGATATCATCTTGTGTAGTTTGATGGTCTATATACAATCTCAATCATTTACCCCGATGGCCGTTATTCATTATATTAATAAAATTTGCTGGTAATAAGGCATTTTGAACTGGAATGGAAACTTGATTCGCTGGATTTGAGGTTGGTATTGATAATCAAGGATCATTATATATCTTTCTCTCTCTCTCTCTCAATACACGCACACACACACACACACACACACACACACACACACACACATATATATATATATATGTATGTATATTATTTATCATGCAGCGTTATATTAGAACATACGCTAATAGTAGGACCGTAATGTCCCACCTGATGAAATGATAAAAAGAATTTTAACGTTGAAACACGATGTGCAATTTTGTAGTGGTTATGTGCATGTTCTAATTTAATACTGCATAATATATAAATATTTAAGGCTCTACGTTTGTATTGAGCCCTGTTTTAAATTGATGTTTGAACGCTGAAATCTTACTCTTCCTTTTTTTAAATTTGGTTATATATACATACACACACACACACATACACACACACACACACATATATATATATATATATATATAGAGAGAGAGAGAGAGAGAAATATATATTGCATATCCAACAAAAGAAAAAGTTAAATAATGATATTGGACACACATACACCAGATTATCTCACAGATTTATCTGTCATCTGTCGAAACTCAGTGCAATCCGTGCACACATCGGCCAGCGTATGATGAACGACAAAAATAGATCAACATAAGATAATCAACATTCGCCAATGCATGGAAAGACTCAAAACCTTAGAAGTTATTATTATGCAAAATAAATATCCCAAATTGAATAAAATATGATTCGCCACATCTTTAAGTGTACATGGTATAATCAATGTGAGCATATATTATATTAATAGCATATTTAAAAAAAAATGAAAATCAGTAAAATAAATCGTATTCTTTTTTTGTGCGGTCTCGTTCCCAAAAGTCTTTACATGACATCACGCGAGACTATTTCAAACATCCAGCTTCCCATAAAATACCAGGATGTTTGACAAAGGAATTCTAGTTATCACACAGATACAACATCGGTTCTTGGTAATGACTGCGATAGTCGAAATTACTTAAACAAATATAACAATATAAGAATTTTGAAGTTTATTCACAACTTCGAGCACAATACTCAAAATCTTATTCGAAAATTTAAAAAATATATTAAACAATCTGATAGATCCTGTCGTATTTTAATCAAACTACTTTGAATGACTGCTTGCTGACTAAATATACATTTACTGTCACACATTATTTTGTCGAAATACTTATCTCCTCTGCTTCGTATCTGAAACAGGAACAAAGCAATGTCTTAAGATTTTATTTTTTCATCCGGCATATTTTTATTCTTTCAAACGTCATATGTTAGTGGATACTGGGATTTGAGTAGACACTAAGTTTATTTTAAATAATATTGATTTCATCTACAGGCCAGCGTACTCGGAGGGCACATTGCGCGCACACAATATCACACACTCACAGACATTATATAAGCACCTTGAAGAAAGTCTGGTTTCTCCAATGGCCTGAGAAAAAACACAAAATAATTATTCATGTAGTCTGGGCACCAGGGAAAAAAAATCTCGTCAGAAGATTTGCCATCAGAATATTTCTAGAACAAAGGAAAGTCTCTATTATATGCTGTAGGAAAAAGATGATTTAAACTTAATAAATTGAGATATTTTTTCTGCTATACAGAGTAATTTATATAGTGTAAGCAATGCGTACTCTGCTTCTTAGTAAAACACATAAATGTTACATATATATTCGTATGTGAGTGTGAGTTCATATAAATGTTTGCGTTTACACGAGAGGGAGAGGGAGGGAGGGAGAGAGTAGGAAAGAGAGAGAGGGAGAGAGAGAGTAGGAGGGAGAGAGAGTATTCGCGTACATACAATCGTAATTTGAAGATTTTTTTTGTGAGAACAAACTTTTATTTGTATGGCTTCTCTTAACTGTTTCTTCAGGACGTGGGCGAACGTGATTATCCACAACTTTCTATATATTGCTACTTTTATTAAGGTCTGTCTTTTCACCCCCCCCCACATCATTCTATTTCTATGTCTTCTATTTACACAAGCCTCTTTGGCAGCTTACTCGCTGTTTCCATCTGACCCTCTTACCTGCAATAAGTCATGTGAGTGTCAGATTTGCCGAGCACTTTTTTCTCTATTTCTCAGAAATTCGAAATATCACTGAGTTTAAATATAAGCGTCTTTTTTTATTTTCCTTTTTTCTTCTTTTTCTAGTGTTTTGCCCAATAAAAGGCCCAAGAGTCACTCAAGGTAGAGTGTTGTGTTTAGTGTTGTATTAACGCAAGAAAAGGCAAGTGGGGTTATATAGGAAAATCGTAGACTTCAAGAGGTCAAAATTATCATGTTTACGAAACATTATGCCATGTGTTTGGACCACAAAGCTGCAAGTCTTCGTAAGAATCTGACGGAGATGAACTTAGAAATCTCCATAAAACTTCCTAATTTTCAGTTGCTGGTGTTCTCAGCATCTTTCTGTAGAAGCGCATTTTCGTTGCATCCACAATGTTAATATCAGAGATAACGGCCTGATGCTTACATGTAGAGTGTTTAAAATAACTTCAAACGTTGTGGTCGAACGACAGCAAATAAAATAACCTATGATGAACGCATTGCCGCCAAGACGGTTCTCCAAAAGTATTCCTGCTTAATTTACATTTCGTTCCACTGTCAAATATTGCAGAACGACAAGCCTTTCCATTTGCAGCGATCGCTCGGATTACAGCCTGCAAATGCAAAATCTCCTAACAGTAAAGGTTTCTAAAAAGACCTGCTGCGCTGAATGTACAGAGGATTTCCTCTAAAATCTCTTTGCTAGATGAAAATAGAAACAAGATCAAATTGAGGTTTCTCTCTTCGGATTATAATCTTTGTTGATGCTGCGACGAAGTTAGATGTGTACATCATATTCTCTTCCTTCTCTCTCTCTCTCTCTCTCTCACTCATATATATATATATATATATATATATATATATATATATATATATAGAGAGAGAGAGAGAGAGAGAGAGAGAGTGATAGATAGATAGATAATATTAGTGGTAAATATACACATACATATGCAAAATAAATTATGACCATGGAATATTAGTGTTTAAGCCTTTTTATTATATATATATATATATATATATATATATATATATATATATATATATATATTACTCACTCCCAATGATGACTTCTATGCATGCCCGCAATCAAAAGCGTAGGTATATTATTTTCCTTTTATTCATATGAAATCTTTTCAATGTACATGAAATTATCGAAGATATATATATATATATATATATATATATATATATATATATATATATATATATATATATATATATATATATATATATATATATATATACCTTATTAAATTTAACTATTATCTTTAACAATTATTTTAAGACATTTTATGTTTTATACATTCGTTTTGTAGATACAAATATTAAGTAAATGTTTTATAATAAACAGTATTAATATTTACCGGCCTGAATGTCCGAGAAATTTTCTTAAAATAATTGTCGGACTTTGTCCATTTCATCCTGTGTGACGTCTTTTGTTTACATAGGATAATGGTTCGATTCCTGTCAGAGCACGAATACTTTCTATGAAAATTTCTCGGACCTTCAGACCGGTAAATGTTTAATACTGTTTATTATAAACAGAGCATTTACTTAAATATTTGTATCTATAAATAGAATGTATAAACATAAAAATGTCTTTTTATATATATATATATATATATATATAAAACAGCTTTCTTATATATGTTTGTGGTACATTATTGGAATAAAATTAAGTACTTTTTAATTCGCATTTCCTAAGCAGGCCGATTCCAACATGAAAACTCAAGTGTGCTCTAAATAGAAAACACTGTTCGAAACTTGTTTTAGGATTAATGTTAAAGCTGAGATTTTTAGTTGCTGGTTTTAATTCCGATACACATGGTTTATGAAGTTAAAAGCATACTTAGTTAATTTAATACAGGCGTCGTTGAAATTAGTCTATGAATCACGTGTCCCTTATCAAGTACCAAATTACCTCTATTAGAATATTTTACCTAGCCTCATATTCTAACCATTCTCTTTTCAGAGGAAACATAATTCAATTTTTATAACCAGTGGTAATGCTAATGGTAATATTAACCATTTCCTTATATAGATACATTCAGCATTATTTCACCGAGCAGTCAGTGCTATTGTTGGTTGAAATTTATAAACTGTTTCTATTAAAAGCAATTTGCAAGGAAATAGGTTTCTAAAGTCCAGTAACTTTTATCGTTCTTTCTACATCCGATGAACGTTTCCCTTTGTAATCCTTTGTTTGGAATAATTTAGAACATCAGTATTTTGAGTATGCCATTATTTTCTCTTTGAATTACATGTGCTATCCATTTTAATAGTTACCATTGTTGAAAGTAATGAGAGTTTTTTTTTCAGTATTTTGAGTATGTCATTATGTTCTCTTTGAATTACATTTGCTATACATTTTAATAGTTACCGTTCGTGAAAGTAATCAGGTTTTTTCCTACCCTTTGCAAGACCCAGTGCCTCTCGAGGTCGAAGGTTATGTTTAGAGGCCAGCAATGTGTATAGCAGTGGAATATAACGGTTAACCCTAGCCTTGAACAGGTTATGATTGTAGTGATTGCGGGAAACATCTAGGTGGGATGTCGGTTCCACAGGGAAGTGGTTCGCGAGAAAAAGCTTCTCGAGTAGAACCTACCTCTCATCGGTGGAATATGGAGGGAATGTGGGTGATTTGCTACTATGTAAGTGGAATCGTGTGTTCTTACTGAGAAGGTTGCCTCGGAGTGACCAGAGAATATAGTTCGTCCGAACACTTCCCCTAGAAATAGCGATAGATCAGCGAGAAGCTTGCTAATTCCCGTCTGTCGGAGAGAGTCTGAAGGGTGGAGAATAAATTGTCACCCACCAGGGCTCGAAGACGCTTTTGAACCCTATCATGTTCTTGTAAGCTCTCGGACAAATATTGCTGATATATTTTTTCAAAAATATATTGCTGTTAATAGTTTTTTTTTCCTTCAAAAATGTATTTCTGGTTATAAGATTTTACAAAGTATTTCTAGTACTAAAACCTATTTTTACACTTTTCTAATGCTTTGACCCTATTTTGGAGGTTAACTATTTGCCCATAGCTGGGACCCTAACAGGTGCTACCACCACGGGTCAGGGTGAACCTGGAAACAACAGTAATTACGAGATGCTTCCACGCTCCTCAAAATCTACCGATTAGACACTTTACTGCTGTATGTAGTTTTTCGGCATTAAATAAACTATGGAGGTTAATATGCCTCTAAACAAAATCAACCAATCTACAAAATATTTTATAAATGATTTATACAACGATGTATTTGAGGTGGGTAAACCAGAAAAAAGGGACAATCAACCAAACCGATGTATTTGTAGTCTTTATGTAAAAACTATACAATTTTTTAATCAAGGTTGGATATGTCTAAATGAGATCTAAAACTTCTTAAAGCATAACTAAATTGATATGATACACAAGCACTATAAATAACGCAAGTTTATCCATTTTTTTTTTTTTTTTTTTTTTTGCTTTTCGTTAACGATCTCTCTGCAATGACTCCCAGATTATTGGGAATTAACAATTCAAAAGACACCACGGTTTTTGGGACAAACTTGCAAAATCTGAGTCAATAGGAAACTTGCTTTTTATCTTCCCCTTGAAAAAGCACGAACATTCAATGTGGGAAATAAGTGGCTTGTAACTTACAATGCCGCCAAAACAAAGCTAATATATTTTCACCTGATGCAGGATTTTTCTAAAATCACAATGAATAGTTTTACTCACAATAATGCTTTATTCTCTGAGCGTTCTTTGGATCTCAACATCACACTAGACTTGAATCTATTGCCAAAGACGATGGAGAATGGTCGGCTCGTGTTATCGCTCAAAGAAGTATGTGGTTAATTTTTAAATTCTTTATATTTACTAGCTATAGCTAACACCAAAAACGTTGAATATTTCTGCCATATCTGGTCAGGAGCTGTTCAATCAGCATCTTCCAGACATGATAGGATTCCCAATATCTGTCTATATTTCTGAGATGAGGTATTATGTACAGTATTTGCATTATTCGGACTGTTGTGCTCATCTTTGTCGCCATATTTAATGTAATGATTCAAGAACACATGAAAGCTTAACACGAGGGGAAATGAGTGGAAAAATCAGGCGTGGCTGACACATATGGAGAGAAAAAGGAGATCACCGCCGTTTGTGGGATCAGGTTGAGATCATACACAAATAGCACCATTGGAAAATTCGTAAACTTAAGGCATAAGTACATATTGTAGGCTACAAAAAACTCCTTAGCCGATCAAGCATAGAAATGAATACAATAGGGGAACCAGTAATGAGGAGTGCCAGAGAAAAGCGATAATAACAACAAAATTTCAATATGAGCTCTAGTAAAAACATATTATGATAAGAGCAAAAATTGCAATATGAGCACTTGTAAAAAACGGTTGCTGATGACATTAGGTTTATAATACCCATAAATTCATACACAAATGTCCACAAGGACACATGACACAGTGGATAAAGGCCTTAGTTAGATCCAGCGAGAGGACCCAAAGAGCGTGAGTTCAGCACCTGGTTACGGCAGTGGAGAACTTTCAGAGGGAAATTAACAGGATAGAACTGGCATCCATGGCAGGTAGAGCTGGAGCATTTTACCCCAGTAAGCGGAATATAAGGTTCAGTTCGACATTCCAACCACCCGAAGAAGGCCGGAGAGTACAACGACCGAAACGTTGTAATAAATATGGTGACAAAGATCAGGACAATAGTCCGAATAATGTAAATAGGATTTACAATTATTTACATGGTCTTCTGAGTTTTAACTTATTTTCCTACTCTTTTAAATATATTATTTTTTCTCTTTTGTTTGTTTTTAATATATTATATAAATTATTATATAAATGAAACATTAAAAGATACATTAGACAAGCACTATAATCAAAAGAGGGGAGAACCGTTGAGAACAGAACTCACAAAAGAAACTAGTGAATAGTATGTATGTATGTATGCGAGGAACGTATTGATTGGTTTTGTTTTTACGGCTTGTCAACCCTCTCCAAAATATTAAAAGCCAGAGCTTTCTTTTTTTTCTTTTTTTAGATGGCAAGAAAACTTTAACAGATAATAATGAATTACTAATTTAAGTTCTACTAATTAACACATGACTGAGACTGGGACTGGTAGAATCATATCTTTCCCAAAGCTATTTTCGCGTAAGTGAACGTAACGAACCCGATTAGAATTGGAAATCTGCTCTGCCATTATTCATTATACTACCCTCACATCCATACTTACAGCATCTGGTATTTCCAAGCTCTCACCCACTGATCAGTCTCGACGTCAAATAACGCTGGTGATCGTACGAGAACCGCTGTTACTGCGAATGTAGAAATGCCTGGGTTGGTGTCCAAGTACGCCGTTAGCGCACTTGGGAATTTCCGAGATCTCTATTGGAGATGTGCAGTTGGTGTAATTGTTAACGGCTCAGAAAGAGGAATCGGAATGCTTATTTCGAATTCCAATGCTTCCTTATATTCATTTTCGCGCAAATGTATTTAGAAAAGCTATGCACCCATCTCAACTCCACAGCTATGGGTTAAATAGTTGGGTAAACTTGATTTTTGAATCTCGGCTAGCAACCGGTCTAGCAGAAGGAAAACTTTGAATTCCAAAACATGTCAGGTATGATCATACTCATGTAAGGTTTCGACAGTAAGCATGCAACATAAGGCCATAACTTCGCCATGTTAGGCGCTGCTCTCCTTGTTTTATGATGCAAGTGCTTTTTGTTTTTTTGTTTGTTTTTTACACAGTTTAATTGCTAGACCCTAAAACCAAACCAATTGCGAGTTTATATTAGTTGTTCTCATAGACAGGTTTCTATCCAAGGCTATAAAGCCCATTCTGACCTGCTCATAGCCCTTCAGTGTAGGGAGAAGATATATATTTATAACTTTCCTAGATTATTTATAATTACGTCTGGATTCTATTGAAACATCGGTTGCCGTACGATTACCAAAGTTAAGCAACGCCCTATAAATACCTAAATGGATGACTGTTTGGGAATATCAGTTATCGTAAGCTTGGATATGCAGTTGGAGTAATGTATAATGGCTTGGAATTGTTAATCAGAGAGCTGAGTTTCAATTCCCTGTGGGTTCCTTATATTCACACGCGCAAATATCCTAGGAAAAGGCATTAATTCATCTATCCCCGCAGGTATGGGTTAATTAGTAAGACTTGTATCACTAAACCATTATTATCTAAAAAGAAAATATAAATATCTTCTGGTTTTAAATAACCTGCAAAGGGTTGATAAGCCGTAGAAAATGAATCAATAAATGTATTTTGCAAAGGCGACAAGAATTTTAACCTAGTATGCTAATCACCCTTTTTGTGTTGATAAGTTTTACACTGCGCTACTCTAGAGAAGGGTATATGAATTTAATCTGTTCTGACAGCAAACTTCGTTAATATTTATTAAGCTTATCTTTATCCGGAAGAAATCCACACCAGCAAGGTTAGTCAGCGAGTGTTTTGTGAGACAATGTTCTTAAACATTCTACAAAGGAATCATCTACTCCATTCGAATAGACGGTTAGCCTTCTTACAAAATATTCATAAATTAACTCCCTCTTTTTATAATTAAACTTACTGGGGAGGAAACATGACGTCACTACAAGCAAATATTGAAAGTTTTATATGATCAGCGTTCCGTTTAAACATGGTCACGTTGTCGTCACGTGGGCGACGCTGTGAAAACGTAGTCCTAAAATTTGAGTATTTTGAATGAAAAATAAAAAATGAAAAATGAAAAGAATGTTTAAACGGAACGCTGATCATATAAAACTTTCAGTTATCTGTTTGGATAAATCTTGTTCTTATATCCATCGTCTTTGTCATGTTGAATTGATAATGTTAATTATATTTTATGAATATGTCCTGAAGATGGTTTATTAGACCGAAACGTCCGATGTTGACATTATATTAACATTAAAACAGCATAATTGCATATAAGGATTTTTGTTTGTTTTTTTCCGTATATTTTTCTTCATACTATCGGATCTATATCCATATATTTGCTTACACACACACACACACACACACACACATATATATATATATATATATATATATATATATATATATATATATATATATATAAACTGAATAGACAAATTCAGTCCTGAATGAACTATTTAAAATATAGTTTTGTCGGTTATCCGGTTGCATTCATCTCTACGGCCCTCCTTCAATATAACAAGCACCTACTGTCCCTGTACCTTTCTTTTTTTAATCATTTCACCCCAGGTAATCCGGGAATAAAAATACGCCGAAGGTTACAGGGAATGAAAATGAGAGAAAAGATTCAATATTGGGAGGATTGAGGAAAGGACAAAAGATGAACGGGGTTCAAGAAGATAGAAGATCGCGATTGACATTGCATTTAAATTTTTGAAGATTTTAGGGAGCAATTAAACGGAAAAGACTTCCACAGGCTGGAGGTGCGAGAAAAGAAACTGTTGGAGTAGAATTGACGGTTTGCATTTAGCTGTTTCCACAATAAATGGGTGAGATCTGGATGCCAACCTAGTAGCACGCTTAAATTCACATAGTCCGGGCACCAGGGAAAAACCTTGTCAGATCAGTAGCCATTAAAATGTGTGAAGAAAAAACAGCAAGAAATCCACGTCATGTCGGTGAGAAATTGACTGAAGTCGAGATGACAAATCAGAATTGATTACATTGCAGATTCTTTTTTTTTTTCATTTTGTCAAGAACCTCGAGACCAGACAAGATATGGCAGTAATATTCGATGCACTGGCGACTGATATATTTGTAAATGTGAAAGATGGACTCTGACGAGAAAAATGTTCTATTTTATAAAGACAAGGCAACGAATTTATAAACTAGGAGTTTAATTTTAATTAGGTACCTCCAATAATTCGCTAAAAAATCATTATAGCAGTTTCAGGGGTAAAACCCATCAATTTGGAAATTCTTGCAAAAATCAAATAATTGTCTAATTTTAATGAAACTTTCAGGACTTATTCAAAAATGAATCAATGTATTTTTGATATTTTTTGAAATTTTGAAATCTTTTTTTTACATCTGTTACCCACCCCTGAAATAATTTTATGAAATTTTCTAGAATCTATAAGAGGGACGCAAATTTTTATTACTTATAAGTAGGACTCATTGGAGAAATTACATCTCATTTTTTTTCACAACAACTGCCAACTTTTTAAAATCTGCTCCAAATCGTAAAATAAAAACTGCAATAAACTATCTAATTATCGAATTAGATAGGCTTTTATTTGCTTTTATAAATAATATACGTTAAGGAAATTATTATCTGAAGAAAGACATTGTTTTCGGTGAATAAAGAATATTTACAAGATTTGTTTGCATTTTTTCTTTTAGTTTTTTTTCATTTTTTTTCATTTTCTTTAATTTTAAAAATCTATTAAAATTCTTGTGAGTGCAGTGTCGGTTATTAAGTTTTTAAATAAATAAATAATGCTACCAAAATCTTTTACCATAATTATTATTATTTTTTTGTCCGTCAAAATGTTATATATATATATATATATATATATATATATATATATATATATATATATATATATATATATATATATATATATATATATATATATACATCTTTTTTTTTAGTATGATATCTCATAAGTGACATTTTGGTGATAAAGGTCATGTGTTTCAAATCTTGTCTCCTCCTTGACATGTAAAAGTCTTATCTCTCTCTCAGTTATTAAATTAAAAATTAAATTGAGATAATAAAATTATTTCTTTTATCAATTTAAGCAATTAATAACTCAGTGAGATATTTTAGTTATTAATATAATAATAGTTTAATTAGTTATTATCTCAGATATTTAAATTAAAAATGTAATAAGTTAATGTAATATTAATAATTAATAAAATTATTTATCATTATCTTAGCTATTAAATAATGAAAGAGATAGAGGTAACACAATAATGTAAGACATTTTTATAATATTTTGAATTATTATAAGAAACAAAAAAAAATGTTATGACACTTTTGATGCACCGTACTAAACATATCAAAACATTCAGCCAACACATTATCGATGGAGACGTGAAAATAACAAGACCCCGAGGACAAGAAATGTTTGTCTAGAAACTTTTATGCTATAAGTAAGTGATTTGTTTTCAGAACAGAATGATTTAAGTTTAAATTTATTAATTTTACACAAGTAACGTTTCAGAAGTGTATATCTTATTTTAGCGGGATTTTCAAAACCAAAAAAATCAGTTTGTTTACATTTCGCTAAAAAATAAAATTAAAAATGGCCGTTTCGATTGGTTTTTCGGAAATATCGACTAAAAATCATTCAAATTTCTATTTGAAATAATCCACAGTATTTTTTTCTGGAATTAGTAAATTTAATCCTTTAGCTTTCAACTGAAGCGGTTGGAAAACTTCTAAAAGAATTTTTCCTTTATGAAAAATACATTTAAGCCTTAGGTATATAGAATTTTTTGGAGGTACCTAATTTTAATCATGTATATTGGTTTAGGCATATGTATAACATATTTTTTCATGAATAAACCCAAATTAATGTTGATATAAAAATGACCAATGATAAGTCATATATCTTCCGTGAGATCAGAAGAAACCCTTCAAATTGGGTAAATCCCAACCTGGCTCGGACCTATAGCAGACATAAAAGAACACTGTCAATATTTCTGAGATGAAGTATTATGTACATTATTTACATTATTCGGACTATTGTCCTGATCTTTGCCGCCATATTTATCACAACGTTGCGGCCGTTGTACGATCCGGCCTTCTTCAGGTGGTTGGAATGTCGAACTGAACACTTTATTTCGCTCACTTGGGTAGACTATTCTAGTTCCACGTGCCATGGAACCAGTAATAAGGAGTGCCAGAGAAAAGCAATGATAACAACAAAGTTGCAATATGAGCTCTGGTAAAAACATGAAATGATAACAGGAAAATTGCAATATGAGCACTGGCAAAAATGGTAGCTGAAGACATTAGGTTTATAATACCCAGAAATTCATCAAGATCCCACATGGCACAGTTGATAAAGGCGTTGGTTAGATCCAGTGACAGGACCCAAAGAGTGTGAGTTCAATACCCGGTTAAGGTAAGTGGAGAACTTTCAGAGGGAAATTAACAGGAGATAACTAACATCCATCAAACGTGGAACTAGAACAGTCTACCCAATATCGACACCTGAATGTGATAAATATGGCGACAAAGATGAGGAGAATAGTCAGAATAATGCAAATAATATAAACGAACACAGTGAGAATCGAACTCACTATTTTGGAAAAGGTATTACTGTAGCACAGGGACAAAGGAAAAAAAATAGAAAAAACATTGAATGAATAATGAATTGTATCGAATGAAATATGAAAGAATTGCAAATGAAGTCATAATATAAGAATCTATATAAAATGTGGAACAAGAAGAAACGATAACCTAGTTTCGTCACGCTAAAGCTAGACGAAGAAAACCTGCGAGGAGGAGAATGTATTAAAAACAAAGAAAAAAATGATGAGTAAGGGCATCATAGAGTTGGTATCGTTGGCAAGAAACATAACGAGTCAATCAACTGTCATCTCGAATTAGGCTTAAGATCTCGCGGGAGCTGACGATGAGGATTTGTGCCTATCCACTTTGGCCAGCTTATCTTTCCTTTCTTTCTTAGATCATTTCTGTCGTTCTTTCAGTCTGTCTGTTTCACTGTCTGCCACTTTCTCTTTCCTGTCCCTCTCCTCTCTCTCTCTCTCTCTCTATATATATATATATATATATATATATATATATGTGTGTGTGTGTGTGTGTGTCTGTGTGTATATATATATATATATATAGTGGACACTGAAGTCAAGATCGAGAGCCAACGTTGTGTTTCATGCTTGAGATCAAGCTTCAGAACATTTATATTTATGCACGCTCTCCCGCTTATATATAAGACTATTACCTAAGAATATAGCTCAACTTAAAACTATATATATATATATATATATATATATATATATATATATATATATATATATATAGGTTGAACCGAAAGTTGTCGGAGAGTAAATAATATTTATTTTGATTTAAATCAAAATAATATATATATATATATATATATTAAATCAAAATCAATGTTGTTAACATTTATTTTGATTTAATATATATATATATATATATATATATATTAAATCAAAATAAATGTTATTTACTCTCCAACTACTTTTGGTTCAGCCTATATATATATATATATATATATATATATATATATATATATATATACACACACACACACACGCACATATATATATATATATATATATATATATATATATATATATATATATATATATATGAAGAAATATTAGTGTGATATATTTATGGGATAAAGTGATTAATATCAAAGATAGAGCGTATGTTAATATGAACATGAATATTAAAGTCAACACTCAGATGCGACAGCCTTTTTCAGGCGTCTTGCATGAAAATGGCTGTCGATTCTGAGTGTTGACTACAATGATCACTTTCATAGATATATTAGGATATTACAGAAAAAACACACATATATATATATATATATATTATGATATTACATAGAAAACATGTTAGAATCACTACACAATTGCAGTTATGTTTCATTTCCTCTGGCGATTGTAAATTACTGGTGAGTGAAGGATTTTTTTTTTACCCTGTTTACATTATTCAGTCTATTGTCTTCATGTTTGTTGCCATATTTATCACGTTTGGGCCGTTGTACGCTCTTACGAAAAAAAAGAATAATCCAGGTTATAAGTTTTGTGGGCTTTACTCAGTTCAAACAATCGAATATGACCTACTTTAAATTTAAACTAAGCGAAGAAGCAAACAAAAGTTAAGAAATTATTTTCCATAAATGGATCATGACTAAGACATTGGCATCTACGTGTGATGACTCATTAATGGAACATTTCTTAATTTTTGTTTGCTTCTTAGCTTTCGATGTCAATCTGATGGTCATGGTAACAATATTGGTCTATTTTGTATTGAGCCCTCTTTTAAATTAAATGTTACGAACGTTTGAATTGTACTTTAGTCGTTCTGATCTTATGTTCCAACAATAAAGAATTAAATAATCACATTGAAAATCTAGAGTATCATTTCACAACACGTGGCTATAAACAACACCTAATCAGGGAACAAATAAATAAAGCAATTTCCACACCTAGAGAAGACACCCTAATGTACAAGATTAAAAATACATCTAGCCGCATTCCTCTAGTAACCACTTTCAACCCCACTCTGCATCCACTATCAGAAATAATCAAACGTCGCTGGGAAATACTACATCTCAAACCAGACCTAAAAAATTGTTTAAGGAACCCGACCTTCAAGCATATCGTAGACCTAAGAACCTAAAAGAAATCATAGGTAGTAACCACATTTCAGGGGACAAGGTACTCCGTAATAAACTAAGAACAAAAACAGGATTTTCCCAACTATGTAACAACAAAAGAAGTTTATGCTGCAACCATATTAAACACACAAATTCATTCACTAGCTAAATCACTAAATCTACTTTCAAAATCTACCACGATTCTAACTGTAGAAGTCATAACATAATTTACCTCCTAGAATGTACACTATGCCAGAAACAATATGCAGGAAAATCTGAATGGCCCTTTCATTACAGAATTAATAATTATCGCAATCGAATAAAGTCGACTCCCCATGAAAAATTATTACATTTCCGCCTGGAAAAACACGATTTCAAAACCCATGCCAAATTCACTATAATTGAGAGAATAGAAAAGTTCAGAGTAGATAACATTAGAAAGGTTTTAGAGTTTCTTGAAAATACGTGGATACTACGTCTAAAAGCACACTATCCAGCCGGGCTAAACCATATACAATACAGATAGTACTAATATAAAACACTACAAATCAAAACCTACCCACATTTCTCACCCACACAAGACAGACATTCTTATGGAGGTATTGAGGCCTCACACTTGAACACACACACACGAACATACACACTTACACACATCATAATCACTAACTCCCTAATGAGCCAAATGATAACACACCCACAGGAATATACACGCTTACACGTATCATACTCACTCACTCCCTAAGAACCAAATAACACACACACACACACTTAACAGAGACACATCCCCTCTCCAGGACCAATAAAACAATCAAACTGACCAGGGGAATTCAGTGCAGCATAGATCCATCCAGCTCTTATCTCAAATAATAACTTAAAAGAGACTGTTTAACCAACACAAGAAATGTTAAAAGATTCATGTTGAAAAGATAGAAAAAAAATCAAAATCAAATAAAAAAAATAAATGAAATAAAAAAAAAACAAATGAAAACTACAGATAAAAGTTCATTTTCTCCATCAAAACCTTCATTTCTGTAGTTTACTGCTACCAGCAAGCAGAAATATTTTTTCTGACGATGGCCATTTTGACCGAAACTAGTCGAGGAATTCTAAATGATATAATAATAAAGAAAACGAAAGAATATTAATCTACAACCCATTTTAAGATTTCAATAATTTTATTGTTCATATATATATATATATATATATATATATATATATATATATATATATATACATACACACACACACACACACACACATATATATATATATATATATATATATATATATATATATATATATATATATATATTACATCAAATTTTGACACTTATTGCATATAGAATTAAATTTTATTGTATACAATAAAACAAATTTTTAACAAAGCATGAGATCAATCTGCTGTCCATCAGGTTTGAACACAACACATCCACGATTCAAGTAAACCTAATATTTTATTTTCCTTTTTCAATGTCTCTCACCAATAAACTGTTGACTTTCATTATTAGTCATTCTTTGTTTTTATATGCATAAAAGCAAAAACATTGTAGTGTGCATGTGTATGTATGTCTGTGTGTTTACATACTTCATTTTGAGAATACTGCAATTATTTCAAGTACGCTTTTTGTGTGCTTTGTGAATTACTAATGATATGTCAATTAGAAATTTTGGATGTGATGCAAATTTGCTGATGAATTTTTTATCTGTGTTTGTGTTTCATCTTTAAAATGACTAAATGAGTTCCAAACTCTTAGACATTGGTAGAACCTTTGGTATAAAGAGATTCAAAATAATTTTATTATTTTTTCAGAAGGATTCAATCAGAAAATCAGGAAAGCTGAAAAAGAAATAATTTCAGCTATTCATATAAATTTTGCCAACCTCCATATTTATACCTTAACCACTGATATAGCACAAAGAAATATCTATGTCCATTAAAAAAATAATGAAGCTGATAATTTATGTTTTTTAAGGAACTTTGCAAGAAGCATTAAACAGAGAAGGAAAGATAAACTTGCTATCAATATACCGTGTAAGTACATCAGTTTTACTTTTAATGTAAGATAATCCTCACTGGTATATTTTAGTATTTACATTATGCGGACTATTTTCCTCATCTTTGTCGCCATATTTGTCACAACGTTTCGGCCGTTATACGCTCCGGCCTTCTTCAGGTGGTTGGAATTTCGAACTGAACCCTTTATTTCGATCCCTGGGGTAGACTGTTCTAGTTACACGTGCCATGTTTGATGGATCTCAGTTATCAGTTATCTCCTGCTAATTTTCCCTCTGAAAGTTCTCCACTGCCTTAACCGGGTATTGAACTCACACTCTTTGGGTCTGTCACTGGATCAAACCAACGCCTTTATCCACTGTCCCATGTGTCCTTGAGGATAATACCTCATCTCAGAAATATAGACAGACTCTGGTATATTTTAGTATTTTCATCTAGAATTTAAAGACTAAAAAACTTGTTAGTTTTATATTAAGGATGATCACTTTTTTCAAATGGCTCTAATATTTGTATTTAAATAAGAAATGAAAAACCAAGAAATTCAACTTCCTTCAGCTAATGTGTATGTTTGTATATGTTTAGTGTTTCTTTTTAGATGTAATTAAGTTATGCAGTCTAACCTGAGTAATTTATCACCTTCTACCAAGAAGATAAAGATTCATTGATCTTGTAATGATGATCAAAGTTTAATGACTATGAAGAACCTGAAAGTTATTTAAATTTTTCATTCACTCATTCATAGAATTTTCCACCAGAAAAAAAAAATTATCATCAATCAGAAATATTGATTCTAGGTGTTGCAGGATAGCTACGGACGATAGTGGGTATGTCCCCATTCACATAAATACAGTAGTAAATACTGTGTTGTTCTGCAGTTGGAGATTCGTCTCCAGCTGTGCTGGCCAAACTCAGAGGATTCCCAGACAAGGCTATGTCAAAGGGAAGAGTCTCGTCCCCGGAAACAGCTATCTGACCCTGTTTTATACAAGGTCTACGGGGAGTTTTGGGCTGAGCCTATGGTCTCGGATATTCCACATTAAATTCGGCCTTGTATCACATCTTACTGAGTGGAGTGGTTGGTAGATATCCTGCATTTGGAGATTCATTGTGTAATTCACTTGACTCACTTCTAGCTGTTGACAACTTCTCCAAACCACTGGGGAAACTTATATGTGTTGTTCTTGTCCTAAGTATTATCATTCATTACCAACCTTCATGTGATTATTCTATTCAGTAAACTTCCCTATGTTACAAAATTAGGAAAAAACCATTTCTCAATTCAAAAGAAAACTTGACAAAATACCTTCAAATAGAAGAAAATCACTTTATGATCAAGGATTTTACTTGAAGAAACAGAAGTGCCTTCAGGCATATTATCAGAAGGTATTTTCAGTAGGATTTGGTTAAGAAAAAGAAAGCTCACACTATCAATGAAGAAAATTGCAAACAAATAAATTGATCTCTTAAAAGACAAAGATTATTGCTTTCAGAATTTATCATTGAATCAAGATTTTCCCTGCTTCTAAATGGACATACAAAATATCTCATAAGTTTGACATGAGAATTGAGAGAAGAATGTTTACAGAAACAAGGAAGTTTGGAAGTAGGGGTATGATCGTGTTTCATCAGTAATTGATCAATGATCCCAATCCTGGATAATCCTTTTGCTCATTCTTCAAATCACTCAAAGTATTTATACAATATTATGAAATTCAGAATATGTTTTTCACCCGGACATTATGGGGGACACAGAATTTTTATGAAATATTCAGTTAAGTTGCATTCAACAAAAAAAGATTCATGTTTTGCAATAGTTCAGTAAGAATGGAATCATTTTTTGTTGAAGAAGCATTTCAGAAAAACATTGATAGATTCTAATTGAGAATGTACTGAGTTCTAAATTTTGATAATATAAACTTTGTTTTGTTAAAATGTAAATATAATAAATGATTTTATTTCAGCAAAAATGATGCAATTCAAAACTTCAATTGGTTTTGAATTTTTTTTTTTTTGTTAGCTAATGAGTATATCCATTTGTAGAAATTCCATAAGTCTCTGGCGTCCAGAATATGTTAAATTTATGTTAGAAAGCAATCCAGGGAAACCATTTAGTAGTCCACGGTCTGACTTAAACTTTATAGTTCTTCATTCATATATATATATATATATATATATATATATATATATATATATATATATATATATATATATATATACATTTATGTATGTATGTATGTATGTATGTATGTATAAGCAGTCTATGTTTTATTTTTGATTCGAATTCTCCAAATGTTTCTGTGGGTAGCCATGTTTGAGTAGACGCGTTGGAGGGATTTTTTTCTACTGAAATATGCCCTATCGGCTAAAGATAACGTTCAAATTGATGAAGTAAGCCGGTAGGCTTACTTAATCAATTTGAATGTTATTTTTAGCCGATAGGGCATATTTCAGTAGAAGCTCCTCTTATTTATTAAACAGTATATTTATTCATTTTTGAATAACACACACACACACACACACAAAGATATATATATATATATATATATATATATATATATATATATATATATATATATATATATATATATTTCTACGCCTATTTTTCTCGGCAATGCTACTCTTTATCATCATCTTTTATATCTCCTTTCTTCACACTTCACACATTTTTTATCTTTCTCTGTCTCACACAAACACACACGTATATATATATATATATATATATATATATATATATATATATATATATATATATATATATATATATATATATGTCCGGCACGTAAAACAGGGATTAATCATAGTATAATTGAAAAGACAACTAACGTCAGATAGGGGAATATAAAATAAAATACAAACACACACATACACAAACACACAAAAACACAGACACATATATATATATATATATATATATATATATATATATATATATATATATATATATATATATCGTCGACTTTAGATCACCTGTGGCAATTCATGCTATGTGAATGGCCAAGTAATATTTTAATTTTGATCCGATAGACACTGCCAAACGTCTAACAATGACTGATCACTCATTCGGTCTCTACTGACAAGGACGTCGCAAGACGTGTGTGGTGTGTGGATAGAAAAGCGATGGTGAATTTTATGTATCCAAACCTCGCACTATATACATCAACTCTGACACTAGTCCACTTGCTTTTTAAGGAGATGGTTTTGGACAATCTCCCAGTTCTCTGTCACTTCGTATTTAAAACCTCATGACCATTCGCCGACAATGGGGCTAAACACTAGGAAAAATGGAAGTATGTGGAGTTATTACTCTAATCTGGAGCACTGTCCTTAAAATTATAATATCAACAGATGTCTATCGTTAGCATAATACGATAACCATAATATATGTTGAGCCAAGACCATGGGGAGAGAGTAGGGAGACGTCTGTTTGTTATTTCGTTTTCCATAGCTTAGTAATTCTTAGCAGGTTATTTAAAGCCAAACTGTATTTTTAGATTATATAATTTGTTGTTTGTTCGTTTAGATAATAATGCTTTTGCGACACAAATCTTACTGTCCTGTATATGACGATAAACTACATCCGCGTCCTGGTTAAGACGATAAACTACATCCAACATCAAGGCCTTTGATCAGGTTTTGAGGAGCATAGAACTACCACTTAATTGATGGTGTTCCAAGGTCCACCATGAACCGGGGTGGTAGCACCTGTTAAGCTCCCAGTTATAGGCAAATAGTTACCCCCACCCAAAAAAAAAAAAAAAGACAGAAAAAACCTGGGGTCAAAACGTGTCAAAATAGGTTTTAATACCAGCAATATATTTTTGCTAAATATTTATTACCAGCAATACATTACTAAAATAATTTTGAAAAAAAAATATGGCCAGCATCTTGTCAGCATTAAATAACCCATTGAGGTTGATATGCTGTAAAACAAACCAAGCCAAACCAAATCACAAATCTTAGTAATTAATCCATAGCTGGTAATAGAAAATGTGTATTCATGCCTTTCTCAATAATATATGTTCATTATATAACGAACGCAAAGGGAATTGGAGCTCGGCTATCCGATTAAAAATTCCGAGCTATTATCCATTAGATAATCTGCAAGTTCAAGTGTATTCATCGGGTACTTCCATTCAGCTACCCATCTAGTTACTGGCCAGGACGGACGAATTTGGGAAGACGTAATATATATATATATATATATATATATATATATATATATATATATATATATATATATATATATATATATCCTACACGTAAAAAAGGGATTAATCATAGTATAATTGAAAAGACAAATAACGTCAGATAGGGGAATATAAAATAAATGTAACCTGTGTTTACTGGAAAACAAAAAAAAGATTCATCCTCAAAATATAAATGACCGAAACTTAATTAACGAACAGAATGAACTTATGATAGCTTGTAATCACAGGAAGAAAACCCTCCTAAATTATTTAATTCTGGATAGAACCGTTACAAAAAAATATCACATGCCAATTACATATTTTGATAATATATTGATCATTACTCCCCTTTAACCATTTAAGCGTCTATTTACACGTAACGACCTACAGCACGTTCTTCTTTTCTCATTTAAAATCTAAGCTTGCATTTTTTCCAATGTCTCCCTACCCACACTCTACATCTTGAGAGGAAGCGTCTTTTTTAGCAAGGTCAAATTACTCTTTTTTAAACCACAAATCACTCATGTTTTATTTCGAACGCTCATGTCTATTCGAAGCGTATCGTAACGTTAACAAATGACATCCTATAATATGAAATGGCCTAAACCCGGCAATTATTTTAATATATATTCTGTTTATACGTTATTTTTATAGATATAAATATTTATGTGCGTACTCTGTTTTACTCTATACAAACAGTATTAACGACATTCTGGTTAGTAATTTCAAATTACTGTTTTCTAACCAGGCGCTTCCTCTGTAGCTAAATAGAACGTCAGGCTGTATGTCGGTTCCCTGAAGGATACAGGTTCCATTTCTGACATGTATTTTCTCTGAAATTTCTCGTATATTGAGGCCGCTAACTGTTCTTAATATTGCTTTCTTATAAACAAAGCATTTACATAAATATTTGTATCTATAAAAATAACGTATGAACAGAAAATATATTAAAATAATTGTTGAACTTCATCCATTATATTATATATATTTATTTATTATAATTTTTTCATATAAACAAAAACAATGTACTCACTACTAAGATGCAACATCGTTTCAGTGCATTTAAAATTTCACTTCGACTGGTGAGAACCAAAATGCACTGAAATGAAGTTGCATCTTTGTCGCGAGTAAATTGTTTTTGTCTAGATGAAAAAAATATAAATAATTATTGCTCTACTATCGATACTGGGCACACTTTTGAATTAATGCAGTGAACGTTAGAATTTATATATTATTTTCGTTTTCATTACATTCGTAATAATATATATATATATATATATATATATATATATATATATATATATATATATATATATATATATATCATGAAATGGACAAAGTCCGACAATTATTTTAAGTCATTTTTATGTTTATACATTTTTTTATAGATACAAATGTTTAAGTAAATGCTCTGTTTAAAATAAACAGTATTAACAACATTTACAGACATGAATGTCCGAGAAATTGTCAAAAAAATATGCATCACCCGACAGGAATCGAAACTGTATCCTATACGGAACCGTCATATAGCCTGACGTGCTATTACCTATTTCGCCACAGAGTAGCGTTCGATTAGCAAGGTCGATTTTACTGTCTTTAAACTACAATCTTCTCTCACTTACATTCATATCTGATCATGGCGTATCCAAATGTAAACAAATGACGTCACACATTATGAAAAAGACAAATTGTCAGGCTTTGGTTGCATAATATGGACAAGTTGTCTCTCTCAATTTTTTTATTTAATTTTTCAAATTTCCGAAAAAGTTGTTTTGTGTTAAAAATATAAAAAATTCAATATCACATTTTATATGACATATCCTTGAGCGATTTTAACTGGTTTCGTCAAACGTCTGAACGCCAGAATTAAAAAACCAAAAAAAAAAACAAACCAAGAAACATTGCATTAATATACGCAGAACAAAGTTTTAAAATTAAGACATATATATATTGGCAACGTTTTTAAATATTTGAAAACATTCATATACTAGATTTGTTTTGAAATAAATCCGATAAGGCATGTATATATAGTATCGCAATATATCTGATAATATATATATATATATATATATATATATATATATATATATATATATATATATTATCGAAATATATCTGATAATGCATTGTATATATTATCGAAATATAGCCGATAATGCGTGCATATATATTATCAAAATATATTCGTCAATGAAAGTAAAGAAAATAAACGTTAATGACTTCTTTTTTTTTAACTTATTGATCTCTTATCAATGTCATTCGCTATCTATTGTTTTCCTCTTTTCTTTCCCTGGTCATTATCTCTTTGAGCCCTGACAACCGCTTTTCCAGTGGTAGAGAAAAATGACTTAATGCTCAGCCACCAGTTGGACGGTGGGTAAACAATTGTAACTACTTTCATATCGACCGTGAAACATTACATACTAATTACTTGCGAATTTTGACTCAAAAGCTCAGGCAGAAGCGTTAAAATTGTTCTGTAACGCATGTCTCTAATGGTTAAAAGTCACTGATTTTCTTCCTTTTTCCTTTTTTTTTTTTGTCACGAGAAACGCCAGCTGATAACTTTTCACTTGAGATCCATACAACCGATTTTGACCAAACTTCGCACATACATTGTACAACGTAAAAGATAGGGTCTTAGCGTAAAAAATCGATAATTATTACAAAAGCAATAATCGATAAAGCCGATTAAAATCGATAAATACAACTTTTTTCCTCCGGTTTCGTTCAAACTCGGTATGTAGGTTACTTAAATTCTGACGAGCTCATTTTTGTTTCTACGCAACTGCGTTGAGCAAAACACTGCGAAAGATGAAAAATCGATTTCAACACAAATTTTAGACTAAAAACACCCTCAATTTTCATGCAATATAATGCAAACTTCTTTTAATTTTTGCCAACAATAGGTTGATTGTTTAACAAACAATTAACTTTTTGCTCCATTCTAATTGAACTCATTTTCTGATCGACGAGCTCGGTATGGCTGCTGGTTGGATATATTTCGAAACGAACCTACTTTCAGGAAAATTTTCCAATTCTCAAAAAATTTTAAAAGCATAGAACATTCCTTGAAAGCAAAAGTTATTCTCATCGGTGGAAAAAAATAATTCCAGGCTTTTGATGTTTCACCTTGCTCAAAGAGTATTTTACGCAAATCAAGCGGTTATCTTTTGTCTTTGGAGACATGACTTGACATCTCTCCATATCAAATGACATGTACCGAAGGCCCTAATGCAAAATTCTTCCCTGGAACTTTGAGCTCCTTAGCAATGACGTTAATTTACTTTCTCTGGTTCTTATCTATAGTCTTCTGCACTTTTCTTACAAATTTGAGTGGGCTGAGGATATTAACGCATTAGCTTGGCGTTTAAAGTTTGTTACTATCATTGCCAAATCCCGGACTGCGGATTCAAGCTCCTTATGAACTTTGAAAACAAACGACCATGAAACTTTCAGGATGCGAGCAATCTCTAAATCACTATGCCCTGCTTCTATGACATCAATTACAGCATGCTTTTTCATTTTCTGAACTAGCTTGATGTTTCACGTGTCCTCAAAAAACTGAGCAACATTATATATATATATATATATATATATATATATATATATATATATATATATATATATATTGTACAACGAAAAAGATAGGGTATTAGCGTAAAAAATCGCTAATTATTACAAAAGCAATAATCGATATATATATATATATATATATATATATATATATATATATATATACTAAAACTAATACTCGTTTGGTAAAAAACCTCAGATAGCTCAGCTTGTATATATGTCAAAACAAATCAGTAGGCGAGAAAAAAATTCGAAATAAAAAAAGAAATAAATAAAAACATCTGAACAGGGCGAAATAAATCGACCAGGGCTTTACGTCTTTAGTTCAAAGAAAAAAAACAAAAAAAAAAACAAAAAAGAAAACAAAGAAACAAAAAAAAACATAAAAAAAAAACAAGCAAGTAGTAAGACTAAAAAGTAGAGCGTGAGTAACTAATATAATTACTATCTCACACCTCTACCAAGACTCTGAGTTTCATGCACGATGCAATCTTCGGGTGATGTGCTCAAACTGTTTTACGGTTTGAATGAAAATATGAATCTGGCTTTCACGACGCTGATTTGGTGATACTTAATATTACAGATTTTTAATATTGAACCATAAAATAGTACATTTAACAAAAATATATAGGAGAAAAGAAATGGGGAGAAGGATATTGTAATTATGAATATGAAATTTAAAACTTAATGTAAGAATAAATGGAAAAAGAAAATGGAGGAATAAATATAAGGGTCGGGGCCGGGGTAAGTAAATTTACCAAGGAAGAAAGATAACGAATAAGTGTTATATAATTGTTGTGGTAGGATCCACCTAATTTGCATAGTGGAGTACCGACCATATAAATATGGTTGGTACCGGGAAGAAAGGAAGAGATCCAACCAGAGACTCTGCCCGACTGCGACTCAGTCAACATACATTCCAGGAAAGGTCTTGTTTCAATACATTTTGTTCTAAGTACATTTTTGTGTTGCATTATTATTCCATGCATTAGTCAAGTTTCAACAATAATATATTAGGAAATGTTAGAAAAAAGATAAAAAAGGAATTAATAATGGTTTAAGAGCTAATTTGTTAAAATGTATTTATATTTTTTGTGTCTACGAGTAGTGATTAAGTCACTCCTCTGGTTCGAAAATTTCGTTTCTCTAAGTTTTCTTTAGAACAACTAGTTTTTCAACTGAAAAAAGGCAACAATTGTTGCCTTTCACCTTAAAACCTTACATAGAAACAATTTTCCTGTTAGCAGATAATAAAAGTTCACTATCTTTCAATCGCCAGAAATATTTAGCGATAGAGTCTTCTTATTTTATGTCCATTCAGGCGATCATGGCTCTCTATTTCCGCCTATCCTTTGAAGCTCTCAATGTTTTGACTTTTTGTTACTTCTCCCAGACACTGTTCTGGCAACCATTTGCTTAAGGCCGCTAAATATGTCACGCGTTGTTTCCTCTTGCCCCGTTTTCCCTCTATTCGCCCTGTGTGTATCAGATTTTTCAAGCCCTCCTTTCTCATTACTTGTTCCATAAATCTCAGCTATCTCTTCCTGACGGTAAGTATAATTTTCTTCTTTGTTTGCATCCTCTCCAAAATCTCATCGTTGCTCATATGTTGGGTCCATAGTATACTTAGCCTCTTCTTTATCTGTGTAGTGACCGTCCAACATTCGCTGCTGTAGAGGAGGACGTATACCGCGTAGCAGTTCAGTATTCTATTCTTTATTACCAACGAAATCCTCTTGTCTGGTAATAGTTTGCCTAGAATTTGGAATTCGTCTTGTGACATCCCAATACGTATTCGGATATCAGCGTTTTTACCATCACAAAATAACTTAAGAAACGTAAAATATAAACATAGTATTGCTCACTCTAAATATTTATGGCAAGTGAAAGATAGGGGACTTTCACCATTTATTAACTGGGAAATTGTTTCTAGGGCTAAAGATTTTAACGGGAAAGGTGGCTTTTTTTTCCTTCTTCAGTTGAAAAAATAGCTATTTAAAAACTTAGACAACCCTAAATTATTGAACCAGAGGAGTGAATTAAAATCTATTTGCAGACAGAAATAAACATCTCCTTAAATACGATACAAGAGATTTGCCCTTAAATGTTTAGTAATTTTTTCTACATTATTTCTACCTTTTACTAGTATATTATATATCATTTTTTTTCTTAATTTTGTTTCTTGGTCATTTTAATTACCCACTTTGGCCATGAATTTTTCTACTACATTTTATATTTTTCTCTATTTTTAAGTTTCAGTATCAAACATCTGTAAGTATTACCACACCAGCATCGTGATAACCAGATATACTTCGATTCAAATCGTAAAATTAAATTATTAAAATTAATTTGAGTTAATGTATCAAGCCCTGTTTCATCATCAAGCGAAAATTTAGGATGAAACAGGGTTTGATACTTTAACTCAATTTAATTTTAATAATAATATTGAGATTTTCATTTTTGAGACATGGGAACTCTTATGTAGCGAAGGAATCATTTTTTTTAAATAATTATAATATATATATATATATATATATATATATATATATATAATAAAAAGGCTTAAACACTAATATTCCATGGTCATAATTTATTCCATTGGAATCGTAAATACGATCCAATTCATCAGACCTACAAATTGAAAAAGAAAACAGAAAAAAACAACTCCGGAAAGAAAAAATAAAATGTAGAGAGAGTGTAAGTATGAGAGTGTGGGACGATTGTTATAGCTAAAGAGAGAGGTAACAAACGAGAGAAGTAGAGGGATTAAAACTTAACAGAGAGAAGTTTTAGAGAGATGAGTTGAAGACGGTTTAAGTGAGAGAAATATGAATGTTATCGGATGTCTAATAAATTAAAGATGTAACCCGAAACGTCTGATGAATTGGATCCTATTTACGATTCCAATGGAATAAATTATGACCATGGAATATTAGTGTTTAAGCCTTTTTATCATATCCTTACTCTGTCCTGGACATTGAGTCCTATCTGGATTCCATTCTCTCGGAATTTTTTATTCAAAAAATATACATGTATGCGTATGCACCTATGTATATATATATTTATATATTTTACATATGTATGTGTATATTTACCACTAATATTATATATATATATATATATATATATATATATATATATATATATATATATATATATATATAGAGAGAGAGAGAGAGAGAGAGAGAGATAGATAGATAGATAGATAGATAGATAGATAGATAGATAGATAGATAAACATTTCTAAAACAGCAAATATGGTCTGGAAGTGGGATGAAGGCAATGACGTCACACTGAATCTATAGGAACTATGAAGGTGTAGAATTAATAAATGCTAAACACTTCAAATACTTCGGTGTATGGATCAATTATAAACAATGAATTTTAGGAGATAGCAAATTGAATATTGAATACACTATGCAAAAGGTTTTTTGCCCAATTCCACAGGATGTCACAAAACCAAAACTTCTTGTCAAATCGAGATTTTTCTATAGACTCAGTGCCTGACGCTAAACCCATACATAAATATGTAAACTGTGCAATATTCTCTGTGATAAACGACTTAACAATGGCTTCGAGTAATAGAGTCCTGTAGGTCTTAGCGGGGACCATTATCTTTTGAAAATCGTCTACTGGCACTACATAATCATAATCATAACTATTCTATGGCATAATAGATCCCGCATCACTTGAAAAAGTTCAACATCCCTTCGAAACGTAGATGACCATCTCTTGCTCCAGGTTAATTTTCTTTGTCCTCTAGACAGCTATGTTTTCTTCTGACAAGTACTGGAGCGGTTTCTCTAGGATTTGGAAATCAAACTTGTCCTTCTCTTTAATAGGATGGCCCTATAGCATCACTAGTCTAGAATGATCTACTATTTAACCTATAGCTGGAGGGAGGAGAGATAACATTAGTGCAAAATTGAATGAAACCGACTAGGCTACAATTTAAACTCAGTACACCTATTTCATTTTCTTTGCTAATAGCCATAGGATCTTGGCAAAGATCATTCGTCATTGAACATTTTGGACTGGCGATACAGATCTCGAACAAGGACATGTGCCAAATAAAAGACACCACATCACTTGAGAACTCCAAACAGCATGAAGAATTACAATGGATAGCACATGTAACGCAAAGAGAAAACAATGACATAGTCAATATATTGACGTGCCACACAACTTCCAAATAATGACTATGAACGAAACCGCCACCAATACGGAAAGAGGTAGAACAGTTACTCGACTTGAAAAACCTATTCTCATGGAAAAATTTTAATAAGATCGTTTTATAGATCTCAACTGAAGGTAACACTGGCTGTTCGGTCAGTGAATGCCAAAAGGTTCCATATAAGCTACAGGCGAATATTGCTATTACCATTGATTTGGGGTCTGTAAGCCTTTGAAATTCAATAAATTTTTACTTTTTTTTTATTCTCTAAGACAATTAGTGATTATGCAATTCACCTGTACAATCAGATCCTAAGTATTTAATAGTTCAGTTGTTGCAAGAATACGCCGACTACATCACCTGATGAGCTTGAAAGAAATCTCCATAAGAAGCGACCTAAGAAGTAAAGGTTTATAATCTCAAGTATATACGAGCAAACTACCTAACCCACGTAAATCCTTCCAAGAAAAATATTGACAGACGCTCATTACGTGTTAGCTACAAGAAGCTATTACAGCAAACTAATGCCATAATTACTCTATTTCAGATATATACATCTCCGATTAAGACCTTTTGAAGTTGTAACTTGAAGCCATAGATTTAATTTTGTTCTTTGTCTATATCTCTAACATGAGGTATTATGATTACTTACATTATTTACATTATTCATACTGTTATCCTCATCTTCATTGACACATTTTTAACGTTTCGGCCTCTATATCTCTCATATAAGGTATTATGATTACTTACATTATTTACATTACTCGGACTGTTATCCCCATCTTCATTTCCATTTTCACAACGCTTCAGCCGTTGTATGCTCCTGCCTTCTTCAGGTGATTGGATCTCTGAGATGAGGTATTATAATTACTTGCATTATTTACATTATTCGTACTGTTATGCTCATCTTCATTGCCATATTCACAACGTTTCGGCCGTTTTACGCTCCGGCCTTCTTCAGGTGATTGGATCTCTGAGATGAGCTATTATGATTATTGCATTATTTGCATGATTCGTTCTGTTATCTTCATCTTCACTGCGATATTCACAACGTTGCGGCTGTTGTAAGTTCAAGCATTCTTCAGGTGATTGGATCTCTGAGATGAAGTATTATGATTTCGGCAGTTGTACGCTCCGGCCTTCTTCAAGTGATTGGAATGTCACACCATTTATTTCGCCCACCGCGGTAGATTGTTCTAGTTCATCGGGCCATGCCTCTTCCGGATATATCAGTTATGTCCCTTTAACTCATCTCACCAAGTTTGTTTCACCATTGCTGTGGCGTGGTATTGAACTGACAACTCTTTGCGTTGGTTAGATCCATTGACAGGACCCAAAGAGTATGAGTTCAATACCCAGTTAATTCAGTGAAGAAATTGTAGAGGGAAATAACAGGAGATAACTGATAAGTGACATCCATTAAACTTGGCACCTTGAACTAGAACAGTCTAACCCAGTGTGCCAAAAAAAGGGTTCAGTTCGACATTCCAACCAACTGAAGAAGACGTTGTAATAAATATGGCGACAAAGATGAGGATAATAGTCCGAATAATGTATATAGTGTACATAATAACTCATCTCAGAAATATAGACAGATACTAAAGAGCCGAAACGTTGTAATAAATATGGCGACTAAGATGAGGACAATAGTCCGAATAATATAAATAGTGTACATACCTCATCACAGAAATATAGACAGATACTAAAGGGCCGAAACGTTGTAATAAATATGGCGACAAAGATGAGGACATTAGTCCGAATAATATAAATAGTGTACATACCTCATCGCAGAAATATAGACAGATACTAAAGGGCCGAAACGTTGTAATAAATATGGCGACAAAGATGAGGACATTAGTCCGAATAATATAAATAGTGTACATACCTCATCACAGAAATATAGACAGATACTAAAGGGCCGAAACGTTGTAATAAATATGGCGACAAAGATGAGGATAATAGTTCGAATAATGTAAATAGTGTACATAATACCTCATCTCAGAAATATAGACAGATACTAAAGGGCCGAAATAGTGTACATAATAACTCATCTCCGAAATATAAACAGATACTAATGGGCCATATCTATTACGACGTTTCGGCCTTTGTACGCTCCGGCCTTCTTTAGTTGGATGGAATGTCGAATTGAAGCCTTTATTTCGCTCACTGGGGTAGACTCTTCTAGTTCCACGTGCCATGTCTAATGGATGTCAGTTATCAGTCTACCCCAGTGAACGAAATAAAGGGTTCAGTTCGAAATTCCAACCACCTGAAGGTCGGAGCGTATAACGGCGAAACGTTGTAATAAATATAGCGACAAAGATGAGGACAATAGTCCGAATAACATAAATAGTGTACATACCTCATCTCAGAAATATAGACAGATACTGAAGGACCGATACGTTGTAATAAATATGGCAACAAAGATGAGGACAATAGTCTGAATAATATAAATAGTGTACATACCTCATCTCAGAAATATAGACAGATACTGAAGGACCGATACGTTGTAATAAATATGACGACAAAGATGAGGACAATAGTCCGAATAATGTAAATAGTGTACATAATACCTCATCTCAGAAATATAGACAGACGCTACTCCAGAATCCAGCAATTTTCAGTAAACTTATCTTTGAGGAAGTTCCGATTACTCTCGGGATCTCTACATCTTTCGGTAGTATTGACAGGCATTTTACTACCATTCCAAAAATGTCCATTCATATTCCGCCTTAATCATTCATTTTCAGGGTGTGGTTTGTTTGATATCCACGGTGACATTCTCTATCTCTTATTTTGGATAAATCGATCTATCCGTTTAGCGTGGATTTGGTGATCCGATTATATCTCAAAGATAGAGAGTTTTCTTTGCTTGAAAATATAATTTTTTACATACAGTTATGCTTTGTCCAAATAGTTTGCACAGTTCTCAGTTTATGATATTCCCAACCAATCAGTTATGCATATTTTTGCAATTTTTCTTTTTTATTTTCGGGAATCATATTTATGCTCTCTCTCTCTCTCTCTCTCTCTTTCTCTCTCTCTCTCTCTCTCTCTCACTCACTCTCCTCTTTATTAAAATAAGAGTTTGTCTTGTATCTCTAAGATTTTTAAATAATTGTTTCTTTGATCATTTAGTGGGGCGTCATTGATATTGTTTTAGTCGCTTATTTTATATCACCTCTGCACATCCATATCCATGTTGGTCGAGCATTTGCTTTTTTCTCCTGATGGAGTCAAACAGATGCTTTCCTTTCCAGTATTTTTGTTTTTTAGTTTTCTCGTTTAGACATTTCATTTGCTAATCGTCCGTTCATTTGTTTTGGGTTGTAATAAATCTTTCAATATTTTCGCTGGTGGTATCCTCAATTCAACCATTTATATATTGATGCACTTTTTAAAGGCGGGAAACCTCCTTCTTGCCGCTTACCAGTCCACACATCGCCTGTCGACACTTGAGTTCATTGATTTATTTTCATCACCATTTTTGTCTTGTCATATTCATCAATTCTCTAGGGTACGATAGATAAGTTGTCGTTTAAATCACGCAAAAATGAAGATAATACTGACATCTTATTTTAACAGATATATTTACAAAAATTACACCAAAATATCGTGAAATACTACAGAGCAAATGTATTCAATATATTAGGTTGGTGCAAAAATAATGACGTAATAATGTCGTTTTTTGACGTTAAAAATACGTCAAAAAACGACATTATTACGTCATTATTTTTGCACCAACCTAATAATTGGCACTGGCTTCAGCCACAACCTCCAGACAACTTGCGAAACTCTTGCAACTCTTCTGGACAGTCTCCTTGTTTAAGTTGGTGAATGCTGCCATAATCGTTGCCTTCAGTTCGTGCAAACCTACTTACGCACGAACATATACATACAAACACAAAGTACAATGCCAAACGATCATTGGCTAATAAATCACTAATACATTTTCTACAGGCAATTTACAAATCGCAGTAATGCGACAATATTGGAATCGCTTTATTTTTTTAAGTAGTCAAATTCTGCACTTTTGGGAGAAGTGGCTCACAGAAGCTTCCTTAAGTCTACCTAAAGCTCGCTCGCTTATTGATTGATGCCAACCAATCAGATCGTTTGCACGTGAAGAATAATTTTTGCCGCGCAACGAATCGGAGCCTATGGTCGCTTATTTAAGCCAAGATTTTTCTCATATCAATTAGTGAGACCTCAACTGCTAAACGTATCTACGACAGTTGGAATTCCAGTTCTACCCACGCGCCAACCTTCTCACTCACATGCACGCCCACATGCTGATGATAATTTGTACACCTTCACTAAAAACTCTTTTGACACAACAATACTTTTCTACAATAATATCACAAGAATAATCATATTATGAAACATCCATGAACATTTATCCAGTGAACTTTAAACCAAATAATTATCTTTCATTGAACTCTTAAATTTCAGGCAAAGGGTGGCAACTCTTGATTAATTCAACCTTTCTTACTTAAATGCATGTTTCCTTTCACATCGTTGTTTGATATTGTACATCTTGTTAATATACATATATTTTATGTGCAACAATGTCTTGTGGTTATTCTTCTTGTGTGAGTCCTGTTTCATTATCAAAGTTAAAATTAATGTGGTGACGTCCGCCACAAGTTCGTCTTTGGTTTTACAAGGAGTTTTGCTGGTCTCTCACTCAACTGCGCCCCACACATAATAATCAAGGAGGTTCCAGCCTGGGGAGTTAGGTGGCTAGTTGTTAGAGGGTGGTGTGGTCGCAGAATTTCTTTGACAGCCATGACTGGGACTTCTGCTTGTGTGGCATGGTTCAGAGTCTTGTTGCTTGATATAGGCTCTTCCAGCAGACATCTTGACCCGGGGCCGCACTACATTCTTAAGGCATTTCATGCGGGACTCCGTGTTGAGTCCGAGGCCCTCACCAACAAATTCTGGATTTTTTTCTTATCAGAACAATTTACCCAACGCTTCCTATATATTTTTCAGTTTATGAAGTATCCTGAATAACTCTCAAAAGAAACTGCCAGATTTTTTATTAGTTCTCTCAAAATTCTGCTTAACCATTGCAGCTCAGACCAGACATCTGGTTCGTTCTCAGGGTGCAGCTTCTTCAAATAAATCACTTGTGGAGTAAAAATAAACCTTTGGCCAGATAGTTACCCACGAATTAAAAACAGAAGGCCTTTGCCGTAGTAAGCAAATTTTATTCTCTGGTTGTATCCTGCTGCTATAGACAAATGAAGCTCGACAGTCTGCGTTACTTTGCTTTGTTCGCGGGTAGTGGCCACTGTTTTATAGAGAACATTGTATTTTGTCTTGTCATATTTTATAAAAATGTAATTCATCTTCATTCTGTGGCTCGGTTTGTCCGATCTGTCTTTGTGAGGACCACTTCACTTAGCTAATAGTGTAAATATATATCTGAAATCATTTTTTGACAGCTTAAAAGTTTTATATTTATTAAGATATCAGATGACATTGACATAACTCCTACATACTTTGGTTTCTAATATTTTCCTTGTTTCTGGAGTGTTCATTGGAGATATTTTCTTTCATTGCTTAATTCTTTTTTTCCAGTCTTGGAAGATGCTTGGAATTTTTCCGATTGCGCCTTGCAAAAATGTCCTGGTTGGTTAATTTTATTCCATCTGTTTTTTATTTGTTTGTTTGTTTTTTTTTTTTTTGTTTTTTTTTTGTTTTTTTTGCATGTCTATTAATTCAAATTTTATTCCATTGTCCTGATTAAAACTAGATTTTGACGCAAATTTATCATTTCTTGAGGACAAGTCTACTGTCTATCGATTGGCCTCCTGCTATTCGCCCGCGTTCAATTATTCGCAACGTTTTCTGAAATACGATGTATTATAAATGCGAAGCTGCTGCATTTTCTTCAGTGAATCTCGAGTAATCTCCCAACGAACTAATTTCTAGGACTTTTTTGGCGAATATTTCTAGATTCGCGCGTTTCAAAGACAATTGAGTGTCGATTCGAGATGATGACCGATGATGGCAAGCAATCGTCTGCGCTCGAAAATGGATAGAAATCTTCCATGAAATCATCCATGATGACTGCCACCGAACAATGTCAGGTTGGACGCATGATTGGATTAATCATGGAATTTTCCAGGAGAATTCTAGTCGAGGCATTTTTCGACAGCATCTCGTATTATACAGGTTATTCTTCTGCATGTGTAAATATTAGCCTTTGTGTCGTCACGTGATTTTCTGGTAAGAAATAAATCCATCCCTTTAGGAAATTTACTCGTGTTTAAATTCGACATATATGCTTCACGTTTTTCTCCCGCTTCTTTCGGAAACATATAAATAATATAAACTAGGATTTCTCTTACCAGGCTTCATTTCTCCAGAAGAATCATTTTCGTCAAAAAAGGATGAATATTTTATAAAACACAAGATTAAAAAAAAAAAAAGCGGGAAGAAATGCTACCTAAAAAAAAAAAAAAAAAAAAAAAAACAGAAAAATTATAAGAGACAAAATACAAATATTCTGTTTCCAAGCAAAAAGAAAAAAAAATATTCACACCAGCGGCTTATCATTTGTTCATCCGAAAGTTAAAATTTGAAAGAAAGAATGAAAACGAGACAATGCGAGAATCTCTCACCTGTTGGGTTCTAGAGAAGCAAAGTTTTAACTGCCAGTAATATCAAACTTATTATTAATTTTAAGATATTTTTCTTATTTTTTTTTAATTTAATATTTAATTATTTTTATGCTTTTCCTGCTTTCAATTTACTGCTTTAATTATATTTCTATCCTTTATCTTTGGTTTTATTGTTGACATGATCACGACAAACGTTTAAGATTAATACCTGGCCACTAAGATATTAGGTTGGTGCAAAAAATAATGTCGTTTTCTCACATATGTTACTATGCGAGAAAACGACATTATTTTTGCACCAGCCTAATACATCAAGTCTGCATCAATACTTAAGCACTTTTCTCAGTATGTCAATTGTTTTCAACACTTTTGTCATCTAAATGGTTTCAACTTTCACTCGATCGATTATCCTTAGATTTATGTTTGTTCGCTGTGTGTTCTAAGTCCTCCAATAACCATGGGAAGGACTATCATCATTTTTTTTTTTTCATTTCTCGTGTGAGGTCTAGACATGAATCTAGTTTTCCACAAATGTTCATTTTTACAGTTGTTTGCTAAAAAAAAAAAAACGAATCCAAAATTTTTTTTTTATTTTCTTCTTTTGCGTTTATATTGAGTACAGTGTTTTATAGCACATGAGGGGCACTTTCTCCCCAGAAAAGGAATTAATAATTTCTCTGTACTTTATATGCAAATTTAAGGTCACCAATAGGATCGTATTTATCAATAATAATAATAATAATAATAATAATAAACTTTAATTATTCTCTTACATCATTATTTGGCACGATCTTAACGCCCTGCCAATACCTTATAAATAATGGACTATTCAGTTTTAATCGCGAGGAAAGTGAGGAAAGACTTATCAAAGACGTTCCTTGGTTTCTATGAGTTGAAAGAAGAATGAAAGTAGGGAACATAGAAGTGTTTAAAATATCATATGTCTATTCTATGTTACATCGCGTGGAAAGACGGTAAAGACGAAAGAAAGAAAGAATTATTTAATGTAAGTTTCAGTAAAAAAGAAAACAGTTGTCAATTTCAAATCTTTTCATTTGTAGCCCTTACATCTTTAAATAACGATCAACATTATAGTCAAATATTTAACGATGCGAAAGGAGGAATTTCTGTGGATATTATCTTATAAAATTCCCCATGAGCTGATTCAATCATTAATATAAGAATTAAGATTAATCAGACGTTCAATTCTACCTCGCCAGATTCCATCATATTATTTACTAAAACGATATTATTACTATCATTATTATTATTATGTGTACGTGTGAGAGAGAGAAAGAAAGAAGAGAGAAAGAAAGAGAGAGAGAGGGAAGAGAAAGCAGAAGAGCAACAAATAAATGCCAGTGTACAAATATAAGAAAACAAATATACTTGGATCAATAAGAATGTATAATTCCTCTCGAAGCTTAAGTGAAGAATACTGATGAAATCGATTATAAACGAAAATAACATGTACATTATTAATTACTCATAGCTAAGAATCAGAAACTCATACATGATTCAAATAAAGTTCATCTATCTATCTATCTACCTATCTACCTATATATATATATATATATATATATATATATATATATATATATATATATATATATATATATATATGAAACAACTAATGCATTTAATTTCATCATATAATTAAATTTGAAGTTTTAGCTTCGGTTTTGAAACATGGTAATTCAATGTGAAGCGAAGAAACCATATGTTAAATCAGTAAATTTATAATAGTTATGCGCTGTAAATTTACATTGAGCACTGTTTTGTAAAAATAAAAAATATCGCTTAAAGAACACCGGATTATATACCTAACTCTTCTTTCTTTTTATTATAATATATATATATATATATATATATATATATATATATATTATTTCAGAATCATTTTCCAAGTTATTCAAGACACTCTTCGCCCTCTGTAACCTTTTACCTTTCTCTCTATGAATAACAAAGTGCTTCATCCGTTTCACGAGCGATTTCATTTTCAAGTCTTTTCACTGGTCTTTGAACTGTCATAGCTGAAACTCCTCTATCGCGTGCCAAAAGTCTTATGGGTTGATTTCGATCTTTTGTAATTGATCTCTTTAGCTCTACGTTGAAATGAGGATCCCTCTTGCAGTTGCGACCTCCTGAAGGCCTGAATGAAATGTTTTCTCTCACCATTGCTTAGTTGAGAAAACAGTGTGGCTGACGGCAAACGATTTTATCGTGTTCTCTTTCTAGCTGAATGGCAAATGTTACCAAGATGGCAAAACGTTTTATCTAAAATCCTCGAAAAATGAAAGTGAATTAGTTTATTTTTTTTTATTTTTTTTTTGCTGTTACACACGATATATATATATATATATATATATCGATAAATATTATATACAAGTTCTGTCTATCATTTTTTTTTACTCATGGGAATTTTTTTATATACTGAAGTGATCAAATCATCATTATTAGTATCTAATAGAACATTATTAGCATCCAATAGAACGTCTAATGTGACGTCACCCTGGGTCTCTGTCCCGGTCTTATCCTGTCCTGTGCTGGTCGCGGCGCCAAATGTGACGCCATCTTGGGTCTGCTTTGGGTTGTGCTGTGCTGGTCGCGGCGCCAATTGTGACGCCACCGGTCAGTCCTGGGTTGACTGCAGCACCATCTGTGACGATCTAACCCTTGGCTGGTTCGGATGGAAATCTGGTTTACCACGAAACTATGTGAGACACTAACCCCTAGGGTTGTCTTGGTCGCGGTCGATGTCTGGTTAGATTCGATATCAGCCTTGCCGTTCCCAGCGCGCCTCCAACGTCTGGTTACCGAAGTAACTGCTTTGATCTCTAGTCTAACCTACACACGTTGTGATTTGATCTTAGGTAGACGTGATCAATCAGGCGTCGGGCCGTAATGCAAGCCGAATCCGGGGCAAAGATGATACCGCACAAGTGCATGTAAAAGAAAATAATGAAACAACTCAAAAGATTCAAATGTGTTAAAAAAATAACACGTATCTTTATATCTGTTTGCTGAATACAGGACTGCGTCTTCCTCCCAAACCGCTTCTATTGATTCGTGAGACTTTGCGTTTCTTAGGCGAGTCTTAATATCTTAAGTTGTTTTTTTCAATAAACTGCTTTTTGTTATCTTCAGGCGATATTCGTTAAATTCACCACTTTCCATTTTTGGAAGTCAATTACTTTCTGTTTTAGAGGGGTTCTCCCTCTCCCTGTGGTTGGGGTTCGTAAGGGAATTGTCCTCCTAAATTCTTCCTTTCACATATTGGTATCTCACAGCAGTCTCTTCAGAGGGCGTCAACAGGTTTCCCTTCTTTCTCATATGTTTACCTTCGCCCATCACTCACGCCACCACCCAGCCAATGAACGCTCGGCAGTGTGGGTGGGGCTAGACTAACTTCCTTTCACAATTATCGCCCAAATAAAAAAATTATCTTCTCTTTTCTTTCTTTATTTTCTATCGGACAGAATTCTTATGGACCGCACCTCGCGGCTATTAAATTGTTATCTTATCCTGGGGTCACCTGGAATACATTAGTGGAATTTTCGCCGACTTATTAACTGGCTGCTCGACTAAATCTCTTTGTCTTTCTCAACATCATCGCATTCTGTCGCCAACAGCTTGTCCAGGTAACATTAATGACTTCCTTCGTCGGTCTTTTTTTTAAGATAACCGAATTGAAATTTTTATTATCGCTATACGTGTGAGCCGATTGTCATTTTTTTATCCGTATTCTGTTTCTCTTGGCACTTAACTTTTATCATGACAAGATCCGGACATACAACAGATGGGTCTCCTTCCAAAACCAAATGATATCTCCGAAAGATAGTTAATGGCTATTCTTCTTTTTTTTGGGGGGGGGTGTCTCACCTAATTCTTTCTCGGTCGCATGCTTGACCCAGTTTCAATTATCTTCTAGAACTCTGCTTTGTATGCCTCTTGACCGAACTGAAATTTTTATTATTGCCATACGTGTGGACAGATTGTTATCTTTATCCGTATTCTGTTTTCCTTGTCGCGTCATGGCATAAATTAATTCTGACAGGATCCGATACCTGTCTTCCTTACGAATTTTCTATCTTCTGCGAAAAAAATACCTTTCTTCGTAAATGAAAATAAAATCTTTACCCATTTTTCTTTTGTTAAAAAAAAATAACATCGCTCAGTATGTCTTTCGTTATAGCTTTTTCTCACCTTAAGTATTTCTCGTTTTTAATTTCCATGCTTAATTAGTTAGCCAATTACCATAGCTAAATAGTGTCACACTAGGAATGGAATTCTATTTTGAATATTGAGTTCATAAGTGAATTACAGCACTGAGTTATTTTCAAATGTTTCTTTAAGTGTTTTAATTCATCGTTGTTTCCAGTGAATATGAAAATATATTCAAGATATCTGATATATATTGAAATTATTAAAGACCTTACCTGGCTTATGTCAGAGGGTATCCCCCAGACGATGCTCTGTCGAAGGTCAAAGTCTCGTCTCATGAAACTGACTCAGTTTTTATGTGTTCTATAGGGAATTTTTCAACGAGCCTACGGGCTCGAATACCCAAATTTAAACTCGGCCTTGAGTCACATCTTGCTGCGTGGGCCAGCGGGTAAATAATTATTAAAGATCTTGTTTTCTATATTATTCATGTAAAAATTCGATAAACAGGCCCAGGAGAACTCAACATTGAAAATAGTATCCCTTTCTTAGATGTCATAGTAAAAGCTAATAATGATTATTTTATCACTTCAATATAAGAAAAGTCACTAGTAAATATTGACATAGCTTATCAATATTATTTAAGCAAACTTGCTTGAAAGAATTGTTGCTGCCGAATATATATATATATATATATATATATATATATATATATATATATATATATATATATATATATATATATATATCGCTCGGCAGTGTTATTGATTTGTCTTGGTCATTTAGACACAGATCACTGTTTGTTATTGTTTTTTACTCTTGACTTCCTAATTTTTGATTCCGGTCACTTTATTCATGTTCGTTTTTTTTTTCTTCGTTTCTCATATTCATTGTTTTTGTGTTGTTTTTTTTTTTTATTTTCTTTGGTTATTGTGCAGACATTTTTATTGGATTTACTATATAGGCTGATATATATATATATATATATATATATATATATATATATATATATATATATATATATATATATTACTTTGGTGGGTGATAGCGTTTATGTTTCGAATTACTCTAGGGGATACTGAGTGGAAATAATTGTGGAGCGGATGCAGGTTTTGGCTATTTATATCACTGTTTAACTCTTTTATTTATTATTGATTATTTTATTAGACTATTCAGTAGAATAAGCACATAATGTCCTGATAGTTATAATTTTCTAGGCTATCTTTCTTCATCATGTATACAGAAACTGTCAACTATCTCTTCTTGATTTTAAGTTTAATTGGCCTAGCTTATATTTTCTTTACAAATTCAAATTTTCTACCCATGTTAATTTTTTAAAACATTCCCCACCCCAAGCAAGGCGATAATGTCAATAGGACGCAAAATGTTACTGGTAGTGAAAAAGAATGAGAAAACTTTAGTGAGGAGAAAGGATAATAGGAAAAAAAATTATATGGTGATTTGTGTTGCATTTAAATTTTTGAACAGCAGAATTTTATTAGAAACAACGAAAGAAATGCTTGATTGCTATGTGGTTTATTCATCCTCTTATATGTCTATGAATATTGGGTAATTTCCTTTAAGATTAGAAAAAAGACTAGAAGCAAAAGAAACATGATTCTACAGAAGTTTACAGAAAATTTCATGGGCGGTACGATAAAGCAACAAGGAAACCTTAAAGAAAATAGTAACAGAAAGAAGGTTTCTATCCAGAATCAGGAGAAGACAGCGGAAAGTTATTGGACACATAATAAGTAAGGCGGGCTTATTGATGTCACGAGAGATAGGCTAAGTCAGCGATACACGTAACTGGCGTGCTTTTGTGACTGGATGACAGAGCGGTGTCGTAGACCTTAGAAAGGGTGAACTGCTAATAGCTGTACAAAACATGCTCGCCTATGTCTTGAAGAGACGTGTCATATAGAAGAAGAATGTTGCGCTGAAGCAAGAAATCAAAAGAGGGATTCACAGAACATCAGGTTGCATCCAGCTAGTTCAGCATTACACGTAAAATGGTGAGACCTAGTTGCCAATCTAGTGGAACGCTTAAACTCATGCAGACGTTCCATCGAGAAAGAAAACTCAGCAGAACCATTGTCATAAAAAATATTTTTAGACAGAGGGAAGCTAGGTTACGTCGGTGAGAAATTGACTGAAGTCGAGATGACACTTGTGGTGTCCATGAAGAAATATATAACTAAAAATTAAGTATACTGTCATGGTGCCGTCTCCATAAAGATAAATTAAAAAAATTATCATAGTATCAAAAATAATTATAATAAGATAATTATAACCATCATAGTTATCATTAATTCACTCGTTTAAAACCGATGAAAATCGACCACACTGTTTGCTTCTACACACAGAAACACGTGACATTCTGATTATCGGAAAAGCATTTCACACGGACAGGTCATTAACACGTGCGTCAAAGAAAATTTAATCTCTTTTTCCTTTGTTAGGCCATAATAGTAGAATTTATCTTTTAGCACTCTACAAAAATTCGAAGTAAGGAATCCCCGGATAGTTCTTATATTTTCTAACATGATAACACACACCTCTCTCTCTCTCTCTCTCTCTCTCTGTCTCTCTCTCTCTCTCTCTCTCTATATATATATATATATATATATATATATATATATATATATATAACATACGAGAAAGACTGTATAAACTTTACTTATACTTTATCTTATCATTCTGTCGTGTTCCGATCCATATTTGATCTAGGTTTGACCCCAAACTGACAAGGTTATTCAGTATTACTGTCTCTCGTTCCCCCAACACCACATCACAACCAGATAATAAATAATACCTATTTTGTTGTTTCCACGTTTCTCATTTTCACGAGTATTTTTCTATATATAAATGTAAGGGGACACTACTCTGAATTTTATCAAGAATCTCCGCTTATATAGTAGTAATTCCAGAACAAATATAGCAGAAGTATTCAATGCCCGGACTACTTGTAAATTTATAAAGTTACAAGATGGATTCTGATGAGAAGAATTGTCTGGTATGGAACTAAGAACTAATTTGCCTAGCAACAGATCTAGAAAATGTATTTAGTATAATCACTCCACTTCATCTCACTGTAAAACAAGCACCTGCAAGGTAATTGTCCAGAATTCACTCTGATGCAGAAACATAGATATGACATATCAGATCAGCAGTTTTTTTCCTTTTGTTTCTGACGAAATTTCTTTATGTCAGTATACTTAATAAAATAATTGTATAATAAATATCTTCACGGTGGTTGCCAAGGACTAGGTTTTCCAAGTGGTTAAATCTCCTCAAATCAAGAGCTAACAGGATTCTTATGTTAACAAGTTATGGTTAGTTCGATCTTCACGGAGTGCCGTTAATTTGTACAGTGCTAAGCTTATTGAAATGAAAAAAAAATTCTTTTATTTCCAGGCATTAACTATATTAACATTGTTTGATTTCAGTATCTGTCTATATTTCTGTGATGATGTAATATGTACATTATTCACATTGTTCGGACTATCATCCTCATCTTTGCTGCCGTATTTATCACAACATTTCAGCCGCTTGGAAACGGGAATTAACAAGAGATAACTGATAACTGATATCCATCAGACATGGCACGTGGAGTTAGAACAGTCTACCCCAGCGAGCGAAACAAAGGATTCAGTTCGATAATCTATCCAACTGAAGAAGGCCGGAGTGTACAACGGCCGAAACGTTGTGATGAATATGGCAACAAAGATGAAGACAATAGTCCAAATAACGTAAATAGTGTACATAATACCCCATCACAGAAATATAGACATATACTGACGAAGGCCGAATCGTACAACAGCCGAAACGTTGTGATAAAAATGACAACAAAGATGAGGACCATAGTCCGAATAATGTAAATAGTGTACATAGTACCCCATCTCAGAAATATAGACAGATACTGAAGAAGACCGAACCGTACAGCGGCCGAAACGTTGTGATAAATATGGCAACAAAGATGAGGACAATAGTCAGAATAACGTGAATAGTGTACATAATACCTCATCTAAGAAATATAGACAGATACTGAAAAAGGCCGAAGCGTACAACGGCCGAAACGCTGTGATAAATATGGTGATAAAGATAAGGACAATAATCCGAATATTGTAAATATGTACATAATACCTGATTTCAGAAATATAGGCAGATACAGAAATCAAACTTTATTCCAAAATATAACTACAACATAAAACACAGATATCAACACCTCTAGTAATTATCTGATAAATATGGCAACAAAGATGAGGATGATAGTCCGAACAATGCAAATATAAATGTTTTTTTGGGGTTTTTTTTTTTTGTATTTTTTTCCTAACTTCCTAACCATGAAAAACTTCTTAAGCATCCGCTGGCTAAAAGGATCATTACACGTATTACCCACCTTCCCGCCAAAGAAAACCCCAATACACTCGTCGATAGCCAAGTCGAGCCTTGCGCGGGAAACGGATCTCGAAATCCCGTCTGATATAATTCTCACTTTCCGACTAGTTGCTGAATGTTATCAGTCAGAAATCAATACAGAATTAAAACTTTAACAAATAAACAAGACAGTTTAAAAAAAAAAAAACTCAAAATAAGAAAACGCTTCACCTCTGGTGGTCAGTCTCCTCCATTAATTAATCAATGTTAATTTAAAGAGAGCCTGTTCCACATTTTTCGAGGAGTTGGTGATGATCATTTCGACGAAATTCAAACATCGTAACATACCTGCACGGAATATGTGAAATTGACGTGTGTTCAATATTGCCTCGAATGAGTGTTGTGTGCCAAATGTTTCATTGGGGTGGTCCTGGTGAAAACAGAGTAGGTAAGATGGTGTACTGAAACCTTTTAAATAATGGAATGTATTCACTGAATTTCCCACAGAGACATGCACACTGGAAGCCGTCTACAGGCGCTTATTTAAACTAATTGGTAACATACAAATATAAACGCTTCTGAAAGAAGACGTTGATATAATTAGGCACGGGCGGTTGTTTACTATATGTATTCTAGCCTGGCACAAGGTTTTATTAGAGGAGTACTTATTGAGGATGCATGCTGGTGACGTTTAATCATTACCGAGTTGACTATGAATGTTCACTTATCGCGATGAGCGTCTGTTCTTTTAGATAGGTCCCTTACCTTGAGCGCCTCTTCGGTCTTAAAATCAACTCAGATCTCATGAACATACGGTCAAGATGTTGGAAAAAAGGTCGGTTCGCTGTACTGTTCCTGCAAGTACCAGACTCCGCCTGCTAATCTGCTCTCCCTTTACAAGAGACAAATCTAGCCGAAAAATGAAGAACAGCTGCCATATATGGCCAGATCTTACGCAGTCTTCACAGATTTCAAAAGCGTATCGGCGTCTTTCCAACCCGCAACCACTCCCCCAGAGAAGTTGCAAGCCTCTCGCCGCTCTATCGCCGAAAAAGTGTTGGAAAGTGTTCAAACGAAATACATTCCTTCGTTACACCAGTCCTTACCATCGCGGCTAAATTCCACCATACCACGCACACAGTAGCGAATCATTCACATTCTCTTCGTATCCCACTGTTAAGTTCTACTCGAGAAGATTCTTACCATGAACAGCTGCTAAGTGGAATCGACACCCAAGAATATACTTTCACAATCACTACAATCGTAACCTGTTCAAGCATAGGGCTAACCGTTATCTTATCCACTCTGCCTTTTGCTTTGTAACTCTCTACCTCGAGTGGCTCTTGGGTCTTGTGCAGGATGAACATTATTGCAAAAACGTAGCTCACTAAGTTTGCTGCGGTTATCTTTGACAATTGACTAATCTCGTCCTGATACTGCACTACAGTTTTAAGAAAACCTGACTCGAACCCATTCGACAAGTAATGATTCGCGAAACTTGCTTGCTAACAAAAGCTCTATATTAACGACTCCTAGATATTAACTTAATTTGCCACGGGCTCACCATAGTGGAATACACTGGAGTGTCTATCATAGTTCGATAGTGAGACATTATATAGAAACTTTTATTTCTTCCAGCTAACTCAACCCTTGGGTGGTAGAGAAAAATGTCTTAATGCCGATCCACTGGTTGAACGGTGGGTAAAATCTTGTAACTATTTTTATATCTGCGGTGAAACATTACATACAATTATTTGCGAATCTTGACTCAGGAACTCAGGCAGAAGGGTTAACATTGTTCAGGAACACAGGGTGTTATGAATAATCAAGAGTGGTCTCCCTTGTTTGGTTACTCTCCTCTTAGAAAGAGCTATTTCTGTTTACTGGGACTATAAAAGGACACTATAAGCGAACCTTGTATTCTTAGTTGAATAAAGCTTTCTTAAAGCCTACACCTTCGTACTTTTATCATTACGAGGAATTTATATTATGTTTTAATGAACTATGCGAAAAATACACATTAACAAAAAAAATACATCAAGACGGAAGACAGAAATCTTTATAAAAAATCAAGAAAATCAAAATATAAACAGATTTATCTTGACAGCAAAACTGTTCTAATTTGTAATCTTGCTTTTTTCAAATAACAGGATTTTAAAGTAGAATGTTATGAATAATCAAGAGTTGTTTCGTTACTCTCCTCTAGAGAGCTGTTTCTGTTTACTGGGACTATAAAAGGACACTTTACGCGAACCTTGTATTCTCAGTTGAATAAAGTTTTCTTAAAGCTTACACATGCGTACTTTTGTTATTACAGGGCTGAAAGAGTTAACTGATATCTAGGGCGGTAGTCGCATGAAAAAGGCTTGTGCATACAACAGCTCAAACATTGTGCGCATAGCATACAAAATACGATAGACATCTTTAAAAGACCGGATAAGGAAACAGCAGAAGCGTCGTGTGGGTAGCAACCAAGATGAACAGATAAGAAGACCGATAATAAAACACAGACCTGAAGATGGTCGGAAAGTATAACAGCGGCACCATTGAGCGTTTAGAAACAAAGATGAGCATGCTGGTCTGGTTAGCAAAATATGTAATAATAATGTTGAGTTGTGACAAACTTAGCAACTCTTTGTCTAGAACAATGATTAATTTCGTCGTCTCACGGAATATTACAACGCAAATATAGCAATCACTGCCCGTCATTTGTAAACTAAACAATATAAACACCCATCTATCTACTTCATTTTCTGTGTAGCAAGTCAAGCCGTGGGCGTACATGTCTCTCTACAACTTCTTATCCTGTGTAGATCTTAGCAATATTTGCATTTTCACAATCCCTCCCGTGGTGATAAAATCTGTTCGAGTTACCTCCCCTCTTTATTATAACTCTTCTACGCATATGACTATAAAAAGGGTCTACACGGTGGCCATGTTGCAGTACAACAAAGCTTTAGAAAACTACACTCGAACTATTTGTCATTGTACCTCGTGCTAACGGTTCTGACTTCCATTCCCAAGTTCGTTATGTAGGTTCTTGATGTTTCATTTGGTTTATCTTGCCTCCGTATGTCCTGGGGATGTCAAATTTTCCAATCCTTCTTTCCTCGTGTCTCCTAGAAATTTCAACTTTCTCTCGTTGAAGGATGACTGGTATATTTTGGGTAAATATTTAATCAAGATGAGTAAACATTTACAGATACAGTGTAACCCGGATATAAGAGAAACCCGGATATAAGAGCGATTTTCTCTTGTCCCAAATTAGAGCCATACTTACCTAAACAAAATAGACCAAACCCGAATATAAGAGAAACCGCGTATATAAGAGACTTTTTCTCCGGTCCCGACAACTCTCTTATATCCGGGTTACACTGTACCTGGAAAATTTATCTCACAAGCAATATTGCCGAACTCACTATGAGTCCAGGTAAAAAAAGAGGTAACACAAAACAATATGAAACAAATGAAAACTAATTTCATGTATTAACAATAGAAATTGTAAATTGTAAATAAAAGAAAACATTTGAAGACTACTTCCATAGAAAACATTTAAACTAGAGAATATGTGGGTTGTTTTTTTTTTTTTGGAGGGGGGGTTGTTTTTTCTTTTTTGCTTTTTTGTATGACATTTGTTTAGGCCTACGTGATAGATACATTCTTTTTATTGCTGGTAAAATTTTGTTTTGTCAAAATTCTATTTCTAGTAATATTTTTTCCTTCAAAAATCTGTTGCTGGTAATTTTTTTTTCAAAAAAAGCATTGCTGGTAATATTTTTCAAAAACGTATCGTTGGTATATTTTTTTTTACAAAGTATTCCTGGCATTAAAACCTATTTTAACCCACTTTCGGGTTAACTATTTGCACATAGCTGGGACCCTAACAGGGGCTATCCATATAACCTTAAGTTATGATACGGCAGGCAAATAGCTACTGAAAAATACTCATTAAAGTCAAGTGGGGTAAGCCAAACTTTCTCTATCTCTCTGAGTCTAAGTAGTGGGCAAACCTGTTTCTGCTTAGCAGTTAAAAGTTGCCTTTTGTTTAAAAACCAAAAATATCGTTCTTTTTTCAATATAAATTCTCTTAAATACTTTGATAAAGAAACGTTTTCTCGTCTGGAAAGAATTAGCTGCCATCAACATTGAATAATTACCATTTTCATCATGGACATTATTTTAATTCTTCATGTTGGTAACACGAGAACAAGGTTTGCGTTAGTGGGGGACACGGTCTCAATTTGTAAAAAGTAGATATCGTCGACGCTTAAGTTATTTTGCCGTCGTTAACAGCACGAATATCAACAGTGATGACAGCAAGTGTACGAACAAAACAAAAAAGAAACGGTGGGAATGAGAAGAAAGTAAGAAAACGACTTCAGACGTTCCTTACTGTTGACAGCTGAGCGTGTGAGCGAAAAAACAAAATGTCAACCAACACAAAATGTGCCATTTCAATTTTGGTCTCAAGATTCAGACGGCTGACACACACACACACACACATACATACATATATATATATATATATATATATATATATATATATATATATATATATACACACACACATACAGTGTAACCCGGATATAAGAGAGTTTTTTTCTGGTCCCAAATTACAGCCTGTGTTAATGTATATAAATTAGACCAAACACGGATATAAGAGACTTCTTCTCCGGTCCCGACAACTCTCTTATATCCGGGTTACACTGTATGTATATATATATATATATATATATAATATAATATAATATATTATATATTTCTGTCGCTCTTTCTTTCTCTTTCTCTCCAACTTTTTTTTTTATTTCCCGGAATGTTTTTCACCATCCATTAGCCTACTCTTCGCTATTTCTTTCTTTTTTTTCTTTCATTTATTTTATTGCAGTTTTATCCTCTTTTTTTTTTTTTGTTTAATTTCTTCTCTTTCTCTTACTCTCCTTTATTCCTTATTTTCTTTTACTTTTTCTTTCTCCATTCTTTCTCTAATCCCTTCCCCTTCCTTAATTTAATCCTGATTTTTATTCTACATCCATATCTTTTTTCTTTCTTTCTTCTTTCTTTCTTGCCATCATGTCTTTCTCTGTGATGTTTCATTTCATTTCATCATCCTTCCTTCCTTCCTCAGTCATTAGAGTTTACTGTTTATTTTTCAGTATTCATTTCCTTTTACTTTCTTCTCGATCCTTCAGTTCATTCTTTCATTTATTTTCCCTTCTACATATTTCCTTTTTATTTGTTTTTGTTGACATGTTTTTCTCTTTCTCTTCCTCTCTAGGCTTTCTTCTTCCCCCTTTTTTTTTGTTTCTGTATTCTTTCCCTTTTTCTTCTTCCATTCTTTCCTTCCCCCCACATTCATTAGTTTGTCCTCTTTTTGCTTCATTATTCATATCTTTTTTCATTTATTTTTTTCTCTTGTTCTAATTCTTTCTTTCTTTATCTTTTTGTTGCTTTATTCCCCCTTTCTTTATTCTTTCGTTTTTTCTCAGTCTTTTTTTTATCTTGTGTTTTTTCCCCTTTTTTTTTATACATCTCATTATTATCTTTTGCCAGCTATTCATTCGTGGTATTTCTTTATTTCCAATTCTCTTTCTTTTTTACCTTTTTTTAATTCTTTGTTTTTTTTTTTGTTTTTTTTTTTTTGTTTTTTTCACAATCGTAAATTTCTCCATTTCTTTCTTTCCTCCATTCCTCATGATCTTGTTTATTGATTATTGTATTCCAGATTTTATCTCCATTTTTTCCCATATTTTTCGCTCCTCCTCTTCCTTTCTTTCTTTCTTTCTTTCCTTTCTTTTTTTTCTTCCTTTCTTTTTTTTCTTCCTTTCTTTTTTTTCTTCCTTTCTTTTTTTTCTTCCTTTCTTTTTTTTCTTCCTTTCTTTTTTTTCTTCCTTTCTTTTTTTTCTTCCTTTCTTTTTTTTCTTCCTTTCTTTTTTTTCTTCCTTTCTTTTTTTTCTTCCTTTCTTTTTTTTCTTCCTTTCTAAGTAACTTCATTTATTAAATTTTTACGTCTGCACTTCTTGGATTTTTTTTTTCTTTCGTTTTTTTTTTTTCTCCATTTCATTTTTTCTTTTTCCTTATTTCTCTTTCCCTCTTTTTCTCTTTATTTTTATAGGAGTCGGTCCAATTTTCTTTGTTCTTTCATTCATTCCTGTATACTTTTCCCAAGATCACAGGTTTTTACTTGTTTTCAATTTTTAATTCAGTCTCTTCAATCAGAGAGTGCGCCCCAGATGGTTGGTACGAAATATTTTGAACATCGTCTCACGTAATAAGATAAATAAAGCAAATGACCGCATCACTTCTGCACCATTACTGTTCCCATCAAATTTTTTTTCTGTCGAAAAAATTCGCTTTCTTTCCAGATTCACTTCTGCACGACTGCATTAATCATCATCTACACTCGCATGAATTCAAACAAATATATATATATATATATATATAGTTTAAATTGGGTATATTTTGGCAGCATATTTTCAATGAGACATGTTTCATTGAATAATTTTTGTGTTTAAGTTTTGATGAGTTTTTTCTATTTTCGTCTCATTTGGATCCTTCATATTTGCGTGCAAGTTTTTTTGGGTATCATTACTAAAGGAAGAAAGAAAATCACCATATTGATATATGTTTAAATCCAATCTAAGCTTTAGGCTTACATAAGCCATTATCAAAGATGACAATTACTTTTCAATATATCAACCAATACACGGAACAATAATGATAGTCTATTTTTATTGCGTCAAAAATTTCAAAGCAACGGCTAACTCGTGTATACGAGACGCGGAAGCGAAAACAGACTATCATTACTTTTTTCCGAATATGGTGATTTCCTTTCGACCTTCAATGATAATGTTATTAAGCTTATCAGACAATATGAAAGGAACTTACTTAAAATAAATAGACAAAACTTGTCTATATTATTTAATGAAACATGCATCAATGGATAATTGCTGCCTAAATACATACACACACACACACACACATATATATATATATATATATATATATATATATATATATATATATATCAAATAAGTTTACATTCTATATCATTAACTTTACTAATCTACTTCTTGTATGAATGAGTCATTTTAATATATATAGTGTGTGTGTTTAAACGCTACATTCTCGACGCCAAAAATAGAATTACAATTTCGTAGGTCTGGATGTGAATCTGGGCCTAACCTAGGATTGTTTATATGGTTGTATTGGTATAAAGTAAAATGCATACACCTGTATGTATTTGTGCCTGTTTATCTGAGACCGTCATCCCAAACACAGAAGAAAATTCCTTCACCATAATCAAACACAAATAAGCATAAATAGATCCACTTTTAAAAAAAATAAACCAGTTTGTCTGGTGATCGCAAATGCGTGAAACCCAGGGTTACAACCTAATATCCATACAACTATATATATAGAGAGAGAGAGAATTTAAGGACATTACAATGAGAAACTTCGATGGTATATAAACCTACGAGTTTATAAGTATGCATTTACAATATGAACTAAGAAAATTATGTGGACGTCTACAGGAACGATGGTCTCATAATCCTAAGAAATTGTAATAAACAAAAAACAGAAAAAATCAGAAACGTTCATAATTTTATTTAAAAAATATTAGATTAGACACAGACATAAAAACAGAACATTCCTCTGTTTTTTTAGTAAGTCAAGAACACAAGGCTTCCTTTTTTTGGCAATATAATTCAAACTACAATGTCACAAATCTTATAGGTTAGAAATATTATGAATTTTTTTTTCTTCTCGAGTGCAACTCAAGTAACTGGTAACAGTAAATTCAATAGATGCATAATAAGTAATGCACCTAGCCGTTTATTTTTTACTTTAATCAGACTCAAGGCGGTAAATATGGGGTAACCTGTACGGCTTGTACTTGCTACAATTATCGTTAGCTACCCGACTTGCCTTCTCATGGCGAAACACAGATGAGATCCCTTTTTTATCTAGAAAAGAGCTGAGTCAGATTCCAGTATGTCGTTGATCGAAATCCTTAGTTTTCTTAATAATTTCTCTAATAATCATAAAAATTTCATTATTAACAGTAACTCGTGAAAATCTTTACTGGAACAATATTTTTCATTGAGAGAAATATTTTATCGACAAGAACCAATCATGCTAGCAAAAATAAATATTAAGTTATGTTAACGTTTTGGCCACTATTTCTAAGATTCTGTTTTGGATTCTATAATTTAACTGGTACTAATAGAATACCATAAAAGTACAAAAAATACTAGATTGACAGTTAGGTCTCACTATTTTACAGTTGAAATGGCTAATAGGTTCTATGCTAACAGTTTCTTCTTTCGCATTCCTCTGAATTCTCTGCTGCTTTCTTGCTTTCCAGTAAACTTCAAAAATTTAAATGCAATGTCAATCGTTATCTTCTTTCTTTTTAATTTCAGGCCATTTATTCTCTTTTTCCATAACAATGCTTTCTTTTTCTCATATTCTCTGACACTCAAAAACCCCATTGCATCTTAGTGGCTTTATTTCCTTGATTGGCGTGAAATGATTAAAACAAATTTTAAATAAAGCTTTCTTTTTTGTTGTTGTTTTCTTTCCGTTTTTGGTTTGGCTAAGAAATTTGTGGGCATTTTTCCAGCAGCTGCTTCGTATATCATCACTTTATAATCCTACCATTGAGTTAAAGATATTCTCGTAATTAATGCAGTTCAATAGGTTTAAACACCTTTTTTTTTAACAATTTACTCCACACATGGTGATAATGCGACTAAGACGCAAGGTGCCACTGGGAGTGAAGGAGAATGAGACGACCTTAGAAGTATCGAGAAACACAATCCTAAACAGGAAACGAGGGATACACCTCTACTTGTATTCAAAAGACAGAGTGGGGAACTCTGTATTAGATGATGTGATATGGTGTTTTGTAGTAATATAATGTTTAATATTTGTTATCATGTTACGCTGATTCTGCGTGCCACGGATTGCGATGTGAAGTGACTTGTTTCTTTTCTTTTTTTAGGCCTTACCTTCCTATAACTTCACAAATGCAGTACTTCGAAGCTGACAACAGACAATAATGACTACGTAAATCAACTGCTTTCACGGGGTCATATTGGCAATAAAATTGCCATACATCGTGTTTGTACGCACACATTCAACAGACTTTATATATATTTTATATTTCTTTCTGGATCCACGCTTGCAAACACACACGCAATTTGCTTTATATATCATTTTATTAAAGCGAACAAACAACATTTAAATTCTGAGACGTCGTCTGTCTGATTTTTGGGTTTGAGGAGGTATCATTTTTTTTCCTTATTTCCAATTGCTCTTAGATTTGTTTTTGTTATAAAAACGTTTCAGCCGTTTTATCCTGCATATTTTTCAGGTGTCGGTCGATCCAGATAAAATACTTCGAATAGAACCCTTTATTTAATCTGCTGGAGCACAATGTCCTCGTTTCATTGTCCATCTCTGGAGTTATCTCATTTAGTTCTTATTTTAGTATTGCTTAGTTATTGTTCGCCTCGTTTCCAACGAGTCTAAGTGAACACAAGGATTGAACTCACAAATATTATATCACCAAATACTCAAACCAACATTTTAATCCACTTGACTATTGTATTGTAGGATAATTTCCTGTGGAAACAGGGCGAGCAATAATTAAGCAGTAATTAACTGTGTATGAATGTATGTATGTATGCATGAAAAATGACGTACGTATTCGGTACACGAGACACAGACAACAGCCAAAACGATTGAGATAACTATTTAATATTCTCTAATATTCCGTAACGAGAGAAATATATTTTTTGAGGATTCTTTTAAAGAAAAGAAGATATTATTCAATCTAAGATTATTTGTAAGCAGATAATATTAAAGGCGAATTGTCTGGAAACAAAGCTAATGTCAATATAACAAATGGTGTGTTCATTTTTGGATTAGTTTCCTTGAAAAGCAAGGAAAAAAAACAAATATCAATTGCAAGAAGAGTGAATGCATGATGTTAGTGAAGGGGACAATCCAACAAGCACATTTCAAATTGAAGATACGAAAAATCAAACAAGCGTAGTGAGAAATGACCTAAGGTACCCCATGAAAATCAGAAGGCGAATTACGATAGTGAAAGATTCCTTACAAAAGCTTTTCTAATAGCAGCGTTTCAAAATACTATCTAGGCCTAAACTTAAAATCTCTATCACATGTCTTCCAAATATTGAGAAAAGTATTAAAAAACAGAAAAAAATATAGTTAGAAACAAAGAAAATACGACGTAACCTTTACTTAATATCAACCCTCCTAAATGGCCGTCAATGCTGGAAAATATTCCCCCAGATGAAGAGGAGACATGAAGCAATCGATATGTGTTTTCACAGAAGGATGCTGAAGAAGTCATGAACCAAATTTGCAAGCAAAGACGGCGTTCTGGAGACAATGGTAACAAAAATGACACTTATGTTTAAGATGAGGAAAAAACAGTTGAAAATTTTAGGTCACATAATGAGGAAAGAATGCTTAGAAAATTGATACTCACAATACAGATTTAAGAAAAAGGAAACAGAAGAAAGCGACGCATAATCTAGCACGTCCTGGGTAAGACGATAAACTACATCTACGTCGTGGGTAAGACGATAAACTACATCTACGTCCTGGGTAAAACGAAAACTACATCCATCTCCTGGGTAAGACGAAAACTATATCCACGTCCTTAGTAAGACGATAAACTACATCCATGTCCTGGGTAAGACGAAAACTATATCTACGTCCTGGGTAAGATGATAAAATACATCTACGTCCTGGGTAAGATGATAAAATACATCTACGTTCTGGGTAAAACGAAAACTACATCCATGTCCTTGCTAAGACAAAATCTATATCCGCGTCCTGGGTAAGACGATAAACTACATTTACGTCCTGGGTGAAACGAAAACTACATCCATGTCCTGAGTAAGATGAAAACTATATCCCTGTCCTGGGTAAAACGATAAACTACATCCAACAGCAAGGACACTGATCAGGAAGTTTTGAGAAACATGGAACCACTTAATTGCTGGTGTTCCTAGGTCCACTCCAACCCTGGGTGGTAGCACCTGTTAGGGTCTCAAATATAGGCAAATAGTTAACCCCTAACTGTAGTCAAAGAACTATAAAAGCGCAAAAATAGGTTTTATTAAAGCAATATATTTTTGTAAAAAATTATTACCAGCAATAAATTTTTGAAGAAAAGTTTATTATCAGCAATACATTTTTGATGAAATAAATATTACCAGCAATATTTTTCGAAGAAAAAAATATATTACCAGCAATAAAAATCTTGTAGGCATTAAATGACACATTAAGGATGATATGCCTTAAAACAAATTAAACCAAGCTAAAGCAGAACCTACATGGCGAACTTGAGTAAATGGGCGCTGGATCAAGGTTTAGGAGATATCACAAAAATACAAAACTTATTAATAACTACAAAAACAAGAAAGTGTGGAGAGTCATGATCGTGACCGTCCTAAAGGGGCATAGCCCCTAGAAGAAAAATATTTTTGGAAACTGCATGCTTTTTAATCTCTTGTTTTCAGTTTGAATTATTCGGAGTTTTAAAGTAACAGAAACAATACAGGTATGTCATTTAAAATGAGCGCTCAAATCTGAATTCTCAAAATTAGGTCTCGCATCAAATATAAGAAACTAGCAGCCCTACCTAGCTGATCGATTTGAAAAAAGCGTTCAATTAGAATGGAGAAAAAAAAGCATCATGTTTAGATGTAACAGAGTCTATCTTTTCAATTACTTTAAAGTACTTTCATTAAAAAAAACAAAACATTTTGAATTAATGCAGTTACTGGTATAACAGAAGTAGTCTGTATTTATTCAATCAAAGTTAGCCGAGGACATGAAGGGGAAAAACAGGCAACATGAAGACACACTTCAGACCACAATTATTTTGAATTTTTTTTTTTGTTTTTTTTTTTCAATTTGTCAGTGTGCTACCAGGGATGTAAAAGAGGATGCATTTATTAAGCAATTGTTAAGTTTGATGAAAATTGGTTGAAAGATCAATGAAAAATAAGAAAGAAACCAGTAAAAATCACCATTTTTTATTTATGTGGCTTTTCACTATATGGGTGGACTCAATTATCAAGTTAAATGACTATTAAACAATCAATTTATTGTTGGCTTCAACTGAGTGAAGTTTTGTATTAGATTGCTTGAAAATCGACGGATTTTTTAGTTTAAAATTTGTGTTGAAATCGATTTTTCGTTTTTCGCATTTTTTTCTGTTAAACGCAGTGGCGTAGAAATAAAAATGACGTATCGTTGAGCTCGTTGTAATGAAAGTAACCTACATACCGAGTCTGAACGAAATCGGAAGAAAAAAGTTGAATTTATTTTTGATCGGCTTTATCGATTATTGACGTTTTAAAACATTATCGATTCTTTAACGCTAAGAAGCTATCTCTTACATTGTACAATGTATGTGCCAAGTTCGGTCAAAATCGGTTGGATGGATCTCGAGTGAAAAGGTATCACACAAACAGACAAACACACAGACATCCTCTGTTTTATATAGAGAGAGATAAACGATCGCTATTTCTAGCGGTTTAGTTCTAAATTATGAACTTCCGCTAGTTTTATTTTCGAATAATTAACGAAACTATTTCAATTTCTCTGCATTTGAGTAGAGGTTACAGCTCATTTAGTAAACGTGTTCCTTTCAACAATGTCTTAACAAGGTGAAAGCATATTTTATACTAACGTATATCATCAGGTCCTATTTTACCCATGTCTATTGTCATAATGCATGAGTGCTACCTATAAAATCCAAAACATTTAAAATATTTACACCTGTCGTTTTCGGTCTAACTAATTCCGACCGAGAGCACCTGCTAGGAGGAGGTCCCATTTCTACTAACAATAATTCAAAACATGTCGAAAGGTATTGACGTTAATTAACAGAAACCTCTTCATTGTGAACCTGTTCGTGTGAAAAGGTTTCAAGATGGCGTGCGGATGTATCCTCTCAACTTGCACATTCCCTTTTCCAACGGGAGGCAGTCTTGCAGGTCGTTCCTCATACTTTTTTTTCACAAACTTCTTCCTGTTTCGCCTTTGTTGATAAATGATGTTTTTAGACGGCCGTTCTTTTTTGCTTTTTTTTATAAGTTTATTGAATGAGGATATATATATATATATATATATATATATATATATATATATATATATATATATATATATATATATATAATATTAGTGTTAAATATACACATACATAACATATGCAATATACATATACATATATACATACACATACATATATATTTGCATAAAAAAAACATTATTCCAAGAGGATAGAATCTAGGTAGAACTCAAGGTGTCAGGGTGTGAGTGTGTTTTTGAGTGAAAAATCGTGCTTCTGTAAGAACGTGTTTATGAAAATATGTGTGCGTGCGTGTCTGCATCTGTGTGTAAAAATATTTTTTGTGTGTAACTTGAGAAAACTGTAAATTTTGGATGTATTTATCAGTGTGAAAACATGTGTATATAGAAAAACATGCGTGTGAGATTAGGTATGTATAGGTAAAAATAACTGCGTGCATATATGTGTGAAAACGCGTGTGTGGGTACGTGCGTAAACATACATACGTGTGATTGTATGAGTATATGAAAAGGTGATCAGGTATAAGTCTCTGTGTATATAAGCGTGTGTAAACTTATGTGTGTAGGGTGTGCATGCTTTTGTACCGAATAATGCAAGTTTTGCGTGTGAAAATGCGCCTGTTAATGTGTGTGTGGATGTGTGTGAAAACTTGTTTGTGAATGCATATGAAAATCGTGTGTTTGTATGTGATTGATTTTTAAAACGTGTACGTATGTGCGAGGGAATACATATATATATTTAAAAGATGTGTATGTATGTGTGAGGGGATATATATATATATATATATATATATGTGTGTGTGTGTGTGTGTGTGTGTGTGTGTGTGCGCGCGTCTGTCTGTCAGTGTGTGTGTCTGTGTCTGTATGTGTGAAAGTCAGTGGATCTGTTTTAATATCATATATATATATATATATATATATATATATATATATATATATATATATATATATATATGTGTGTGTGTGTGTGTGTATGTGTGCGTGAGTCTGTCTGTCAGTGTGTGTGTCTGTGTCTGTATGTGTGAAAGTCAGTGCTGAATGAAACCAGGAAACAGTAATATTAAAAAGTGCTCAATATAAAATAAATGGAAAAATAAGATGCAGCGGATTGAACTGAGCTCCCGTTTTTTAAAGTATATATATATATATATATATATATATATATATATATATATATATATATATATATATATATATATATATATATGTATATACTTAAGCGTTTTGACTTCATTTTTAACTGATAGTATATTTGAGTAGACTTCCGTTTATTTTTATATTGTATTTGTCGATAGGTAGATAATAATACTGTTTAATAAATAAACAAGGCGTCTACTCAAACATGGGTATACACTAACTTAACGCTTAAGTAAAAAAAAAATATGTCGGATTAATAAAAGAAAAATCCATTCCTTAATATATATGCGGGTGTGTGTCTGTAAATATATAATTAATATAAAGGTTTTTCACTTATTTTATGTTTGCTTCAAAGATTTTTAGTTATATAGATGCAACGACTCATCAGCACTGTGTCAACTGTTCTGGTGAATGGTTGCTTTTATGTAACTACGAAACTTTGAAAAAAATTTAAAAAAAAATGATATTAACGCTTTATTCTTATCTTCGATGTTGAGCACTGTACTACAAAGTCTGCTGGCCTTAAATGTCTTTAAACCATGCAACCAATGAAAACCAGCAATTTTGGCTTCGAAAAGAGTCTTTCAAATTACCACTATATACGTATACTGGTTTGTGTACAATCTACAGTTGCCTGCCCTGACAAAACCTTAGAAACTAGATTACTATTCTAAAACCCGACTCAAATTTAAAAGAAAAGTCTGAATCGGTATCCACACGCATGAAAAATCCAATAAAAGAAAGAAAGAACACTGTAAGTAAAAAAAGGCATTTTAGTAAATATATATATATCGATATAACTGGGTAGGAAGAGAGATAGATCGATAAAATTACTGACCATTCACGCACTCAGATATCTATCTATCTATCTATCTATCTATCTATCTATCTATCTCTCTATATATATATGAAGACTTAAGTAATTTTTTTTGTACCCGAATTTTTATTAACGTTAATTTTAGAAAGCTAGAAGTAATAAAAAATATTTTAAGAATTTAAATTTCCTATACGAGCCGATATAGCCTTCTAGCAGATCTGAAATAGGAAATGGGTTTTAAAGCTAAATATGACCGTTGCCTGACTGTGAAGTTCTCCGGATCAGACGGTGATTTCTACCGCAAAGAAGGGTGCATTTTCGAATTTTGTTAGAATGCGCACTTTCTACTTTATGCTTTATCGACTGCACGGTTTATAGAAAAACAAACCCGGCGTCTACTCAAATAGGGATATAATAAAAATAACGATTAAAGTAATAGAAATATGGATGCATATATGTATGTGTATATATGTATGTATGTATGAATGCAGGCAAAACAACTTGAAGGTCAACGATTTGTTTTAAAGACATTTATTAATTTTTCGGGATTCCGGTTAAAATTTAAACATAAATTTTCACCCCACCGCACCAAAGATAGATAGATAGATAGATAGATAGATAGATAGATAGATAGATAGATAGATAGAAAGAAAAAATAAAGACAGCTGTAAAGGCAAACAACACCCAAAAAGGTAATGTATGAATAGGTAGATAAATCGATAAATAAATAAAATTTGTCATTACCACATCTAAAACAAAGAGAGACTTAATCAATACAAAACAAAACCTATAATGAAGAAGCACTTTACTCTATTAATATATTGATTGCCACAAGAATACACAGGAGAAACTTCAAGAAATTTAAATAAAAGTGTATATGAACACAAAAGCAATATTTGAAAAAAACAACACATTAATCGCATTAGTTGTTCCACCATTTGAAGCACGGTGGAGTAATGGATAGCGGCTCGGATTGCGGAATCGGAAAGCCGAGTTGAAATTCCATTACATTCACTTACGTACTAATACCCTTGGGAAAGGTATTAAACCTCTTCCTCGCACCACCCGCTATGAGTAAATAGCAGGGCAGACCGGGTTCTATAGACTTGGAAGGCAACTAATCTATTTCAGAAAGAAATGGAAACCTACTCCGTGAATAAAATTTGCTTCGTCAGTCATATATCGAAAGATAAATGATCTCCTAAGCGTGTATCACGCATGGTACATAACGGCTGACTGTTCCTCATAAAAAAGACTGACCACAATTTTTATATAAACACGATACTGTCATTAAATGAGAAAATGAATTTACTAATACAAAAATCTTTAGAAGTTGCTTTAATCGCTAGATTCATTGCATTAAATTTGCGTCCGGTTTCTAACAATTCACTAGACTTCTTTGATCTATTATCACATTGTGGGATATTTTATAACAAAACCATTTAAAAGTATATATATTTGTTTAAATTTAAAATTCCAAGCTTATCTCGTTCGTGTGCATGTGCAGTCGCAACAACTTAATGAAATTTTATCGCACTGAAAGGACGAAACGCGTGACAAGAAAATATTTTCCACTTTGTCATAAATATTTCGCCCAAAACTCTTCCTTATATATAAACATTTATATATAGTTAGCCCATATATGTTTTTATATATGCATGTATGTATTAGAATCCTTTCGATACATGACTGACGTGACAGATTTTTTTCTGCATTAGGTTGTCATTTCTCTGCAGTAGACCAGTTGCCATCCAGGTCTATAGAACCTGGTCTCTCCTGTTATTTACCCATAGCTGGAGGGGAAGAAGCTGATTACCTGGCAAATATTTGTTAGGGATGTAAACGTGCTAGAGATCGACGGCTGTAATATATATATATATATATATATATATATATATATATATATATATATATAGAGAGAGAGAGAGAGAGAGAGAGAGAGGGAGAGAGAGAGATGTCTGGATAGATAGATAGATAGATAGATAGATAGATAGATAGATAGATAAAAAGCAAGAAATAAATAGACTTTAGATAGATAAAAAGCAAGAAATAAAGAAACTTTAGATAGATAGATAGATAGATAGATAGATAGATAGATAGATAGATAGATAGATAGATAGATAAGAACATTTTACAGATCAAGGAAAATGAGAGCGGGGAAATGAAAGCGTCCTCTTATAATTTTTTTTCAAAAAAAAAGAAAACACGTTTTATGTTTCACAGTTGCAAGATTTGAGAATGATGAGTTTTTTCTTCCAGAATGTCTAACAACAAAAAACAATGATGAAAAATTGTCAAGCAATTTTTTGCGAAAAAATGTCAAGCCAAAAAACTACAAAGACAATGTAGAAAATATCCGTTATGGAGGGAAACCGATAAACAGGGGCCGCAGTTTTTGATTCATTTGATATATATATATATATATATATATATATATATATATATATATATATATATATATATATATATATATAGCTTCATCTTAATAAGTTTATCCTTAGGTTCCAAAAAGGCGGACGATTACATCTGAGAATTTTGGGCTGTTAGACAACTAGTGTGGAGGATAGAATTAGTGTGGTGACAAGTATGAAAGAGGGAGTCAGCAGAAAGGATCTCGAATGGAAGAAAATGATACAATGAAAAAAAATAGAGTAAAAAGAAAGAAAGAAAGAAAGAAAGAAAGGAAAAGAAAGGAAAAGAAATGTGAGGAAGGAAAAAGACGGAAAGAAAGAAAAAAGGAAGGAAAGGAAAGAAAGAAAGAAGTAAGGAAAGACGTCAAAAAGGAAGCAAGTAAAAAAAAAGAAGAAAGAAAGTATTGTTAACTTAAAAGAGAAAGAGAGAAAAAATAGTGAAAAAACTACAAAGGCGATATTAATGCCAGAAACATTAAGAAATAATTGATAATGTAAAATTATCACAAAAGAAAAAGAGGATAATTAACTAATTTTTAGCTAAGAAAGAAAGAAAGAAAGAAAGAAAGGAAAATAAGAAGACAGAGGGGGAAAGATAATATTAATAAGGAAAAGAAAAAGAGACAAGTGAGAATAGGAAATATAATATAAAAGCAAGAAAGAAATAATATAAAAGAAAGAAAGAAAGAAAGTAAGAGCGTTTAACATAAAAAAACATTTAGTAAGACTAAAATGATAATTTTAAAATGCTTATGAAAGTATAGTTAATATAGCCTTTTTAAAACGGCGAACGAAAATTAAATAAAGATGAGTGGAAAGATAAAAGACATAACGCTAATCAAATATCAAGAAATAACGGATTATGTATAGAATAGCAAGCAAGAAATGTTAATAGAAAATGATTATTAGTTACAAAGAATGCAAATGAAAAGCGAGAAAGAAAGATAAAAGCCGTTAATGAAATACACATTGTTATTGATACTGTAAAAATTCTCAAGAAAGAAAAGCAGACAGCGAGAGAGACAGACACTCAGTCAGATAGAAAGAAACAAAAAACACCCAAAAAACAAAGAAAGAAAGAAAGAAAGAAAGAAAAATAAAAAGAAAGTAAAAATGAAAGAAAGAACGAAAGAAAGAAAGAAGAATGAAGGAACGAAAGAAAGAAAGAAAGAAAGAAAGAAAGTAAGAAAGAAAGAAAGCGAGAAAGAAAGAAAGAATAAATGTAAATATTATTTAAAAAGTAACAGAAAGATTAAAAGGAAGAAAAATTGATGTAAAACGTCTTAAGGAAAAATTAAGCAACGTTAATGTAAGAAATCTGAAGACAAGGAACGAGAAAGAAAGAAAGAAAGAAAGAAAGAAAGAAAGAAAGAAAGAAAGAAAGAAAGAAAGAAAAAAGAAAGAAAGGAAGAAAGAAAGAAAGAACGAAAGAAAGAAAGAAAGAAAGAAAAAAGAAAGAAAGGAAGGAAGAAAGAAAGAAAGAAAGAAAAAAAAACAAAAAGAAAGCAAACAAATAAAAAGGAGAGCATGAAAGAAATTTTAATCTTATTTGAGAATGGAGAGGAAGGAAAGATAAAAAGAACTAAAGAAAGAAGAATGAAAGAAAGAAGAATGAAAGAAAGAAATGTAAATAATATTTTACGAACGTAATGGAAGGAAAAGAAAATATTTATGTAAAAAGTCTCAAAGAAAAAGTAAAAAAAAAACTTAATGAAAAAAATCTGAAAAGAAAGAAAAGAAAGAAAGAAATAAAAGAAAAAAAAAGAATTATTAGTCTAGCTAATCCGAAGAAAGAAAGAAAGAGTTTAGAAAGAAAAAAATGAAGGAAATTTGGATATAGAAAACCAATGGTCAAAACAAAAAATGAGTAAAAAAATAACAAAGCAGTATGAAAGTAACTAAGAAAATGTAAACAAACTCCAGATACAAAGAGAAGAAAAAAGGGACAAAAAAGTCCAACCAGTGAAATCGGAAATATGATTTAAGAAAAGTCGTTGGCAAAAGCAAAAAGAAAATAAAGAATGGTTGGAAATTTAGATAGAATTCGCCGAAAGACAAAACTAAACATCCCTCCAAAAAGAGAGGGGGAAACTAAAATGTAATCTTTTTTTTTCTTGTCTTTTAACACTTTGTAATTATTTCTGGACATTTGATGAACACAGGCAGAATTCCGAAGTTGTTTCGAAAATGTTTGCTGACAAATGCATCACCTTAAAAATAATATTTCTGCTCACCTGTCAAAATATCATTCATAAAAAAAAAAACACTGTTTCACCTTGAATTTTACATCGTCCATTGTCTTTTGAAAGATTAGCGCACATTTGATTCACGACGAGGCTGGAAATCGCCATGATTGTACTTTTTTGATTCATGACGAGTCTGGAAACTTTCCCGCCCATTTGATTCACGACGAGGCTGGAAATCGCCATGATTGTACTTTTTTGTTATTTTTTTCGCCTTCTACAAGAGCGTTTTGCCATTGCCTCGGACATCAGAATATCATTCTATTGACGCAAGAACATTAGCAGGAAAAAGTAATGAACTCATTACTTTTCACTATACAATAAAATCGTGCCTGCAGAATGTGGGCTGATTTAGCCATTTTCACTTGGAAATCATTAGGTTGGAAAAGTAGCCCTAAAATCAGCATTTTAAGAGTAAAAATCATGCAATAATGCAGAAATCAACACTTTCATCTTCGTTAGTATTCCTCAAACATTGCTAAGACACCTATTGTGGAAAATATTAAAAAAGCCTTCGATGTTCAGATCCAGTCATGTTCGTTATATTTACTTACGCACAAATACTTTTTGGAAAGGCATGAATGGATCTCTTCACCCCACCAGTTGTGGGTTAAATAGTAGGTCTTGTAACATCCCTGTACTAATGTAATATTCACTCGTAAAAAAATAACTATTCTTGCAACCCAAAATATATTTCGGATTTAAATAACCCACAAAAGTTTGATAATTCTTCTCGTGATATTATAAAGGTATGGCGTCCTTGGAGCCTTTTTTTGTTCAAACTGAAGTAAAAACGGATGATCTTCTCGACTCTATTTTCTTTGTTATCTTTTTAGCTTTAGTATTACTAAAAGTATTCTTAGATACACAATGAGAATTTACTTTTGGAACCGATATACTAGTAAATTATTTAATCTCAGACATCTTATTGCATCCATCAAAAACTTTAGGTAATAAAGATTTAACTAGATCATCAGAGAGAGACTGTTACAGAAAATAAATTGAAGAAAAAATTGAGATAATCCCAGAAAAGTATTACGAAGCAGGGGAATCTCGACTGAAACAAAGAAAAGTGTACTAAATTGTTATGCAATATCGGTCCACCTGTATGGTAGTGAATTCAGGACACACAGATGAAGAAAAGACTTGTGGCAACAGAAATGTGTTTCTACAGAAGGATGCTGAGAATACTATGGATTGATATATGAATAACAGGGAAGTTATAAGACAAATTGAAAACAAAAGAAGCCACTTTTACTTAGAATGAGAAAGAGACCAATGACATCATGAGGAAAATGGACTTTCAGAATTTGACACTCGCAGAGCATACTGGAGTCAAGAGCGACTGAAGTAAACAGCGAGTAACTTATTTAACAAGCTTATGTAAATGGATGGTTGAACAAAAAATGGGGAGAGGTGGTGAAAATACAAATACAATGAATAGGACGTTGTGGAGAGCCATGATCACCCACGTACTGAAGGGAAATGACATATACATTGTAACCCCCTTTTCACAGTTTTTATATTGTTCCCACATCCGAGCGAACTCGTCTCGGTGCCTGGCTCTCAGTTTAGTGAAGATGATTTAATTTCTGGCTAGAAAAAACTTGTTCACTCCGAGTAGTGTGCTTATGTTTGCTGCTTTCCAGGATTGTTTGTTACTTCCTTATGAGGGATAGACCTAAAGGTTTTCTGATTTGACGTTCTCCGTCTGATAGTTAGGGGTCCAAACATCAGAGTCACTCATGTGAAGGCCATCCCATCAACAGGTGTATAATATTGAGACTATCATATTGTCATTTTCTCAATGGTAGCTGTACTGCGCAGTATTTTTCGGTTGGACCTTTCGATGCCCTGATGAAGTGTGAAATTATGCCTGTAGTCCCGGACAATTTCATCCAGGCAAGTGATGCACGTATTACAAGCGGGTGTTGTTTTTCGCTACTCCGACTTCACCTATTCCACTATCAAAATATATCTCATTTGTACGTTTTATCTCATGTTAGATTTACACAACTGCATTTAGTAATCCTCAAATTTGAGTGATTTTTTTTTTAAATGTATTGGATGAAAAATTAACTAACAAATTCGTGCGGGGAGGAACCCGAATGAGGCTACGCCGAAGGGCGTAGTTTCTTTCGGGGAGGTAATTTTTGGCCGAGCCCACGGACTCGGAGATCCCACGTTAAACCGGCCTTGTGCCACATGATGCCCTCGTGCGGGGGCTGACTAAATACCGTTCAGAGTTCAGTCTGAAGTCTGGAGTGAAGTCCGTCAGGAGGCTCTCAGTCAGTCAGAGCCAGTCCGAAACAGAGTCGCGTGCAGACAATTTCTGCTAAACCTGATTGTTCGTAGTAACACTTTCTTCTCTGTATATATTCCTGTTTGTAATATATCTGTGTTATTCCATATCTTTATTGGTTCTACCTTGGACTATCACCGCGGTACAAGGAACCGGACCGTAACACTTTCTTTCTTTTATTTACACATTCAAACGAAGTAGTATCTCTGACATGACTTTTCCTTCTTTCTTCGCGAATTGTCTATTATTTATGAGGCATTGGCGTCTTTCCATCCTTTCTTTCTTTCTTTCTTTCATTCATTCATACTTTCTTTCTTTCTTTCTTTCTTTCGTGTTCTAATGGAAATACAGTAACATGTCTGATGTGTCTTTTCTGTCTTTACACGCGATCAAAACAAAATAGTCCAGTATTTATGAGATATTAGCAGAAGACATTAAACACTTCCATTCTTTACTTCTTTTAGTCTTTCTTTTTTTTTCATCTTTTTTATTCCATTCATTTTCCCTCTGAAACTAAACAGCGTCTTTGATATGTCTTTTCCGCGGGATCAAAACGCAATAATCTAACATATATGAGGTATTAACAGATATTAAACACTTTTTCTCCACTATGTAATATCTAACCTATATGACATTTGAAGTGGCACAATCTCTTCACAGTAAAAACTTGAAGAGGTACATATGTTTTTCTACTGAGAAATCCTGAGAAAACCATTGAGGGAACATGAGAGCAATGCGGAATTTTTAAAGAAAGTATCAACTCAGAAGAAAATGATATTATCAGAAAAAGACAGGTGAAATTTCTGGAACACAAAATGAGGAAAGAGTTCTTAGGGAATCTAACACGTGCAGGAAATAATTAATACTGGATTTGTATATTAAACTTAGAATTAATGCTGGAACTGAAGGTTGACACTAGTGGGTTAATGGAACGCGTAGTTGGTCATAAAACGCGTGTTTATGTTTTGTTTTTACCTCATAGTAAATTTAAGATTACTTGATCATTATTTCGGGATGATGAAACATAATAAAATATAGATAAAAATGACATTAAAATGTTTATCAAATTACTCAACACATCAAATAATATTTTGAAAGACTTAATTGTACACCTGTTTTTCTAGGAATGTATTTCGCTTTCAAATAATTTTATATCAGAAGAGAAATTTCTATCGTTCGTGCCTTGTTCATGATATATTAGGTGAAAGAATTACAAACTTTTGTCATATAAAAAACAGAGAAAAGATAACACTCGACATTATAAAAAGAAAAAAACGAAATTAAATTTTATAAAGAAAATTAAGTAGTAATCCAGAAAAGTACTCTAAAGTTATCGCCATAAACACTAATAAAAAACGTGGCTAAAACATTGGCTTGTAAAATTATTATTTATTTACCCTCTGACGTGTTCAGGTAATATCAAAGTGGGTGTAGAACTTGGGAGGCTTTCTCCTGACATGGATCAATTTCTTGTGAGTATGGCAGATACTTTCTGAAATTTCTCAAGGTGCGGGAGGTTCTTACATAATTTCAGTTACCCTTTCTTCTATGTGTGCATCCTGCAATTGCTGGGTCGTCTACACATCGGTTTCAGACTCTGACATCAGGCAATTATCTGCACCTGAAGTTTATGATGTTAACTTCCAGCTTGAATTTCTGGTGTACCGATCTCTTCTGCAATTCCGGTGTAAATCTTTGTGCAAATTTCATACTAAAAGACCCCGCGGCATCATTACTGCTTCGGTTATTTACAGAGTTAATGTTAAAAAGTTATTCCATAAGAGCAAATTGCCAAGATGGTAAAAGACTGATGAAGATACATTAGGAGGAAGAGTGTCGAAACACAATACCATATACAGTCTATAATCAGGAATTAAAATATAAAGATGCTGTGTTGTAAACGTACTTATACGCCTTATCAAAACTCACTTGTATACGTCCAACGAATATGTACATTTTTTAAGATACCGTAAGATATTGGGCCCATAAGATTAAACATCTATTGCTAGATGACAGAAGTCGAGATGCCATGCCAGAGCCAATATACTGAATCTTCGTTTTGAATTTTTCAAGAATATATATATATATATATATATATATATATATATATATATATATATATATATATATAGATTTACCGAGCAACACGTACCAACCTTATAGAAAACCAAATGCTAACCCCTTATATATACACCCGAAGTCAAACCACCCTCCACCCACAATTAAACATATACCCTCATCAATAGAAAATAGAATTAGCAGTAACTCCGCTAACAAAATAATATTCCACCAACACAATGACTTCTACAACACTGCCCTAAAAAATAGTGGTTATAAAAATGCTAACATTAAATATAGGGACAATTGCAATAACCCAAAGAAAAAAACAGGAAAAGAAACATCATTTGGTATACATCTCCGTTCAACCAAATGGTTAGTATTAAACTAGGACAGAAGTTCTTAGCTCTAATCGATAAACACTTCCCCACCAAAAGTAGGCTTAGTAATATATTCAATAAGAACACACTAAAATTGAGTTATTGCTGCACTGAAAATCTAGAAGCTATAATAAGAAGACACAATAATAATATCCTGAACAAACCCCCTTACCTGAATAGTTTTAATAACTCTACACTTAAATCAGATAATGATAGGGAAAAACTATGCGATTGTAGAAACCCGGTAGACTGCCCATTAGAAAATAGGTGCTGCATCAAATCTGTGGTATACCAATGCACTATATCATCCACGGAGAACCCTAACAATAATATGATATACATTGGGTCCACGAAAAATGCCTTTAAAACCAGATGGAGGCAGCATAAATGCTCCTTCAACAAAATAAACTTTAGACATCAGACCTCTCTATCTAAATATTTTTGGCACCTGAAAGAAAAAAATAGGACACCTAAAGTAAAATGGAAAATCATTAACAGGACTAGAACTTGCAAAACTTGGGATGACCCATGCCCTTTGTGCCTCCATGAGAAACTACACATTATTAAGCTTCTAAACAATAAAAACCTAAACCGGCAAGAATTAACGGTTTTCTGCCAACACAACCGAACTTACGCTCTGAATAACTAGCTAAAAACACGCATACAAAAAAATAAATTTTAAAATCCATAGCCCATATACATAGTTTTAATAACCTACAAAAATTGATAACCCTTTATGAAGTCGTCAAATAACAAACGTTACGGCCTTTTCATATACACAAATCCCTTTCATAAAGAGATATAATAAAAGAATAAAATAAAAATAAATAAATAAATCTCCGTAGACGCTCAAGCCAGACTATGCGAAAACTTCCTCCGTCGTAAATTTAGCCACCCCCACCTTACCGTGACCCGGCATCTGTGAAAGTAACTCTATACTGATACAAATTATTAACACCCCACCCCTGCCGATTCTAAACAATCCGCCCTTGATGTTACCATGGAAATTTTTGATTTCAATTCTGACCATACTATTAAAACTCGTAAATTTCAGAAATAAGTTCATTCCCAAAAAATTTCGCTTGAAGATGGAACAGAGCCTACTTTAAGTCAAGTTAATTCAAATATTATTTTGAAGTTTTCGGCTCCTGTTTTGAAACAGGAGACCTCTTATGTAGCGAGTTGGAATCATATTTTTAAATAATTAATTATATTTATGCTCTACTTTCGTATCGAGCACTATTTTTTTAAAATAATTCCAAAAATGCTAAGGAACTTTGGATTATTTACCAAACCAGTTTCTTTCCTACAATATTTTCACATATATATATATATATATATATATATATAAAATAAATGAAATGGACAAAGTTCGACAATCATTTTAAGATATTAGGTTGGTGCAAAAATAATGTCGTTTTCTCACATATGTTGCTATGTGAGAAAACGACATTATTTTTGCACTAACCTAATATTTGTATGTTTATACATTCTTTTCTATAGATACAAATATTTAAGTAAATGCTCTGTTTTATAATAAACAGAATTGATAACATTTACCGGCCTGAATATCCGAGAAATTTTCAGAGAAAATATTCGTCCTCCGGCAGGAAACGAACGTGTATCCTATACAGAACCGTCATTTAGCTTGGTGTGCATTAACCGATCGAACCACGGAGAATGCCGATTAATATAAAACAGAGCATTTACTTAAATATCAGAGGTACCAGGTTAGATGTGGCAGTAATATTAAAATAATGAACAAATGGTACACTTATAATCATAAAGAAGTAATTTGCTGCTAATCTATTATTAGCCAAAGTGAACAGTCTGCTTTAAAGTGCTCAACAAGCGTGTTCGGTCAAGAAACGATTGTCTTGGAAAGTCGAATTTACTGCTTTTATTATGAACAGAGCATTTACTTAAATATTTGTATCTATAAAAAGAATATATATACATAAAATGTCTTAAAATAATTGTCGGACTTTGTCCATTTCATGATGTATGACGTCATTTGTTTACAATGGATACGCATTGAGCAGATATGAATATACGTGAGCGATTCATGGATGATTGAAGTATAAAAGCAGTAAATTCGAGATTGCTGACCGAACGATCCTCTGTGGCCGAATCGGTTAAAAAGCATGTCAACCTATATGCCGGTTCCGTATAGGATACAGATTCGAATCCTGTCGGAAGAAAATATTTTCTGTGAAAATTTCTCGGACATTCAGGCCGGTAAATGTTGTTTATTATAAACAGAGTATTTACTTAAATATCTGTATCTATAAAAAGAAGGTATAAACATAAAATATATTAATATATATATACAAGGGTCATTCAATAAATAAGATGATTTTTTCGGTATAAGGACTTACTTTTTTGTTTTACTTCTTTTTCACATGGATTTAATTTCTTTTGCAGATTAAAAAAAAGAACTTTGAGAGTCTACAAGTGGGCTAAATTGTTTAAAGAAGGACTGAGCAGTGTTGAGGATGAAGAGAGACCTGGGAGACCTACAGAAGTGAGGTCTCCTGAGGTGATCGAATCAGTCAATGACCTCATTCAGTCTGACAGAAGGGTGACAGTGGATGACATTGCAAGGTTTTGAGCTTATCTGTTGGGATAGCACACAAAATTGTCCATGATGACCTTGGATTGCATCATGACAACGCAAGGCCTCACACAGCAGCCCAAACGGTGCAGACCATCAACGAGCTTGGCAGGGAACTGCTCCCTCATCCCCCTTACAGCCCAGACCTTGCCCCTTCAGACTTTCACCTGTTTGGTCCCTTGAAAGCGTTCACGAGAGGCACGAAGTTTAAAAGTGACGATGAAGTCAAAAGTGTTGTGAGCGACTGGCTGAGACATCAGCCCAAAGATTTTTACGCTGAGGGAATACGGAAGCTTGTGCACAGATGGGAAAGGTGTGTGACAGTGCTGGGAGACTACGTTGAAAAATTTAAAAAAAGTAATCTTCTTTCTGTATTAGA
>OZ010590.1:20777919-20825419 GCA_963932145.1 Acanthosepion lycidas | reverse complement strand
TGTCGTATTAGCTTTATATTTGTCACTGTCTAAAAAGAGTCAGAGAAAAAAATCCTTTTCAGTTCATAACAAAACATTATAGTTGAGCAGTTTTAGTGGCAGACACTGAGTAGGTCGGGATACCAAACGCTTTTTTTTTCTTTTTTTTTTTTCACATTTAGTGTTGTGACATCATCTTAAATCGGCTTGGTATTGTGGGAACGAAGAATCTGCGCCTATTGATTTGCGAAATCTCCAGTAGTGTGCTTAAGATGGCTGTTCAGGTCAATTAGATCAAGTGTGACTGTCGACATTTTATTTTATCTGCTCTCAAACAAGGATAAATATTACGCAAGACGAAAATATTTTTCCTAAAATGTACAAACCAAATTATTTGTACTGATGTATAAAGCAAAGAATAACGCAAGCGTGCACACCATCTTGTATATCAAAATAAAATAAAATATAATATATATATATATATATATATATATATATATATATATATATATATATATATGAGTTCGTGTACGGGTGCATATGTATCTTACTTTATCTATATCTATAAAACAAGATGTTTGTGTGTGTCTGCCATGCTGTGTGTATGTGTGTGTGTCTGTCTGTCTGTCTCTCTGTGTGTATGCTTTTTTTGCACGTCCACATTTCTCGGTCGACTTATTGTCGATAAAATTGTACACACATGTTTCAAATTTACCAAGGTAGGTCTAGACCAATTTTCAATCTCCAGGCATCCAGAGTTTGGCAGGAAAATCAATAAAAGTTAAGGTCGTTACGACTTTTTGCAAAAACCAAAGCGAACAAAATTTTTACTGGATGGAAAGCATAGCTCAAGTTACTTGTAGAGTATTTGATAGTTTTCTTGGGATATTGACTTTACACAAAAAATTGCAAAAATACTGTAATAAAATTGTGTTTTTCGTATTATTTAAAATAAAAACTTGAATAATTTCCTCATTTGTTCATCATAGTTTCTTTCAGTACAAAAAGCCCGATTTGGGGCTATAACTCCCATACTTTTGAATCAAACTCTGACGCTTTATCCCTGTATTTGTTTAATTATTAGATTTGAGAAAAATACCATACTATTTTAAAGTTATTACGGCCATAGGAAATTTACTGAATATCTAAAACATTGAAACTATTTAACCCCGACCAACGACAGCACAAGAAGGATTTATCGAGGAAATTCCTTTTTAAGAAGAATGAAACAATTGCGAAGGAGATACCGTAAAAAAGGTGAGGGAAAGTAGATTAACGGTTATACAAGGTAATGCGGTTATACAGTTGAAGCCATGTATAAACGGGAAATGCCGGATAACTCGGCTAATATATATATATATATATATATATATATATATATGTGTGTGTGTGTGTGTGTGTGTGTGTGTGTGTGTGTGTGTGTGTGTGTGTGTGTGTATGTGTGTGTCGGGTGTAACAGCAAAATTGTCTAATTGTTAGATTCAGCTTTGAACCGTTGTATCTTAGAAATGATTAAAAATATTTTACTGGAATTTTCTTCAGTTTTTATATCCTTATGTGACTCTACTTTCAGTCATAAGAATGAATAATTGCTGTCCAAGCTTAACAGAAAAATCATATATATATATATATATATATATATATATATATATATATATATAGTTGAATTTTTTTCTTAATTGATCTCTTTAGCTGAATCCCTCTTCCTGTTGTGATTTCCTGATCCAGTTTTGCTCTCTACTATCCCTTTCTTTTTAAACTTATTTACCGTTCTCTTAACGGTACTTGAATGGACTTTAATGATGGAAGTCTGTGTATGAATGTTGGTAGTATTACTGAAGGCCTGAATGATACTTTTCCTCTGACCATTGATCATTAGGGACGACAGTGGGGCTAACACAAAATGATTTTAGGCTGTTCTATTTATAGCTTAATAACTACGATTTATTTTTTTCAGTAATTCTTACGGCAAATATTATCAAGATTGCTAAACGTCGTGTCCGAAAACCTGGAAAAAACTCAATTAGTTTAGAGTCTTTTTAGATATTAAAACAATTCTGCTGTAACGCGATTAAGAAAATGTTGGTGTTATACCGGCATATATATTTATATATATATATATATATATATATATATATATATATAAATTTAAAATAAATAAACGTATGTACATATGGGATTTGCATGAATATGTATGTGATATATATAAGAATGCAAAATCTTTAATATTACCCTCAAATATTACTCCATTTTGATTAAACCTAAACTTTAAGTAAGAAAGATTACCCATATAAAAATAATTACAAATTGCATCAATAAATTAGATTCAAACTAATAAAGATGTTACCGTAACTATTTACAATATTAAAAAAGTACGATTGGTCAGGTAAAGAAACTATTATGATTTAAAATATTTTTTAATATGTTCTTTATAAATGTGTTAATAAATATAGTACTTAACTTATATTAAATCCCTAAATTTTTTGTTTAAAAAAATTAAATATTTAAATTGATAGCAAGCATCCTATTAATTTCTTCCTGTTTTTTTAGACATCTAAATTACTATCAAGCATTAAAATCTATTCTTTACATAAATTGCTAAAACTCAGTTACAGCCTCTTTCTCTTTACTTCCCTCTCCCTCTTCTTTCTTTTTCCTTTTTTCTTTTCTCCCTTCTCCCCTCCCATTTCAGTATATCACTTCCGTTAAGTTAACTGTCTAAAGAGGTGATGGTCTGGTCACTCCTCCTACACCAATACAAAGTATGCTTCAGAGAGATATGAAATTAATCCCTCCCTAAACTCTTCCATGTCTCTTTAACTACTCCTTTTACACTCTCTGTTAAATTACAAAAAACTTACACTACCCATCAATTTTAATTTCATTTTTCGTTTCATTTCATTTTTGGAAGTGCTATCTGATGATCCGGCGTCCTTTAAAAGGGCTCTGGTGAAATAAATCATTATAATGGTAACTTAAAGTGGTCTGTTTTTCTTTTAAATATTAGCCCTGGATTTACATTGAACTCTCAGGATTTCATCCTCCTTGGGATTACCCATACGGATTACCAAGTTCTTCATAACTTAAATATATATATATATATATATATATATATATATATATATATATATATATATATATATAATCATGCTATTTACATTATTCCTCAAGGACACATGGCACAGTGAATAAAGGCGTAGATCAAGTGACAGGACCCAAAGAGTGTGAGTTCAATACCTGGTTAAGATGGTGGAGAACGTGGAGAGGTGACTTAACAGGAGATAACTGATAACTGACATCCATTAGACATGTCACGTGGAACTAGAACAGTCTACACCAGTGAGCGAAATAAAGTGTTCAATTTTACATTCCAACCATCTGAAGAAGGCTGGACCGTACAACGGCCGAAACTATGTAATAGATATGGAAACAAAGATGAGGAAAATAGTCCTGATAATGTAAATAGTGTACATAATACCTCATCTCAGAAATATAGACAGATAAGCATAATGAAAAAATTTACGGTAATGTATAACAACGCACAACTTTGTATAAATACTTATATTAATGAACAACATATAGTTTTGTACTACTTGCACCCCTGAAGATGATCTTGGAAGAAGATAGAAAGTACGTTGGAAATGAAAATAAAAGAAATTTAACCAGCTTTAGCACATTTCTCTCATGCTTTAGCATAAATAAGCATTACACGGAAGATTATTCGTGAGTTTTTTTGTTAAAATTAGCAGATATAATGTCTGTAATTTATTCAATCAGACATGCCTAAAAAAGAATCTGCTGCCTAAATACTCAAATACATAAATATATATATATATATATATATATATATATATATATATATATATATATATATATATATATATATATATATTCTAATAAATTTACTTCTTTTAAAAAGAAATATAGTATATTACAAATTAAAAGTGAAAATATTTTTTAAAATCGTAGTTAAATAAAGCGTATTCTAACCTAAACACCCCCAAAAATCTTTAAGTGTACAAATAGAAAAGAATGTCGTAAGAATTTTTGCCGTTAACAATAAATTTAAAAAAACAACAGACGGATGTCAAAATTCATTGAAAAATACATACCTATCCCTACCAAAACATAACTAATAATTGATAAAACAAAATACAGCGATAATGAACACGCAACCATCCCTTGTCTGGATGAATGGATTTCTATGTATCCTTGGAAACGTGAAATATGAATTTTGTCTGTGCCTTTAAAACTCAGTAATTTTAAAAATAAGTTACTCCAAAATTCGCATGAGGATGAAATGGAACTAATGTCTTTAATTTAATTACAAAATTAAATTCGAAGCTTTTAGCTTCCATTTTTGAAACATGGTTAGAAGTGTGTAGCGAAAAAATAAATTAATTTATAATATTAATGCTCTGTAAATTTACATTGAGCACTATTTTGTAAGAATAAACTATCTATCAGAACACCGAATTATATATCTTTCTTTATATATATATATATATATATATAAAGGGTGATAATTTTTTTTTTAAATAATTCCAACCCAAGTACGGTGATACAGTCACTACAACGCAAAGGATTAACGAGAATAAAAAAATGAGAAAACTAAGGACAAAAAATGAACACAATTCAAGGGAACAGACGATGACAACTAACATTAGATTTAAATCTTTGATGATCGTCGTTGAAAGGATTAGCAAGAAGAGGGAAATGAACGCCACGGTCGTGAAGTGCCAACTGTTAACACACGTTTCAAAAATTACATTACTTCACCATGCTTCTACAGATCTATTATTCAGGAATCTAACTTATGTCTTTTCTAATACATAAATATCAATGATGATATATACAGAATATGCACGAGATATGCTTTTATGAAAAATCAAACCTAAACCACATTTTGCAAAACACTGTGAAGCGGCTCACTAAGTTTTACACACTTTAGCGTCCAGTACATTTCTAAAACTTATTTATTTGAATATTATCAGTTGCATCATTACACGTGACTCGTATCTAACCAATACGAAATAAGAAAAAAACCTACTATTAATCGGCGTCTCTTTTTCTTTTTCATTTTAAGCGTTTCTACCTTGATCTCTGACGAAAATGTGAAAACTGTTATATTAAAATCTGTTTCCTACTTGTTATATATATATATATATATATATATATATATATATAGAGAGAGAGAGAGAGAGAGAGAGATATGTATGTGTGCATGTGTGTGTTTGTGTTTGTGTGTGTGTGTAACATCGTGTAACGAAATCTCCGCATTGTAGAAAGCAAAGGAAATGACTATTATTCCTTTCCAACTTTGCTTTTGTGACTTGAAAATGGAGCCATGATATTCGCACTCCTACGAATGTGGAGGGAACCAACTGACCTCTCATACAATTGCTTCTTCCGCATGGTAAACCATTCCAAACATTGAACTAGCAAGAATGTACCTGCTGTCATATATCCGGACCTTCTGTCATGTATATCTCCAGTGCCACACTGCCCGGAGCTCCCCGTACTTACGTCTCTAAAGAAGGAAGCCGTAAGAGCAATTCAGAAGAGGATGAACTAATTGATCCAGATTACAATGACGCTCCTGACGAGAGAAACCATCTGACTCAATCAAAAATAAGGACATTAATAAATATTAACCAATACAATTACAATTTGTTTTAAATATTGACATCATTTGTTATGGTACACGTATACTTTATTTACATTATTCGGACTATTGTCCTCATCTTTGTCGCCATATTTGTTACAACGTTTCGGCCGTTTTACGCTCCGGCCTTCTTCAGGTGGTTGGAATGTCGAACTGTACCCTTTATTTCTCTCACTTGTGTAGACTGTTCTAGTTCCACGTGCCATGACAAAATGAGGACAAAAGTCCGAATAATGTAAATAATGTACATAATACCTCATCTCAGAAATATAGACAGATACAACACGTATAGTATTATATTACTTATTCAAGAATATATTCTAGCACTGTTCGAGAAGGAAATTTTTTTTTTTTTTTAAATCAGGAATTATTTTCGGTTTCATCCTGTAGACAAGCCATTTCAGTAGACCCTAAAGAAAAGGCCCGGTAGTAGTAGGTCGGGTGAGCGTGTTGGCCACTCAATTGTTCCTTGTCGTTTTATCAACCTCAGCTCGACAAAGTGGTGTTAGTTTTGCCGCACTCTGTGTCAATATTCAATATCTAACTCATTTTTCTCCATCGAGTCCGCTTAACTCAGTACATAATATTTTTCCCGCTTCTTCTTTTCGTGTTTCCAACAACTGTAGTTGTTGTTTTGCTCTACCGTATGCCTGTTTTTTTTTTCTCACGTTAATTAAATTTTGTACCTCTGCTAAGATCTTTACATCTACACATGTATAAGAAATATGATAAATTGAAAGCGTTTCATTGAAAATAGATTTGATTACGCGTTTCGCCTTTCTAGACTCCATCAGATCCAAAAACGAAAGAAAGAAACGTGTGTATGTAATCTTACAACACCCTCCCCGGTGGAAGAAAACTTCCAACACCGTGGCTGATCAGCGACGTGATCAGATCTTGGTTTCACAAAGTCCAATACTGAGGTATTCACATCGAGACTCAAGCAGTAGAATTTGTTAAATGAAAATGTGCAAGGCGCATGTCAGAAGAAGAGTCTTTCAGAGTTTTTTTCGCCCTCAAGATAGAACTTGCTTCTGCCACAATGTGACATGTCGGTTCGAATAAACTGGAATCGTCTGTAACACCGACGACTGGCGTATCTTTATCGACAGCTTATTTAGGAACGTCAAAGCGGTACTGCTTCATAATAGGAATACTTATCCACCCCTTCATTTGGCGCAGCTCATAAAGAAATACAGCAGTGACAAGATATTGTTAGATGCCTTGCAATATGAAGAGTACGGTTCGGGGGTTATCGGAGAGGTGGTCTTCTTGATGGGTCTCCATAGTGGCTTTACCCAGGGACACAGGCGTCACTGGCCATAGCAGAGCGAGTTCAGACTGATGTATATTTGTAAATACAAAGTTTTTTCTGATTTTCTCGTGACTTCTGGGAGGTTGCATATACCGTATGAATAATACAAAAACAATATTACATTTATATATCGACCACACTCTCCCGTAGATTAACTTGTCACCTGTCGAAACTCAGTGCAATACATGCACATGCGAACCAGTGCATGACAAACAACCAAAATATATCTATCAACATAAAAAACATGGATCATACAAATATACTATATAGAACACAATGCAAAAAAAAAAATTACAAAATAAACCACCAACATTAAATAAAATATCTTTCACTAGAGAAGATATTATTTGAAGTTTCACTTTAATCAAACTTGTTTTTCATTCTTGTATGTATGTATGTATGTTTCTGTTTGTATTCTGTTTGATCTCCTAGCATATTGCAGTCGGGTATCACGAAAACAAGAGGTAAAAGAAGACGAAACGAAATCCACAAGCCAATGAAAATAAATATGGAATCACTTGCTTGAAAATGAATGCAAGCAGCCAACAAAATGGCTGACGGCTTAAAAAACATTCTGATGAAGCTCTGCCAAGCAAACTAAAATAAAAAAGGAAGCACAGACTTAACCTTTAAGTTTCCTTGCATCTCTGCCAACCTGAGGTTTTGTTGTATTACGCTTATCGGCCTATCAGCGTCCATTCTAGCGAAATCTCAACCGAGCGTGCATTGAAGAGTCTGAACGATGAAAAGGCTGCGCTGACACCGGATTAAAAAGGACACAGCATTGCTAAGTGTCTTTGGGGGATAACCATTTGTTGTTTCATCATTTTGCTATTTATGGCGTACGGTTTGATTAAACAAGAACGAGGCGCTAGGGTTGGCTAGGCAGAAAAGCCCTTAAAGAAGATTTTTCATTTTCTTCTTTTTTTTTTTTTTAATGAAGAAACGGGTCGAAGCGTCAGTAATGGCGCGGTCATGTTTACCAGTTTGCGATTACCGAAGAATGGTGGGGATATTATCATTCGTGGAAGAGATGTCGTCGCTAGGGCGCGGAAAGAAACCCTTTGGCGCTAATTCATTACGAGACAACAGTTTCAACATGGCTTGGGTAGGATGGTGGCAAGAACGCATGCGCAAAAAAAGAGTAGATTAACTTTTCTGTTTTTATCTCCGATTTAGTCATTGTATGTTGGGATATATTTATATTTATTTTCTGTTTCTCTGATTTCGATTATTTAAATTTGTTTTTGTTCACTTATTTTGATTTTTCCAAATATTCTAGCTTTTTGTTTCGCTTCGATCAAAACATTTTAATTATTTCAGCGTTATTTTTATACAGAGAATCTGATGTTTATCAGCGCTTTGATTTTTCGCTTTGTTTGTCTACATATTATTTATTTCGCATCACATTTAATTTATAATTTTTTTAAAAATTTTAATCATATACTTTTTAAATTTAAATTTCAGTTTTATTTTTTAAAAGTGTTGGTAAATTTATATACTTTCATATTTTTAATTAATTTTAATTAAAAAATATTTTCTAGCCAATGTTTGTTCTTGATTATTTTATTGTTATTTTTTTTACATCCAACTTTGAATTCTTTTTCAGGAATTTTGATTAGTTAGCAAACTTCTTTTGTTTTATTTTAGCTGCCCGACTTTAATTTAATTTCCAAAACAGGCTTTGTATTTTCCCGCCATTTTTTTTTATAGTTACACTTCAATTTTTATTTTTAATTTTCACTCAGATTTCGATTTCCCTTATTTCTATCTTTGCTTAAAAATATTTCGTTTTATTTTTTATGAGGAATCTCTCTTGCGAACCAAATTTTCATCAAGTCCCATCAAATTGGAATTAATCCCGATTCGTTACATGCCCTTCCGCGACGGGCAAACGGTGAGTCAAGCGACCAATGAAATCTGAAAAAAGAAAAAAAAAAAAAGTGCGTCACAGATGGGAACTGAGGATCACTGAGGCCTAAAACGAAATGTATCCAACTTTATTTTTCTTTTTCTTTTTTTTTTTTTCTTTCATCCAATTCCTTCTTTTTCACACAACGGCATTTGACGACAACGCATTCCTTGTCAATGACACTTCGTTAATTTCCGGCCTCAGACAATTCGGTGTTTTCCGGAAACCGGACGTGTGAAAGGCACTAAGCGCCATCAGAATTGCACAGAAAAGTCAAACGAAAGGATGATTAGTAGCCCTTTAATGAAAAAGTAAAGTTTAATCATTCAAGTCAAATGACAAGAAAAAATAAACTAGTGAAATATTACCCTGATAAATTATATAAATGTTCACTAAGGTTCACACGATGAGGCAGAAACTCTGTTCTGCTTCTGTTTTATCAGTAAGGAGTGTCTTCTCGCCTGAATTCAAAATTATGACATTTTATGTCGAGACACAAGTCGCTACGGTTATTTCAATACACTCATCTCTCTTAATTATCATGAAATATATGCATATCTTTCTTGGGACATTTCGAAGTTTTATCTCCATGCTATATTTTCAAACAAAACAAAGCATTTTTAAAGAGATTAATGGATTGTTCATTGATTGGTTCTCTACGTCATAGCAATAGATAGATAGATAGATAGATAGATAGATAGATAGATAGATAGATTCATTTTCAACGGTTTATTTTTTAAGAGATTAATGAAGGGTTGATTGATTAATTTGTTTTCTACGCCGTAGCAAGAGATAGATAGATAGATAGATAGATAGATAAAATAGACGAAATAAAAACGAAAATATCAGATATATTAGTCGCTTTTAAGTGCTTTACTAGCGTGAAATTGTATATAATAATAATGATGATGGGCGTTCTTAGTTCTCCACGACTTTTCATAATTTACTGCTCAATGTCAATTTTGACATTTCACCGTCCATCTCGGTTTTATTTCTATAACCATTCGCACATACCCGTTTTGAATGGTATTGTTCTTATTTGCTTTACTTACCATCAATATTTCCTGTGAGTGTTAAATTATCTAAGCCTTCTTTCCCCAGTTATTTTAACTGTCTCTATCTAATTCTACGGGCAGGTCTGTCTATATTTCCGAGATGAAGTATTATGTACATTACTTACATTATTCGGACTATTGTCCTCATCTTTGTCGCCATATTTATCACAACGTTTCAGTCGTGGTACGCTCCGGCCTTCTTCAGGTGGTTGGAATTTCGAACTGAACCCTTTATTTCGCTCACTGGGGTAGACTGTTCCAGTTCCACGTGCCATGTTTAATGGTTGTCAGTTATCAGTTATCTTCTGTTAATTCCCCTCTGCCTTAACCGGGTATTGAACACCCCCCCCGTGTGACTGGATCTAACCAACGCCTTTATCCACTGTGCTATGTGTCCTTGGCACAGTGGATAAAGGCGTTGGTTAGATCCAGTGACAGGAGCCAAAGAGTGTGAGTTCAATATCCGGTTAAGGCAGTGAAGAATTTTCAGAGGGAAATTAGCAGGAGATAACTGATAACTGACATCCATCAAACATGGCACGTGGAACTAGAACAGTCTACCCCAGTGAGCGAAATAAAGGGTTCAGTTCGAAATTCCAACCACCTGAAGAAGGCCGGAGCATACAACGGCTGAAACGTTGTAATAAATATGGCGACAAAGATGAGGACAATAGTCCGAATAATGTAAATAATGTCTACGGACAAGTGTTCAGTAGCAATATGATAAAATTATCTGAAGTTTTATTGGTGCACTATGCTGTACAGAGATATCTCCGGCAGCGAAATAGTTAAGCTAATATATTAATTAAAAGGAAATGGTAATTAAATCTTGGATCAATAGAAGGTTAAAATAATGAAAGAACAGTTTAAAAATACGAATTTAAAACAACGAAATGAAATTTCAAGTTTACTTCGCTAGAAGTCAACTTTTCGGTAACCAAGAACGTCATGCATTTATCGAAACGAGATGTGTCGAAACGAAACACGATATTGGTAAATAATTTTGCGTGACCGCAAAGATCAACCACTTATTGGGATGGTGAGTCAAGCCAAATACATCTGAGCATTTTAATTCATACTTTCACATCTGCTTGACGCGTATCCAAATGTAATCAAATGACGTCACATATTACGAAATGGACCAAGTCCGACAATTATTTTAAGACATTTTTTATGTTTATACATTCTTTTTATAGATACAAATATTTAAGTAAATGCTCTATTTATAATAAACAATATTAGCAACATATCAATGTATGAGAGAAAATCTTGGAGAATTGTGGTTTAAAAACAGCAAAATTGTGCTTGTCAACCGAAACGCTCCTCTGTGGCTCAATTGGTAAATGCACTTCAGGCTATATGACGGTTCCGTATAGGATACAGGTTCGATTCCTGTCGGAGGTCGCATATTTTCTATGAAAATTTCTCGGACATTCAGGCCGGTAAATGTCCTTAATACTGTTTTATAAACAGAACATTTACTTAAATATTTGTTACTATAAAAAGAACGTATAAACATAAAAAATGTCTTAAAACACACACACACACACACATATATATATATATATATAGATAAAGAGAAAGAAATCTAAAATTACTTTATGAGAATAGACTAATTCAACTAGCGTAAATGCACTAGCATTTTTCGACAAACGCATTGACGTTAGTTGAAATAGTCTATTCTCATGAAGTAATTTTGGATTTCTCTATTATGTAATATATATATGTTATAATAAATACATTGAAGTCTTTTTGTGGATCAGTTTTAATATTTTATATTATTAGGATTCACTTGGATTATATACCAACGGATTTATTACCTCTACTTGAAACAAAAAGAAAACAAATACTTAACATCAGGAAGAGACATTTGAGGATTAAAGGAGATATAATGATGAAGTAGGTCTTGGAAAATCTTATTCTCATAAGACAATTCAGAGCAAGAGGGACTGAGGAATCAACACAGCATATTTAGCTTGAGTAAATGGGTAGGAGCAACAAGAGTAAGACAGTGTTTATTAAGAGCTACAAGGGACTAGAAATAGTGGAGAACCATGATCGCCTACTTTCTGAGTGGACTCATAAAGTAAAAGTGTACACGGAACGCTGCAATACATTATGGTTTGGTTAGGGGATAAGGGACGTTGTGGCGACCTATAACGTTGAAAACAACTATTTTTGTGACCCCCAATTAACCGCTAAAATCCCAAATGGTCACAACTTTAGGTTAATGTTGCCCCATTAGCAGTAAGTATAGAAGTTAAAATTTATTTGCTTATCTTTTAATTGAGAATCACTAATTTAGATTATGAATGTACGTTCTAAATTCTTCCTGGGCATGACGATAAACTACTTCTGTCATTTTTATCGTAAAATGACCGGCAATACTTTTCTATAGCAAAATGCCAATTAATACGTGAAATTATAAAAATGCAAGATATATATATATATTTTTATAAAAAACATTAGCAACAATATATATTTTGCAGTGAAATTACCAGCAATACATGTTATGTTCTAAAACCTGACCCTCACAGTATAAACCTCTGTAGAAACTATTTAGGTTTCCCTGCCTCTTTCTGATGTTAAGTATAAGCCTCCTCCTTGTTTGTAATCTCTTTAAGACCTCATCGTTGCTCACACACTCTGTCCTTGATATCCTAAGCATCCTTCTTTAGAACCACACCTCCGTCGCGTCGAGTCTCTTCTTCATCTTTCAGGAAATCGTCCAACATTCGCTGCTGTAAGCAAGAACAGATGCCACGTAACAGTTCAGTATTACCAAAGAAATTCTACTGTTTCGCAATACTCTGCTCAGCTCTTGGAATGCGTCCTTGGCTATCACAATACATCTACGGATCTTAGTGTCGCACTTACCACCCTCTGTCAAGACGCTTCCCAGATATTTAAACTTCTGCGTCTACTTGATTCTAGAGTTCCCCACCTGCAAATCCCATTTCGGGCTCATCCTTTTACTGATGACCATGCATTCTCTCTTGTAGTTTATGCTTAGTCCTTACTTCTCACTCTTCATCGGGACCTTCTGTAGGAAATTTTGTAATTTCTTTTCCCTGTCTGCTATAAGTACTGTGTCATCAGCGTATCATAAATTGTTAAGGTTGTGTCTGCCAATGTTAAATCCCGGTAGGGTGTCCAATTCTTTAAAAATTACTTCGCTGTATAGGTTGAACAGGTCTGGTGAGAAGACGCAACCTTGCCTTACGTCCTTTCTATTTTTGTATATTTTTGAACTCGTTCCCTATGCGTATGCAGCGTCCTGGGTATGACGATAAACTACCTCCGCGTCCTGGGTATGGCGATAAACTACATCCGCGTCCTGGGTATGGCGATAAACTACATCCAACAGCAAGGACTCAGATAATGTTTTCGGGAAAATGTTGCCAGCTATACTTTTTTGAAACAATAATGTTGCCAGCTATCTGTTTTTGGAACAATAATGTTGCCAGCTATACGATTTTTTGTAAAAAATAATGTTGCTAGCTATACGTTTTTTATTCCATACAAAATAGGCATTTAAAATTCATATAAACTGGATTTGGCATTCACAGTGGTTGATATGCCATAAAACCCAAACAAACAGACAAACATACAAACAAACAAATATGCGTATGCACCCTGTATGCTGCCAGTATAAGTTCTTGATTATTCTGATATCCCTCCCGAATATATAAAGGTTGCTGAGCAGTTCTATCAGATCATTGTGGCGTACTTTTTCCAAGGATTTTCTCGAGATTAACTTGTCATAAAACACCACGCACGAGAGATAAACCATGAGATGCTTGCGAACTTGTTATTGCCTATACGGAGAGACTTTGTCAGTTGGGAAAGCGGTTACTTGTGACCGTTTTTCACCTTTCCTTTTGCTTTTCTTTGCTACTTTATATAAGAGTTCTTTCAATGTCCCTTTCTGTGTTTACCATTAACGCAATCTTTTCCGTGTATATAAGTTAAAGTTATCTCCGCAGACAATGAATACGGGTAAGTTTTGTAGATCTCTTGAGATGATTTCGCTATGTAGATTACGTGAATCCGTTGGGAAAACTCATCCTTTTCTTAATCTTTTTCCTATATTTGTGTATTCACTAATCTAAATTCAATCGTGAAGCTACAATTGAGATAAAACAGCAATAAACATTGAGGTTTAAAATTCAATCAGTCCACCCCAGTCGAGCGAAGAAAATAGATTTCGTTAAATTCTGTCAATAATATCATTGTGTGATCGGACAGAGATTTCAAATTAAAGACTGAAAAAAGAAATGGAGAAATACCAACACCTTGTCATCGAATTGACACAACCAGAAACACGATGGTGATGTTGGCCTGCCGATAAATATTTTGGCATTAGAAAGAGGTTCCGAAGAGTATTGTGGAGGTAATAAATGAAGCGGGAAAATGAGGAAGATCCGAGGCAAAATTATAGCGCAGTTAAAGTTCGTAAGAATACAAAAAAAATATTTAAAATAGCAGAGGACATTCTTTCAAGTGATTTTCGATTTTGACATCATAGCGTAAATAATAATAATAATAATAATAATAATAATAATAATAATAATAAAGCTATCAAAATACAAAGACCTTCAAATCGAAATCTCAAAAATGTGGCACATGGGAACATCAACAATCCCCGTTGTAGTTGGAGCCCGTAAGAATACAAAAAAAATATTTAAAATAGCAGAGGACATTCTTTCAAGTGATTTTCGATTTTGACATCATGGCGTAAATAATAATAATAATAATAATAATAATAATAATAATAATAATAATAATAATAATAATAAAGCTATCAAAATACAAAGACCTTCAAATCGAAATCTCAAAAATGTGGCACATGGGAACATCAACAATCCCCGTTGTAGTTGGAGCCCGTAAGAATACAAAAAAAATATTTAAAATAGCAGAGGACATTCTTTCAAGTGATTTTCGATTTTGACATCATGGCGTAAATAATAATAATAATAATAATAATAATAATAATAATAATAATAATAATAAAGCTATCAAAATACAAAGACCTTCAAATCGATATCTCAAAAATGTGGCACATGGGAACATCAACAATCCCCGTTGTAGTTGGAACCCGTAAGAATACAAAAAAAATATTTAAAATAGCAGAGGACATTCTTTCAAGTGATTTTCGATTTTGACATCATGGCGTAATAATAATAATAATAATAATAATAATAATAATAATAATAATAATAAAGCTATCAAAATACAAAGACCTTCAAATCGAAATCTCAAAAATGTGGCACATGGGAACATCAACAATCCCCGTTGTAGTTGGAGCCCTCGGATTGGTTGGAAAAGATTCCAATAGACTCACTGAACGGACCCTTTGTAGCGCATGTCTTAAAGAAATAAAAAAAATATTCTCACGAGTACAGCCCACATCTTACGAAGGGCTTTTTCTATGCAAAATATGTGTAATATTATGCCATTTCAAATATATGTCCTGATGCTATTTCTGACCTTAGGTCTCTGGTCGGTACCCGGAAAGAAATGAGTACACATCAGAAAGGAAAAGAAATAAAATAATAAAAATAATACAAGTGTCTTGAAATGGAAATATCAAAATGTGGCACAGGAGGACATCAATAATCATCAGCTTTAGCTGGAAACTTCGGATTGATTGGAAGAAGGTCCCATAGAATCATTGAAAGGATTCCTGCTAACCCATGCCTTAAAGAAATACAAAAAATGTACTCACAAGTCTTCTTTTTAATGTGCCGTGTCCCTTCAGGAAGTAGGCGATCATGACTCTCCAATCTTGCTCTCCCTTGTTGCTCTCAATAAGTTTTGTCTTTTAGTTATTTCTAACCACACCCTGTTCTACCATCCACTTGCTCAGGCCCATTATGTAACGCGTTGCTTTCCCCTATGCCTCTTTCCCTCTCTCCGCCGTGTAAGTATCAGATTCTCCAAGCCCTGCTTCCTCAATACGTGTTCCAGAAATTTCAGCTGCCTCTTCCTGGTGTTAATTATAAGTTTACTCTTTGGTTCCATTCTCGCTAAAGCCTTATTGTTGATCATGTGTTCGGTTCATGGTATCCTTAGCATCCTTCTGTAGAACCACATTTCTGTTGCTTCGAGTCTTTTCTTTATCTCTGATAAGATTGCCCAGCATTCGCTGCCATATATAGGGACAGATATCATGTAATAGTTCAATAGATTTTTCTTTGTTTCCATCGAAACGTTTCTGTCTTTTAATACTGTTTCGCATTTGGGATGCGTCTTTGGCCATTCTAATACGTCTTCCGATCTCAGTGTCGCACATTCCGTCCTCTGTTAGAACATTCCCAGATCTTTAAATTCCTGTATCTACTTGATTTTAGTGTCCCCGACTAGTAAATTGCATTTTGGGCTTCTCTTTTTGCTGATGACAATGCAATTTGTCTTCTTGTAGTTCCTTATTCTCGCTCTCCTTCGATACCTTCTGTGTCATTTCTTGTCCTAATCTGCTATCAGCACTGTGCCATCTGCATAGTTTGCGCTGTTACGATGTGGCCGCCAATAATGAATCCTGGTAGCATTTACACGTACAGCTCATAAATTCCGAAAGGTTTTGTCTATGTAAAATCTGTGTTTAATATAATTATTATTTTTAAAATTCTAACCTGAGGTCTCTGGTTGGCACCCTTAAGGAAATGTATATTCAACACATTCAAAAGAAAAATAATAATAATAATAATAATAATAATAATAATAATAATAATAATAATACAAACGGACAAGGAACAAAAGCCAACAGACCTGATATTATCATAAAAGACAAGAAATTCAGGAAGTGTATGCTTATTGGCATAGCAGTACCAACTGAGAGAAATACCCACATAAAAATTACGGGAAATTGTCCAAGTACAAGGACCTGAAGATCGCGATTAACAGGATGTGGGGAATGAAGACTGAGACTGTCGTACCAATATTAATCGGAGCTCTGGGCCTCGTGAGGAAAAGGAGTGTCACAGTTATCATCAACGTAGTAGTTGCTCAGAAAATCGCCTTTCTAGAAACATTCTATATACTAAGAAAAGTGTTAGCAATTAATCACGTATAGGGCCAACGAAGCATAGTTTGGACCTGACTCTCCAGGATACAAAGAAGCCAACAAAACACACCACCACCAACAAACAACAACAATAATAATAATAATAATAATGTTGGTCGTCTGTATGTGCCCTTATCCGAAGGAGGCAGAGGATTAGTTCAACTAGATCTATCCTACAAATCTACAACAATTGGCCTCCAAAGTTACTTGGAAACTACAGAAGACTTGATGATGGTACGTGTCAAAGAACATGAAAGTAGAAAGCGTCTTTACTCCGTAATAAAGGAATACAAAATGGAGTTACAATGGGCGAAGAATTACAAGTAAAGAATAATAGACCAACTGAAGCTGCAAAATACTTAAAAAAGAAAGCAATGACAAATGCAACCGACCAGATACAGAAACAATGGCAAGATGAAACGCTTCATGGCCAATACCCTGCCCGTACCAAACAAGCTGACGTAGACAAAACCCGTACCCATCAGTGGCTACGTTGTGCAGGGTTGACAACTGAAACTGAAGGTTTTATCCTTGCTGCACAGGACCAATGCTTGCTAACTAGAAATTATCAAAAATATATACTAAAATATTGTGTTAGCACCAAATGCATATTCTGTGATAAATATCCGGAAACAATTGATCATCTTGTATCAGGCTGCACGATATTGGCACCCACTGAATATAAAACCCGGTATGGGCTAATATCTGCCCCGGAAAAAATGCAACTTCTACGGGAAGAAACTGAAAGAAAGTGGTATGAACACCACCCAGACCCGTTTACGGAGATAGGACCTGTTACAATTCTATAGGACAACACAATACACACTGACAGAACAATCAAAGCCAACTGCCCAGACATTCTTATTAAAGACCACAAACAAAAAAAGTGTCTCCTTATTGATATGGCAGTCCCTGCAGAATGCAATGTATCTTTGAAGATATTCAAAAAACTGTCAAAATACAAGGACCTTGAAATAGAAATCTCAAAAATGTGGCATATGGGAACATCAACAATCCCTGTTGTAGTTGGAGCCCTAGGACTGGTTGGAAAATATTCCAGTAGACTAATTGAAGGGATTCCTGGAAGCCCATCCCTTTAAGAGATACAAAAAATTGTTCTCACAAGTACAGCCGACACTTTACGAAGGGCTTTATCTATGTAATTTTTTTTTTTTTTTTTTTTTGTCAGTGGAAAGTGTCATGATGCTATTTCTAACCTTAGGTCCCTGGGCGGGACCCGGAAAGAAATGTGTAAACGCCAGAAATCAAAGGGAGTAATAATAATAATAATAATAATAATAATAATAATAATAATAATAATAATTAACTGCTACGTACCCGTGAGAATTTCACAATATTCCTATTGAATTTACTGCTGAATCTTACTTCTCAAGTTAATCATTGAATATGGACTTTACAATTCATCGACTATAAAATTTTCATGAAATTCTCTATTTGAATCGTTAAATATTTGAGCTTGACAACTTTAACAAACTATTGCATTAACAATTGTAAATATGAATGCTGGTTGTTATTTTGATAATTAAGAGTGTACACATGGAAAAATTAAAAACTGACAATTTATTTTTAATTTCACTGAAGCAGACATTAAACATAAAAATGTTATTACTCCATCTTCCATTTCTTTCTTTCTATCTTTCTTTAACTCAAACCAAACAGCGTCTCTGATATGACTTTTCTGTCTTTCCTCACGTGCAAAACTGAACAGACAATAATTTATTGGTTGGGAGTAATATACATGCTAAGGAACTAAGGAATGAAGGAACAAGCAGAAATAGAATATAAAAATAGTAGTAGTAGTAGTAGTAGTAGTAGTAGTAGTAGTAGTAGTAGTAATAACAACAACAATAATCCTATTATAATTGTGCTTGTCACTCCCTCTCGTTATTTCGCAAGACCGTTACATCCAGTCATTACCTCATAAATAATGGCCAGTTCCGTTTTGATTGGGTGGAAAGAGAAATAAAGGGACTACTTGGTTTCTATGATAAAATGAAGGAGAGAAAGATAAAAAGAAGGGAAAACAGACGCCTTTATAGTCTGTTTCGGTAAAATGGAAAAAAGTTGTCAATTTCAAATCTTTTCATTTGTACCTCCTGGCCTGATCATTCCATCTAGCATGAAACAGACTGTCGCCTCTAAGTGTTGATTTCTATGTTCACTTTTATATTTACACACGCTATCTCTGATAGTGAGGACTTTATCCCATAAATATAGCACACCTTAAGACTATATTTCTTCATATATATATATATATATATATATATATATATATATATATATATATATATATATATTATATATATTAAATGAAATATATATATATATATATATATATATATATATATATATATAAAAGTGAACATGAAGTCAAGTCTTAAAGGTGCCAGGCTGTTTCATGCTAGTCTATTGTCGCGGTTATTTTGGCGGTTATAGACTACCCACAATGCACCACTGACCCGTATATATAAATAGCCGAGAAAAAGCAACACTCGTGGCCTGAGAATTGTGTCTAGGATGAAACAGCCTGTCGCCTCTAAGTTGACTTCAATGTTCACTTCTATATATAAACACACTATATCTATGATATTGAGGACTTTATCCCATAAATGTAGCACACCTTAAGACTATATTTCTTCACATATATATATATATATATATATATATATATATATATATATATATATATATATATATATATTATGATGGCTATGAATAAACTGATATCGATCATCAGAAACCGAATTAAATAATTATCGATAAGATACTAAAGCTCTCTCATTGTAAGTAAGAGAAAGAAAACTTGATGATTTCTATTAATTGTATAAAATCATAGATTTAAAAGCATATAGGAATATATACATAAACATTAGACAAAGAAAGGGAAGAGTAAGCTTTAGGAGATATTATTATAAATGGTGGATGGAAATAAAAAAGAACAAAAAAGACAAACTGGTTATCGATCATTGCATAGATATCAGTTATCTCCTGTTAATTCCCTACCACATATGAAGAGAGAATGGAGATTACTGCCCTCTGTGGGATCAGGTTGAGATCATAGACAAGGAACACCATTGGGAAATTCGTAAATTTAAGGAATCAGCACATATGCTAGGCCACAAAAATCTCCTGAGCCGACCAAGCATAGAAATGAATACAATATGGGAACCAGTAATAAGGAGTGCCAGAAAAAAACCGATAATAAAAAAAAAATTGCAATATGAGCTCTGGTAAAAACGGTTGCTGAAGACATTAGGTTTATAATACCCAGAAATTCATACACATATGGCAGAGTGGATAAGTGCGTTAGTTAAATCCAGTGGCAGGACCCAAAGAGTGTGAGTTCAATACCCAGTTAAGGCAGCGGAGAACTTGGAGAGGGGAATTAGCAGGAGATAACTGATAACTGGCATCCATTAAAACATGGCACGTGGCACTAGAACAGTCTACCCCAGTGAGCGAAATAAAGGATTCAGTTCGACATTCCAACCACTTGAAGGCCGAAACGTTGTAATAAATATGGCGATAAAGATAAGGACATTAGCCCGAATAATGTAAATAGAGCCATAAGGAGATGATATGCCGTTAAAAAAACGTGTATGCTTGAACATGCACAAAACATAGTCTGGAAATAGTCCTTAATTCATTGTCGTACTCATGTTGAGGTTTCAAATGATTCGGTATTGGCATGTTCGTCTCATATGTATGACTCTTTCACCCGAGATTGCTGTTCGATATTCAGTAGAGTGAGCCTTTTGCGATTTAGAATTTTGTATTGTAATGATTATGGCAATACTATTATCAGTCGTTTCCTATTAATTAACCATTGGACATTCATTTACCGAGCGGCCAGTGCTACTGCCGGTTGAATTTCATAAACTCTTTCCTTTTAAAGCAATATTTCAGGAAAAAATACGTTTTTCAACACAACTAGTTCTTATATCTCTTTTACCATATTGATGAGGGATTTCATCCTAATTTTGGGGTTGAAATAATATAGAACGTCAACAAATTTATTACGTAATTCTTTTCTCTTCAATTTCAATATGATTTTTTTCGTATTTATATTTGGGTGAGGTTGTGTTTAAGTGAGTGTTATGTCGTCTGGGTGATTTTTTCCTTATTTAAGTTCCGTATTTATTACATCCGGTTAACTGATTTCTCGGTCACATTTAGTGATTGTGGCTATTACTAAAACTGTGTTTTTTTTTTTCTTTTTCGTTTCTTGTAAATAAATTTTGTTTACCATTATAAATATTCATTGGGGTTTATAAATTTTTAAAAGTATTTTTTTTTTATTCCCCATCACCCACAGACAAAATTATACATATTGGGGACTAGTTAGGATTTTATAGAGTCTCAGAGGTATTTTAGTGGTTGAAGTAAAAATGGTAAGTAAGAATGTGGCATTTTGGTGCAAGGTTTATTGTAGCAGGTGTGGGTCAGTCGTTGTTGCTAGGTAAGTTTTAGTATAAGTATAAAACATATACAGCCCCTCCCTTTCCCCATTACTGGCCTTGTGCCTTATTTGTACTTATGTGCAATAAATATTGTTACATGTGATGTTCGTTTTAATTGATGAAAATCTTCAAAGGATGTCGTTTCTTTTATCTGGTACGTTTTTTTTTTTTTTTTTTTTTTTTTTTTGGCTGACGTCGAACCTCATCATTACCTTGATGGATGGCCGCTTGGAAATAACAGCTCCTGTAAGCTTGGATGTTCGTTTGGGGTAAGGAATAATGGCTCGAAATTGGAAATCGGAAAGAAGTATTCCAATTTAAGTTGAATTAGTTTTATTCACTTACATGCAAATACACTTGAGAAGAGCATGAATCCACCTCTTATCCCCCAGCTATGGATTAATTAGTAGAACAAGTATCAGGAAATTATTATTATTAAGTAAATATACTTACAATCAAAAAAAAAAACAAAAACGACCCTGGCTTAAAAAATCTTCAAAAGGTTTATAATACGTAAAAACATGCAGATCTTTCTTTTTGGTTCTGTTCGAAGAAGGCTGATCTTCGATAATATCTACAGGATTCACTCGCTCACAGTCATTTTTACCTATAAATCTTAGAATATAGTCGTAGACAGCTTAGAGTTTAAATAGTCATCAAAAAGACCCCTTTCTGCCTTCCATCGCCATGGCTGATGCTAACCTCCAGGAGAGCGACTCGTTGCGTCTTCTCGGGCTAACGTTTTCAGCTGACATGAAATGGAAAGACTATATTGAATTCATAGCTATGTCAGATGCTAAGAAAATTGGTTCAATGTGTCCTGTGAGACATGTTTCTCTCCAGAATCTATCATATATCTTTCAGTCTACCATTCGTTCATGCTTAGAATATTACTGTCAGATACAATCCGGTACCCCTGCTTTTAACATTGACCACCTTGACAAAATCCAAAGAACAGTCAGCAATGTTATCAGTCCTGATCTGGCAGCTCACCTTCAGTCACTTTCTCGCCGCCATAAGGTTACATGTTTGTGTCTTTTCTATAAATATTTTCATGGTAATTTTCGGATGATTTCTTCTCAATGGTACCTAGACTTTTTGAATTTAAGCTCAGTACTAGACTGACATAAAGATCTCATCAATTTACAGTTGAGCAGGCGAGATGTAGCCGTAGCTTCTATGCTGAACGTTTCTTTTCTCGCACTTCACGCTTGTGGAATTCCCTTTCGACTCCATACTTTCCAGCCAAACTTTAAATGCAATGTCAATCGCTATTTACCGTCAGCCGGATTACTTTTTTTTCTTTCCCGCTCATTATTAATGTTACTGTTTCTAATACTTCCACACCCATTGAGTCATTGTGGTTTTACTGTTAAAAAAATTAAACAGTTTTAACGCCATGTATAGTATCCATATGAACGTCTAGAACTGACCATGTGATTTAAGAACTAACACGTGTTTTCAGTATATTCAAAGAGTGCTTAGGCACCTCGAGGTGGTGTAATGGTGAGCAAACTTGTCTCTCTAGAACAATTACGATTAATTAGTGAGTTTGATTCAGACTGGGTGCCCCCTACTTTCGACCTTGTGCCACATCTAAGCTACGGTTGGAAAATCAGTATTCACAGAGAGCTTAAAGGATCAATACCTATCTCTTCACAAGGGGTAAATATTTCTGATAGGCTTCATTAGTTCCTACCTTTGTCATAAAAATATAGCTATAGTCGGAAAAATATGATTGGTGTCTTTTGGGGAGTACTAATTTTATTGTGACAATGCTGGTTTCTTTATTAGAATCTGAGAGAGCAAACGTAACTCGTGAAAGTATTACAATTTACATGTGTAAATTTAATAAACCATTCTGTGATATCACGAGTGAAATGTATCGACTTGTTATAATGACGATGTTGAGAATCTAAAACTAGACAAATCGATGAAATTCTGATTATATTTTTTAACGCCGTGACTTCTAAATCGGTTTGTTGGCTTCTTTGTCCATCGGCGTGGGTGAGGGAAGAGTTTAAATTTAGTTTGTCTAAAAATAAATAAATAATTTTAAAATATTTCCCCCTCCCTAAGAAATATGGCGTAAAGGAAAAAAAAACCCTGATATTTAAGAAAATCTATTGTGACAGAAAAGAGATAAAAGTAAGAAAAAAGTGAAGCAAAAGAAAGAAAGAAAGACAGACAGAAGAAAAGGGAAAAGAAGAATGAATAATGGTAGAAAGAAAGAAAGAAAGAAAGAAAGAAAGAAAGAAAGAAAATAAAGACAGAAGAAGCAAAGGGAAAATAAGGAACGAATAATGGTAGAAAGAAAGAAAGAAAGAAAGAAAGAATGAAAGAAAGAAAAAAGAAAGACAAAAGACAATAAAAAAAGACAGAAGAAAAGGGAAACGAAGAATGAATAATGGTAGAAAGAAAGAAAGAAAGAAAGAAAGAAAGAGAGAAAGAAAAGGGAAAATAAAGAACGAATAATGGTAGAAAAAAGAAAGAAAGAAAAAAGAAAGAAAATGAAAGAAAAAGAAAAAATAAAGAATAAAAATCATGCAATATAAGTAAAAAAAAAAAAAAAAGAAGGTAGACAGAAAAGAAACCCCATAAAGTGAAGATTAGAAAAACAAATTAAAATTAAACAAGGATAAAGAAAAACAGATTAATACAGGCAGTAAAATAAAGAAAGAAATAAGGAAGGAAGGAAGGAAGGAAGGAAGGGAGGAAGGAAGGAAGGAAGGAAGGAAGGAAGGAAGGAAGGAAGGAAGGAAGGAAGCAAGAAAGGAAGGAAGGAAGACAGGAAGGAAGGAAAGATAAAAATGATAAAGGGATAAAGATGAGAAAACTAGTGAAAGTGTTCGATAAATAAAGAAAAGAAAAATGAAAGGAAAAAGAAAAGCCAATGACAGCGAGAACAAGAAGAAATAATGAAGAAAACGAACAAGAAAGAAGAGAAAAGGAAATATTGTTTGAAAAGAGAAACAGAGTAAAAACAGTAAGATAGAAAAAGAAATTAGATTGTAAAAGAAATTAGAAAATAATTCAAGAGAGTGAAAAACAAACATGAGAGAAAAAAGGTAAACGACAAAAGGAAAATAGAAAAGAAGAGATGCAACAACAGACGAAATAGCGAACATCAAATCTCACGAGATTAATTGCGATATTGCGAGAAAAAGAAAAGAGTTCGCTGAAATCCAGATTGGGAATTCTCGTAGAAAATTGCTCAGTCTACTTACAAATTGTTCATTCGACACTGAATTGTGCGCTCTGGTCGAAAATTGAAAAAAATTGTGGTCTTGATTCGTTTCTGTTTTCATTCTGCTATTTTTGTCGATTTTTCTCTGACACATCCCCATCTCGCCATTTTCTCATACCTAAGTAAAAGTCAATGTGGTTGATATTTTGAAAACAGATTTATTTAGATAGTTGATATTTAAATTGCAGAGCATATATATACCAAGCAAGACTTTAAATCTAGACATATATAAGTATTTAGTAAAACATGCCATGTTTAAAAGGAACAAGAATAAGTTAGGGATATAAAAAAACCTCCTAGAAAAATAAATTACATGCGATATATTTTAAAGTTCCGCAAAAAAAAAGAGAAATCAAACAAAGAAGGATGTGAGTGCAACTTTAATTGAACCGTGAATTGGCGAACAAGCAACTAGACAGAAGGCGATATTTCTTTGTAAACAAAAAAAAAAGGATTTTATTTTGGTACCATGCAGATAGTTTGAAAAAAAGGCTATGTAAAGAACATTCTCCATCACCGACGAGTAGTGTGCAACATTTCCCTTCAGAAGACAATAAAAATGGCCAATATAGAAATCATTGTGTTGAACTATTTATAATTACAAGGAAACCATTCACTCGGTGAAAGGATGGCATTTGACATTCAGTGATTAATAGGGACAGGTATTTCTTGGTCGTTCTTTTGATGGCTGCCATCAAGCATGGAAAAGTCTGATAATGTACATAACTAAAACCGTTATATATATATATATCCGAGTGTGTGCGTGTCTGTGTCTTTGTTTAAATTATTTTTAGATAGGCTGTATGTGTAAAAGAAACAAAATGAATACAATTTTATTCATAAACGCACACACACACACACACATATATATATATATATATATATATATATATATATATATATATATATATATATCAACGTGTGGGTGTGTATGTGTGTGCGTGTCTGTCTTTGTGTAAATTATTTTCAGATAGGCTATATATATATATATATATATATATATATATATATATATATATATATATATATATGTGTGTGTGTGTGTGTGTGTATCTCGAAGGTTGGCGTAAATTCACACTTTTTCAAATACAGAGATGTCTACGCAAACACGAATAAGTATTTACATATATATATATATATATATATATATATATATATATATATATATATATATATATATATCTATATATCTATATATATATATATATATATATATATATATATATATATATATATAATTGTGCGGTAGTTATCAAAATTTCTGGGCGTAGCTGTAGTTTATATTCTGTTTTATTTCAACCGAAAAAAAATGAAAAGAAAGATGATGTTATATTTATAGATTCATACATTCGGACAAATTTCTGCATCTTTGTTGATTTCATCCCAACGTTTTGCCTGCTGAGTCGACCAGAAAATGTCCAGAGGATAAAATATTCGGATATCAACAACAAAGCGGACGTGACTTGACCGAATGAATAATTGCAGAACCATTGTACATTATTTTGTCCTGTTGTTCGTAATAGAAAAAAAAAACTCTAGAGAATGTGATCGTTGAGCATTAAACCCAAACACATTTATGTTGTTTTTTGCCTGTTTTTTTGGGTTTTTTTTTTTTTGAAAATAGCACAAACCAGAGATAGATAGATAGATAGATAGATAGATAGATAGATAGATCTGAAGAGACTGAGATAGATAGATAGATAGATAGATAGATAGATAGATAGATAGATAGATAGATAGATAGATGGATCTGAACAGACTGAGATAGATAGATAGATCAGAAAAGACTGAGATAGTTAGATAGATAGATAGATAGATAGATAGATAGATAGATAGATAGATAGATAGATAGATCTGAACAGACTGAGATTGATAGATAGATAGATAGATAGATAGATAGATAGATAGATCTGAACAGACTGAGATAGATAGATAGATAGATAGATAGATAGATAGATAGATAGATCTGAACAGACTGAGATTGATAGATAGATAGATAGATAGATAGATAGATAGATAGATAGATAGATCTGAAGAGACTCAGATAGATAGATAGATAGATAGATCTGAAGAGACTCAGATAGATAGATAGATAGATAGATAGATAGATAGATAGATAGATAGATAGATAGATAGATCTGAAGAGACTGAGATTGATAGATAGATAGATAGATAGATAGATAGATAGATAGATAGATAGATCTGAAGAGACTGAGATAGATAGATAGATAGATAGATAGATAGATAGATAGATAGATAGATAGATAGATAGATAGATAGATCTGAAGAGACTGAGATAGATAGATAGATAGATAGATAGATAGATAGATCTGAACAGACTGAGATTGATAGATAGATAGATAGATAGATAGATAGATCTGAATAGACTCAGAAAGATAGATAGATAGATAGATAGATAGATAGATAGATAGATAGATAGATAGATAGATACGAGCTCTTTGCAGTCTGAAAAGTGTTCAAAATTCATTTACCAGGCCTTGTGTCTGATGAATAATTGTCCACTATGTCTATTTCCATGTAAAGTGTTAGGAAGAAATACATTCCTTACTTCCGCTAGTTTTAACCTTCATGATGAAGACCCGCCGCGTCATATACATTGTAGCTAACAATGCTCATTCTCTTCGTATTCCATTGGTGAGTTTCTTTTGAGTGGCGGCTTCCCATGGACGGCAGATTTTGGAAACGAATTCTAAAATGATGCTTACCCGATCCCCTCATCTTAAATTACTCAAGTGTAAGGTTAACCCACATATTCCCATAAATTATTCCTTTTAATCTGTAACACTCGAGTAACTCTCGAGCCTTGTAAAGAGTCAATATCATTGTAAAAAAATATTGTTTCACGCAGATAGGATGACGCTCGTTTCCTTAATTCTGCTTCCACGGAAAATGTACTGACGATCTTTTTTCTTTTCTTTTTATCTGCCATGTCCTTTTATGGTTTTCCACCTCCCTCTATCCCTTGAAGCTCTCCACGAGTTCCTTCCCTCTGCTTCCTCTCCCAGGCCACGTTCTGTCATCCACTTATCCGCCAAGTATGTCACGAGTTCTTATCCCTTGTTTTTCTTACCGGTTATTCGATCCGTGAGGATCAGATTCTCCAGGCCCTCCTTACTCATTATGTCCCACAAATTTCAGCTGCCTCTTCCTGATATTAAGTATAAACCTCCTCCTTGTTTGCAACCTCTTAAAGATCTCATTTTTGCTAGCAAGCTCGGTCCATGCGATTTACATTCCGCAAGCACTGATCTTTTCATCAAGGACTGTCTTTGCCACTTACCCTGAGGTGAATCAACCCCATTCACTTGTCATTTCCATTCGGACAGCTTCTTTTCAAGAACCACATCCTTGTGGGTGATGAATTATTTCCGAACCTACAACACCTTTCTCAGAGACGAAAGCTTACAAGGTTATAGCAGCACTATTGCTATTTCCATGGAAGGTGCTAAGAGAAACTATACTCCTTCGATCCTCCAGGTCTAACGTTCACGCTTAAGACACGCCATGCCATGCACATTCGGAGCGAGACATCCACATTCCATTCGTCTTCAGCAGGTAAGTTCCACTCGAGCAGCTTCTTCTCGAGAACAGCTGCTTTCTGGAACAGACGACCGAGATATTATTTGTAGGGTTAACAGCTACCTTTCCTGCATGTACTAGATTTCTTATGACCACCTATTATGCTCACGCGGAAACCTCGTTCATTAAGCTTGAGTGGCTATTAGGTCTCATCTAATATGAAAATTTAGTAAAATTATGTCAATCGGTACGGATTAATCTCGAAATAAATTAAATATGAACAGACTGAAAATCTATAACGTGGCACACGCAAAGACGTAGGCAGTATGTGCCTTGTTTGAGTTGTTATTTTCGGCTTATCAACACTTTGTAGGTCATTTAAAGTCGAATATTTTTGTATTATAGGAGGTTGGTAAAAGTATACTGTCTCCTCAAGCTGTCTTCTTATCTAAATAATGAAAATGGTAGACACTACAGACCTTCTGGGATCGAAAGTGAACAGGTTTTGTCAGTAGGATAATCTGTATGAGAATGAGAGTTATTTCTGAGACTGTATGCAATTTTTCTTATATATATATATATATATATATATATATATATATATATATATATATATATATATATAAGGCAAACTTATATAGTAGCTGTATACCTAATAGATATGTGTGGACACGATATGGCATGCTTGTCTGAATATATGTATAAATTCGCTTAATATATATATATATATATATATATATATATATATATATATAGAGAGAGAGAGAGAGAGAGAGAGAGAGTGAGAGTGAGAGAGAGAGAAAAAGGGAGAGAAAGAGAGAGAGCATACATGTAATTCTAAGGATATATTTATGCAAATCTAAAAAGAGAATTATGTAATATCTTCTTGAAGTGTAATTCACATATTTCAATATATATATATATATATATATATATATATATATATATATATATATATATATATTACAGGCATAAAAATAAACTTCTGTACATATATGGATTGAAATATATACTCAAATTAAGATATAAGAATTTGTCTACAGTGACATAATTCCCGGGGAATATATATGAGTAAATATACTATATGCATACAGATTTCAACTCGTGTATATATATATATATATATATATATATATATATATATATATATATATATATATATATATATATATATATATATATATATATGCGTGTGTTAGTGAGTGTGTATGCGTATGCTGGCATATGCAAATTACTATTCGATGGACATTTTTCAGAATTCATTGGGGCATAAAATATACTTAACCATCATCCGAATATATTCTGAATTCCAGACATCTCTTTAAAAATGTCTTTCCTTCTTCGATAGGACAGCAAAGAAATAAAAAAATATCCCACGTGTTCCTCCTAATTTCATATATCATTTTTTTCAGATTTATTCTTTCTTTATTTCCCTTAAACTTCCAAATTATTACTGACTTATGTGTCTGCCGATAATATTTAATGCCCTCCCCCCGGCCTCGAGGGAAAAACATCGACAGAGACAATGGAAAAAAAACTAAACAGTAGAATGTACGACTGAAAAAGGCGAATTGAAGTAAGAAGTGAAAGAGAGGTTGCAAAATCTATGAAGAATCTGAGCGTGTCCAATTCCGTGTTGGGGTGACTGCGCATGCGTACGCGCAATCGCTGTCAAATTCAGGCGACGACATAATGATAAATGGCGTCATACTGGGGCGCTAAAATTGTAAATGAAAAAAATGCAAAGATGGTAAGGATTATACCGTTGCTCAGAGAAGGCGGAAACGGAGTTGTCTTTTGTCTAAAGGGTGATGAAGTGAGGCTAAAACATATCCGATAGGTTGCAAACATTCTCAGATGTCTTATCAATCGAGAAAATAAGATTCGATCTAATATTTCTTTGGACACGAGCAATGAAATCATTATATGTAAATATATATATATATATATATATATATATATATATATATATATATATATATATATATATATATATATTACACAATAGACTAAAGTACCGTGAAGAGCTTCGCCAAGTTCTAAAGCAAAGGCGGCATCAAAATCCTGTTTTAACAAATTTCATCTTTGTCGCCCGCAGCAAGGCTGGGTTATTAGTTTGGTGCAAAAATAATGACGTAATAATGTCATTTTTTTACGTTATACGTCAAAAAACGACATTATTACGTCATTATTTTTGCACCAAGCTAATAGTATCAAACTTAAGAAAGCACAGATGAAATATGTATTTCTCTTACCGGATTTTCTCCACAATAGCCTCTACTAGCATGCATACGTGTCAAATAATAGACATATCTAATGCTGACCCTCATTTATCGTTCACGATAGGAGAGTCCACTATATATATATATATATATATATATATATATATATATATATATATATATATATATATATATATATCAAAAATATATCTATATGAAAATATATATATATATGAAAATTATATATATATATATACTTAAACAAGGAGACCATCCACAAGAGTTGCAGGAGATTACGAAGTCGTCTGGGGGCCATCGGTGAAGCCAATAACGGTGATTTTATCGAATACATGTACTCTTTATTGTTTCAAAATATTTTATACGACAATTTATCCATCGCACACTTTTTATATACATACATACACAGACACACATACACACACACACACACACACATATATATATATATATATATATATATATATATATATATGTATGTATGTATGTATGTTTATCTGCCGTGTCCTTTCAGGACGTAGGCGATCATAGCCCTACACTTCCCCCGTTCCTTTGTGACTCTCAACAGGTTTTGTGTTTCTGCCAACCCTGCCAGACCAACGCTTCGCTATCCACCCCTCCCGAAGCCCGACACGTATGTCATGCGCTGCTTTCCCCTGTCTCTTTTTCCCCTCTATTCGTCTCGCAAGTATCCGATTCTCCAGGCCCTGGTTTCTCATCAGGTTTCCCGGAGATTTCATCTGCCTCTTCCTTATGTTAAGAATAAGCTTCCTCCTTGTTTGCATCATCTCCGATACTTCATTTTGCTCCCATTCTCAGTCCATGATATCCTCAACATCCTTCTGCAGAACCACATCTCCGCCGCCTCGAGACTCTTCTTCATTTTTGAGGATACCGTCCAACATTCGGTGCCCTATAGTAGTACAGATATCACGTAGCACCTAAGTACTCTTTTCTTTGTCACCATAGAAATCCTCCTGTTTCGCAATACTCCGCCCAGCATCTGGAATGCATCCTTGGCTATCCCAATCTGTCTTCGGATCGAAGCGTCGCACCTAACGTCCTCGGTCAGAAAACATCCAAGATACATAAACTTCAGCACATGTTTGATTTTAATGTTCCCGGCCTGCAAATCGCATTTTGTGCTCATCCTTTTACTGATGACCATCCATTCTATCTTCTAGTTTATGGTTAGTCCTTTCTTCTCGCTCTCCCTCACTACATTCTGTAGGAGGTTTTGTAGTTTCTTTTCCGTATCTGCTATCATTACCGTGTCATCTGTGTATCTTAAGTTGGTAATTTTGTGGCTTCCAATGATGCATCCATGTAGGAACCATCTATAAAACTGTTGTTTTCTTTTTCAATGCATTTCATGATACAATTTGATGTGGTAACAATATTATCAACTTTATTATTTTTTACACAATTTACGTTTATCAGCAATAGAAAATATTTTTATAATTATTATTACTGACATTAAGCAATATTACTTCGATCAAAGACCATAATATATTAACAAATGTAAAGGTTTGAAAAAAAAGCAGTACCTTATACACAGAACAACAAAAAATACAAAGAGCTCAAAATACGTAACAGCGGCAAACCAGCGTGGATGTATTTATTTACCATCAAGTTATATGATACAATCTTCCTATCATACAGATTAACTTTTACACCAAAAGAGCCACGTAGCGTCATCTCCTAGTAAGCACTTTTCCTAGTAATATTATCGATTCTACCAGTAGTCTGCATCTGAACAATGTTGACTTTGTTTTGTTTTGTTTTTTCAGAATTATTATTCATCTATTTTTGTCTAGGTTGTTTTGACCCGATACATTATGTATGACACTAATACGCATGTTCTAAACATTTTCTAGTTATCGAGTTATATCTTGGTGTTTTTAATCTTTTGCATTCCTTTTATTTTTTTTTTCTCTGAGGAATAGCGTCAACAATCTGAAAGCTTTCCTTTCTTTCTTAAAAACCGAATCAAGAATTCACTTCGTTAGACGGTAAAGCTCTGTTTTTTTCTTTACCATAATAGCCTTTGATTTCCGACTTTACCTTCTGCTTAGTAGGTCGAACTAAAATTATTTGTACAATTGCTGAAATATCAGTAGATCTGCCCTATCATGCCTGTTTGGATATTGCATTTGGCTTAATTTACTTCTATTTTTACACCGATAGGAAAGTTATTAATTTGCTTACAAGGACGATACGAGTAGTTTGGTTACTTGATAGTAGGCTGGAGATGATACGAAGTGTCCTCTCCACTGTAAAGTTATCTTTCTTTTGCTAAGCAATTGATATAGTGTTTGAAATGCTTCATTCATTTCTCGTTTCTGTTGGTCTCGAGTCCACCGACTGCATCCATGGTCTACGTGCCATGCAATTGCATTAAAACTAAAATATAAGTAAACAACATTTACTTAACCAGTAAGTAAGAAGGTAGCTTTATTATATATTAGCCAGCAACATCATTATTCCGGAAGTCCAAACATTTCACAAACACAATAATGTATTCTGTCTATATTTCTGAGATGAGGAATTATGTACAGTATTTACATTATGCGGACTATTGTCCTCATCTTTGTCGCCATATTTGTCACAACGTTTCACAAGAGTTCAGTTCGATATTCCAACCACCTGAAGAAGGCTGGAGCGTACAACGGCCGAAACGTTGGGACAAATATGGCGACAAAGATGAAGATAATAGTCCGCATAATGTTAATACTGTTAAATAAAACAGAAAATGCTTATTTTCTGAAAGAAAATTTAGAAGTAGAACGTCAGTTGAAATATTAGGTTGGCGCAAAAATAATGATGTAATAATGTCGTTTTTTGACGTATTTTTAACGTCAAAAAACGACATCATTATTTTTGCACCAACCTAATAACATTTATATATTTTAGAAATATCCAATAACAATAAAATATTCAATTTTCCTTTCAGTGACGCATGTTTTATGAAGTGAATGTTCTGAATGTGCTGGTAAGTTTGTGGACAGACAGACTTATGACTGTCAGCTTAATGTGTGTGTGAGTTCGTAGACAAGGCCATATTTGTCGACTTCTGCTTCATCTCTTCCATTGTGTGCGTGTTTGTGGATGCGTGTGTACGCAAGTGTGGATCAAACAGACTTCCGAAATTGTTTTTTGCCTCAGTATGTTTCTATTTTCATATTCGTAAGGAAGATCTAAATTTTAATTTTACATAGAGATGCTAACTTTTTGAATACAAGGTTTTCATTAGTTAGAAAATAATTTCACACTGGCCCGCAAAAATCTTTTTCACGATTTTGCGGGTTTGTTATACATTATTCGGCCTACTGTCCTCATCTTTGTCGCCATATTTATTACAACGTTTCGGCCGTTATAGGCTCCGGCATTTTACAGGTGGTTGAAATGTCGAACTGAAACCTTTATTTCTCTTGCTGGGGTAGACTGTTCTAGTTCCACGTTCCATGTCAGTTATCAGTTATCTCCTGTTAATTCCCCTCTCCAAGTTCTCCACTGCCTTAACCAGGAATTGAACTCATACTCTTTGGGTCCTAACCAACGCATTTATACACTGTGCCCCAGCGTTGTTTAGCTCCAGTGATAGGACACAAAGAATAACTTGGAGAGGGGTATCAACAGGAGATAACTGACATACATTAAACATGGCACGTAGAGTTAGAACAGTCTACCCCAGTGAGTGAAATAAAGGGTTCAGTTCGACATTCCAAACATCTGAAGAAGGCCGGAGCGTACAGCGGTCGAAACGTTGTGATAAATATGACGAAAAAGATGAGGACCCAATTCCGAATAATGTAAATAGTGTACATAATATCAGATCTCAACCTTATCAGTTATTATTGTTATTTTCTATATCGTCCAAAACTATTAGGTTGGTGCAAAAATAATGACGCAATAATCTCGTTTTTTGACGTATTCTTTAACGTCAAAAAACGACATTATTACGTCATTATTTTTTCACCAACCTAATAACACGTGGCAAGTATTTTGAAAGTTTTCATTGTTTATTAAACAGACCTCCTGATGAGATTTTATTTATTGAAAAATAAATATAGGATTCCGTTAATATTTCCTAGATTGTTATAAAATTTGAAATATTTTCGAATATCTGACATGTTTTAAGGTGCGTAACTCAATATAGTTTTCTACTGGATTTTGCACAGTGTTTTGCAGATATACTTTTTGGTAAAAAATTGATGCGCTCGCCATGCTGTCTAGTGAAAGTGTAGAATGCTCGGTCGTATCGGTACTTTGACGGTAAATCCAAGTACGTCGCTTTTAGTCTGTCTATGGAGACAGTATCTTTTTTACCTTTTGTAATAATGGTAAAATATTTTGCTTTTCCTTTCTACTACTTGAAAAGATCCCGAGTAAGTAGGACAGAGATAATTTTTTACTGCATCATTGCATAAGAAATTGAATTCAGAAGTGTGAAGATTTTCTGATATGTACTGGTTCTTTGTTTGTCTCCTCGTAGGTGGGAAAACTAAATCACTCATTCGTTCTTTGATATCTTGTAGCTGATTGTCTTCTTACGAAACTGATCCGGTAATGTTAAGGATTTTCCAAAAAACATTTCAAAAACCATTTGTGCATCCCAAATCCTATTTATATTCATTTCTTTATATCAGTGTGCATTTTGGGCCGGATAAAACGATTGCTAACTAATTTGTCGGTAGTTCATTGACCCGGATATGAGAGGTTGTGAAAGAGTTTAATAATTTTACTTCTGAATGAAGGTGGTATGTATGGTCTTGAATAACCTGTACCTACATCACAGGGTAGCGTTTTGGTTCCAGAAGTGACAGGATGTTCCTTCAAATGTAAGGAAACTTCCTCTTTTACTTTGTCTAATGTGGCATAATTTCTTTTGCACATCTGCGATGTGGTCGAAATTAACGGTTTGAGGATCAAAACAACGTATAGTGGGACGTGAAAGTGTATCTTCTACTATATTGTCTGAGCCTTTAATGTAACGTGCATTCGACGTTATATTGGTATATATAGGTCCGTTGTCAAATATATCTGGTCTAGATTTATCTGTATTCACGTGTAAGACGTATGTTAGAGGCTTATGATCCCTGGATACAGAAAGTAGATGCAGGAAATGTCTTATAGACAAATAAATTACATTTACTTCCCTCGATAAGGCGCTGTATTTATGATGTGCTATGTTCAATTCTACAGAGAAAAATGAATTTGGTCTGTGTACGCTTTTGATGGCAAATTACTTCTTTTTTATTTGAAGGAACATCAATTGTTAATATAATTTGCTTTCGCTTTTTTAGAGTCAGAAAATGCAGTTAATGTTTCTCTTCCTAGGATTATTTTTGCATTCTTATATCTTTACTTCTGTAGAGAATTTGTAAATGGCGTCAAGATTACGGCGCAACGCTGAATAAATCTTAGGCAATAATTAATTAAACCAAAATATCTCTGCAGTTACTCTAGCGATGTTAGATGTAAAAATTGTTGTATTGCTGCAACTTTCTGTAGAACAGTTCCAATGCCATATTCCTCGATCATATGACCGAAGAAAGTCAATTAAGGAACAGCGAATTTACAATTGTTGACTTTTATTTTTAAACTGAAATGTGCCAATGGCTCAAAAAATTGTTTAATTGTTCTTTGATATAGCGGACAGCGATGAGAACAATATCGATATATGTAAAGGCAAAATTTAACCTTCTCGAAGTTTCATTTATTAATCTCTGGAAACACTGATCCGCATTACGTAATCCAAAAGGCATCTCCGTGAATTCGAAAGGTGTCGTAATCGGCGTTTTCTTTCTAACTTTTTCCTCTACTGGAATTTGTTAGTATGCTTTATCCAAATCCAGTTTTGGGAAGACATTCATTTCTTGTAAACTCATGGCGGAAACGTATATGTGTAGGATCGGAGATCTATCTGGCAGCGTCTTAGCGTTGACATTCCTGAAATCCCCACAACGTCTCCAAGACCCTGTGTCTGATTTTGGAATCATTTGTAGTGGAAAAGATTATGGAATCCTTGAAGGGCGTATGCTACCTAGTTGGAATATATACTGAAATTCGTATTTCCCTATTTTGTATTTATCAAGATATAATGCATGGGTTGGTTGCTTCGTAGTTTCAATGTAGTGTTTAGCAGAATGGCGAATATCACCCGTGTCCTTTAAAGGAATGGTAATACAAGGAAACGTTTTGGAAAACTGTTGTATTCAACTATCAATTGGTAGGGAAGAGCTTATTCCTGTCGAGGTATACAGTAAAATGATATTTTTGTAGTTAGATTTGTGTCACGATCAATGAGAAAGAATGTCGCCATATCCAATGAGAGAGGAAAAAGGGGAAAAAGATCCGTTCCGAAAATCGTTTGGATTTTAGATCCATTTGCAGCCTTGAGTGTGTATGGGGATAACGTGTATTTTCCGGTGTAATAACGCTGATTTGTGTGCCACTAGTGACTAAAAATAAGTAACGGGTATTTTTTTTTTTTTTGTCGTGGATATAATGTAGACGACATCCATGTTCTATTCAAGCAATTAATGAATTCTTGACTTGCTGCAGGAATATCCGTTTCCCTGCTTGGCACTTTGGCTTTTTCTTGATTTTAAAGCGCGTGGTTCTAACCACTTCTTTTCGTGTTGTCTAAATTTGTAATGATACCAACAGGTATCATATTTGAGTCACCCGAAGGACTTAATCTGTCTTGTTCTGCGCTGAGAGTAGAAAGTTTTTTAAATTCTGCAAGAGAGCGATGGCTATTTCGCTGTTGGTGTTTTATTAAACTTTGATTTGAATACTTAATTCTCATATTATTTTCTACTTGTGAGAATCTGTTGTTTGTCCGTTTTGAGGAATATAGTATAAACATTGTTCTCTTGGGTATAGTTTTCGAGTATTTTATCGGCAATTTTCGATAATTTGTCCAACTTCAATTTGTCTTCAAAGGATGCTAGAATTTGTGTTTTAAATTACAATTGGCGCAAAGATGTTAAGTGTAAAAATGACAGCTTTTTTCATATTTTACAGACCATTTTTCCTAAAGTTTCTTGATTTCAGACAAAAATTAGAAAATTCTTCAGCATATTTCTGTGAAAGTTTCCTTTTCGAAAATTATAGATTATCAATATAATTATATATAAGAAAACATGTACGCGTTAACTTAAACTGGCGTCAGGAAAATTTAGGCCAAATAAGCAGGTTGTTAATAAATGAACAAAACAAAACCAACTCGAGTCATTTCTATCAAAAATTTAGGAAGTTTTTTTTTTTTTTTTAAATTTGCTAACGATATCTAAACATATCAACCAACAGATACAAATCTTAACTTTGTGGTCGATACTTAAACTTAACATTGTAGAATTTGCAATCGGGATTTAAAAATATCTTTAAACTAATTCACAAGTCAAAGTTGAAGAGAGTTTTAGAACTCAATCTATCATTCGTTTAACACGTGACTTCTAGCCTGTGCTTTGAAATGAACATTTTTGCTGGACCATTATTTAAGTGAATAATATTCATATCTAAAAAGAAATCACCTTAAAAACTAAAGTTAGGCTTGAAACATAGACTGAAGATGTATCTTTTACCCTGCAGGCAGGTGATAACAACGCATGTTGATCGTTAGACTACACACGGATGAATTGAGAAACATGTGCATCGACGTTGATTTTTTACACTGCTTCAGTTTTACTAGATAACTAAATTCCATTTCTGTTAGAATTTTCTGGTTGATTACGGAACCACCAATTGGCACGATGCCTGACTTTACCGTTGAAATGTTTAGCAAATCTTGTGTGACAAATCCGCCATAGCCTTCATTGTTTCCGGAAAACAATGACGCCAGCACTACCGGAAATTAACGAAGTGTCATGTATCGCTGCTCGAAATGACAGCTGCTAAAGATTGAGAGGAAAAATACGGGTTCCCTTTGAATTTTAAGCTTCGCTGACCCTCGTTTTGCATTGAGCGATTCCATTTCTGCGTGACGTTTTTATTTTCGATTTTGTTGGTCTTTTGACTCATCTCACAGCCATTACGAAAAGGGCATGTAACGAATTGGGATTAATTCCAATTTGATGAGAATTCAGGGATATTTGGTTTATGAAACAAGGAACCGGTAAAAGAAAAAATTCAAACGAAAATTAGTCGGAATTCTCGTAAGGGGAATAAAAAAAAAATAGAAGACAATTTTCAGAACTGATAAAAGGATTTAATTAAATTTACCAACGAGGTCAGTTAACGTATAAATATATATGGAGACTTGTGATAGATAGATAGATAGATAGATAGATAGATAGATAGATTGATTGATTGATTGATTGATTGATTGTCTTTTTTTTTATAAATATTATCATGATAATTGTTCTGGGGAGCTTTCTTATTTAATAAATTAAATTTACCAAAGAGGTAAGTTAATGTATGGATACTGTTATGGGATCGTACCCATAATAATAATGAACTATTCCATACTTAATAAATACTGCACCTCAGGTGTAGGCAAGTGGAGTCAGTCAGTAGTTCAAGTCCATCGGCTGATCGGTTGAACTCTCCGCCTTCGAGCGGGGACGAACCCGAAAGAGGCTACGCCGAAGGGCGGATTCTCTTTCGGGGAGGTAAACCGACCCTGAACCCGTTTATACGGGTTCAATGGGCATATTTTTCACCGAGCGCACGGGCTCGGAGATCCCACGTTAAACAGGCCTTGTGCCACAGGATGCCCTCGTGGGGATCGGGTTGAATATCGTCAGTAGATCAAGTCGTCAGTAGTTAAAGTCGAGTCAAGAGTCGAGTCAGAGGCAGTCCGAAACAGAGTCGCGTTCAGACAATTACTGCAAGACATTGGAATAGTGATACTGGTCGAGACTACATTGTTCTCTCTACTAAACCTGATTGTTCATACTAACACCTCTACTTCTCTGTATATATCCCTGTTTGTAATATATCTTTTTTTATTCCATACATGTGTTCGACTTCTACTTTATTGTTTCTACCTTGGACTATCACCGTGGTACAAGGAACCGGACCATAACAGATACATATAAAGAAATTAAGGGAGATACACCCTTGTGCAAAGTAAACGAAATAACCGCTTTAGTTTCTTTTCTCCCACCATACGTTCAGTAACAGGGGTAAAAGATTTCTATTTTTCCTCATTTGAAGTAATATGAATCTATTTTCGGGGTGTATCATGAAATTTATTTGGTCTTCAAAAATATTGCCACATCCGTGCTTGCATCAGATTTTCATCACGCCCAGACACTATTGTCTCGACTGTCGATTAGTTGTCCTACGGCCATTGTCTACGATGGACGTTACTCCAAGGGAGCGCACGAAAATTGTAACACTGCAAGAACACGCTGGTAAACATTACCAGTGAGCAAATCAAGGTATTTTAGACTGCCCCGGAAACTTTACTGGTTTAAATCCAATCGAGAATTTGTGGTCGGTCTGAAAGGAAAGATTTCGTGTAATGGACATACAGACTTGCAGAGTTGTTTAACGTTTAAGAAATAGAAAGATTGCCTTTTGTATAAATAGTATCATGGTAATTGTTCTGATGAGCTTTCGTAGACGATAATGATCTGCCTCTGAGCACACTCAGATCTTTAGTGAATATCTATCTTTTCTCTTGTCTTGTAACGGCATTCACTCGGGGTGGGTTGAGCCGGCTCCAGTATTGGAGTTTCATGGGAATTTGGAATTCACAAGCGGTCCCCAAACCCGCATGTATAGGCTTCAGATCAGTTCCCAGGAAACCGACAGCCCGACAACAGCACATGAGATTTCATTATAGTGGTGAAGGTTTCGTGCACGACCATCCACACTTTTTGTCGGACCGATTACAGAAGCCTGGTGCACTACGTGCCACAAGGTCCCCAAACAACCCTCCGCAGGTTTTGAATTCAGAGTTTACCTTCTCCTAGACCAGTTGCCATCCAAGGCTATTGAACCTAGTGTGTCCTGCTATTAGCTGGAGGGAGAAGAAGAGTATTCACACCTTTCCTAAGGGTGTTACCACGTAAGTGAATGTAATGGATTCGACTGGAATTCGAACTCGGCTCTCCGATTCCTCAATCCAAGCCGCTATCGATTACTCCACCTTGAGTATCTATGCTGATGATTACAACAGTTTATAGGTGCACCTCCTAAAATCTAAAAGACCAGAATCTATCAGCTGATCTTTCCTCTGACATAGTCCAGATGTCTCAATGGGGTAAAACTGGTCTTGAAAATTCGATTCAAATCCAAACTAGTACTGTTACACCAACACAGAACAGACCCTAAACTTCCATCTATCATGAAGAATGGGTCTTCTCTCAAAGAAGTTCCATACCTTGAACGTCTATCCTCAAACCTCAAGTGGAATCTATATATACGATTTAAAGATTCTGGACAAATAGTTGGTTCATCGTGCGCTCTGAGTATGCACCCGACTCTACAAATGGTCTTTCTCGCCAGAGTCTATCTTACACATCTAAAGATCTATCATTCGTCCGTGCATTGAATACTGTTGCCATATCTGATCTAGTGGCCCTGATGTTCATCTCGAAGTTCTCGACTAAATACAAAGAAGGAACTGCAATGTAATCGGCCTTGACCTTACAGCTCAGTGTCAGTCATTTTCTCACAGACGCGATGTGGCTTCCCTCTGTCTTTTCTACAAATATTTTCTGACGAGCTATTTTTCTGGTGCCCCGACTACGTGCTACTAGATTGGCATCTAGGCCCCAAACTATTACTGTCTAAATAGCTATAAGTAACCACCACTTCTACTCTAACAGTTTCTTTTCTCGCACTTCCCGACAGTGGAACTCCATTCCTCTTACTTGATTCCCTGATTACAATCTTCAAAAATTTAAATGCAGTGCCAATCACTTGCCGTGATCGTTTTTCATCGCTTATGTTTTCCTCAATCCCCCACCCACTATACACAGGATTTTCACTCACTTTTATTCTCTGTAACCCTCTGCGCATTGCCTCGGAGAAAATTTCTCTTCACAAGAGCTAGATCAGACCAAGTATAGATTAATTCTATCATATCTGGGATGGAGCTGTCCAGAACTTACTTGCCTGTCTTGATAATATTTAAAATGTCTATGCAGTCTTGTTATAAATTAGTTATTTTCCACCCCGCAAACCATTTCCCAAAAAGGAAACGTTGTGAGGCTTTCGCTTCTCTGCCGCTATTTCCATGGTATATGTTCTGACTAACTTCAATGTTAATCAGCCATGACCTTTCCAAATTGTCCCGGGAAGGACACATGCGCAAATGGGAATCATAACTTTTGTGATATCAACGAACACTCGTTGACACTTTTGTGATGCCAACGATTACTAGATGTCATTTTCGTAATGCTCATTGTAGTAGAGACTTTGTAATCGTAGATACAATTAATATGTCTTTGAGGACATCTTACATGTTATCTAAGTACTTACTTAGAAATGTACTAGTTAAATATGCGCATAAGTGTTTATAAATACAAATAGATAAATATGTGAGCATGTCTGTATATGTATATATATATATATATATATATATATATATATATATATATATATATATGTGAAAACATATATGTGTAGATGGATGTGAATGTGAGTATGGATGTATGCGTATGTGTAATTATATGTGTATATAGAAAAATGTGTATGCATGTAGGTATAGGAATTTGTGTACGCTCACCTGTTCTTCCTTCCTTTCTTCTGTTCCCTGTTTCTCCCTCTTACTTTATTCTATTCCTGATAAATCATCACCCCTTTTTCTTGTCCGGTGAATAAGAGGTCAACGCTACAACCATCGCATCTCCTAGACACATATACCTCTCTCCTTCCCTTCCAACTTTGTGGAACTATCTTAAAACACAACTTCCGTTACTCTTATATTTTGTTTCGTTCTTCGGTTGATTCCTGGAAGAAGTTTTTAATTTTTCTCGCGAAATAAAATATTGCCATGACTTTCTGAAGTCTCTGAATTGTTAATTATATATATATATATATATATATATATATATATATATATATATATTATGAAATGGACAAAGTCCGACAATTATTTGATGCCTATATTATGTTTCCAAGTTACCCACCAAGAGTTGACCACAGTACCTCTTTCATTTTAACTCTTTGTCGTCCAGAGGATGGTGGAACAGTAATGTTCGACTGAATATCCGAGAAGATTGATAATAACGTCACTGAATATCTCTCAGCTGGCTTTCATATTTGTGTTGACTTCAATATTCACCAAAATGAGTGTTTAGTTCACTCAAACAAAACTGATGAAGAAGACAGACATTTCAGAGACTTCTCTATCACCTTCCAACTAACTCAGATCATTGACGAACCGTAACCCGCATCCCTGATGCAATATGACATCAGGCGCAACTCGTTGAACTCTTTCTCACATCACGCCCTGAAAAATTATTTGCTAAATTCCTCTCGACTCCTAGGAGTTTCTGATAATTCTCTAATCAGTGACAAATTTGATGCCAAGCCAAACTTTTCCCCTGGTGTAACCTTCTATAAAAAGATTTCTTAGTACACAAAAGCCGACTGAAACAACTTTAGCTTTTAGATCGAAGACTCTCCTCTATCAATCTTCTTCAAACATACTGCTCTCAAAAACTGATGCATTCGTCTCGAAATGCATCCTTTCTCGAATGATGACTTTTCTACGCCAGACGAAAAAAAAAAAAAAAAAACGAATAGACAACCCTAGTCCACCCTCGTTTGTGCTGCAGCTTATCCCGCTAGGTCAGTTACGATTGAATAGTGAAAAAAAGTTTATTCACCCTAAGGTATTCTATTGATAATTAGAAATTTGGATATAAATGAGATTCAGGAAAAAACTCTGTGCAAAAAAGTGACTCGGATATCACATTCTAATGATTAAACTGGTAAATTTAAAGAACTTTTGACAAAATATTGAAAACTATTTTACAATACACACAGAACAATATTCAAGAGAATTCTAGAACAGTTTAAATTAAATCTAGAGTATTGCAGAATATTTTAGAAAGCCTCATACAGTATAAAACCAGCTTGAAATATCCACTCGTCACTAACCAGACGAAAGGGTACAAATACGCATCAGAACCACTTAAGGCATCTATTATTGCCCTCAAAAGCAGGCGAATCTACGAGAGAAATTGCAGAAATTGCCATAAGCTCTCAATCAACTGTCTCTCGAGTGCTTAGGGCAAATAATGATCACACTCCTGCTCCAAGGATGGAAACAAGTGGACGAAAAAAAAGATTGGTGATAGAACTGGCAGGGTAATCAAGACAGAAGTTGCGAAGAATAGGACTATAAATAGCCAAGAAATTACAGCCAGTCTAAATGAAGAGCAAGGTGTTAGTATTGCCTCTTCAACAGTCTGTCAGAACAAGGTTACAAATCTTGTAAGAACAAGGCTACAATTCTTGTATACGAAGGTTTAAGCCGCTAATAAGCAAAGTCAACAAAGCCAAGAGATTTGAATGGGCTCACTATTACAAAAATTTCACTGTAAGTTCTATTCTGCCAATTTTTGGATTGAACAATAGCTTTCATCGTTTTATTGATGTAACGGTAAGTTCTATTCTTCCGAGTTTTTGAAATGAACAATAGCTTTCATCGTTTTATTGATGTAACCGTAAGTTTTATTCTTCCGAATTTTTGGATTGAACAATAGCTTTCATCGTTTTATTGATGTAACCATAAGTTCTATTCTTCCGAATTGTGTGATTGAACAATAGCTTTCATCGTTTTATTGAAGAAACCGTAAGTTCTATTCTTCCGAATTTTTGGATTGAACAATAGCTTTCATCGTTTAATTGATGTAACCTTAAGTTCTATTCTTCCGAAATTTTGGATTAAACAATAGCTTTCATCGTTTTATTGATGTAACCGTAAGTTCTATTCTTCCGAATTTTTGGATTGAACAATAGCTTTCATCGTTTTATTGATGTAACCGTAAGTTCTACTCTTCCTAATTTCTGGATTGAACAATAGCTTTCATCGTTTTATTGATGTAACCGTAAGTTCTATTCCTCCGAAATTTTGGATTAAACAATAGGTTTCATCGTTTTATTGATGTAACCGTAAGTTCTATTCTTCCGAATTTTTGGATTGAACAATAGCTTTCATCGTTTTATTGATGTAACCATAAGTTCTATTCTTCCGAATTGTGTGATTGAACAATAGCTTTCATCGTTTTATTGAAGAAACCGTAAGTTCTATTCTTCCGAATTTTTGGATTGAACAATAGCTTTCATCGTTTAATTGATGTAACCTTAAGTTCTATTCTTCCGAAATTTTGGATTAAACAATAGCTTTCATCGTTTTATTGATGTAACCGTAAGTTCTATTCTTCCGAATTTTTGGATTGAACAATAGCTTTCATCGTTTTATTGATGTAACCGTAAGTTCTACTCTTCCTAATTTCTGGATTGAACAATAGCTTTCATCGTTTTATTGATGTAACCGTAAGTTCTATTCCTCCGAAATTTTGGATTAAACAATAGGTTTCATCGTTTTATTGATGTAACCGTAAGTTCTATTCTTCCGAATTTTTGGATTGAACAATAGCTTTCATCGTTTTATTGATGTAACCATAAGTTCTATTCTTCCGAATTGTGTGATTGAACAATAGCTTTCATCGTTTTATTGAAGAAACCGTAAGTTCTATTCTTCCGAATTTTTGGATTGAACAATAGCTTTCATCGTTTAATTGATGTAACCTTAAGTTCTATTCTTCCGAAATTTTGGATTAAACAATAGCTTTCATCGTTTTATTGATGTAACCGTAAGTTCTATTCTTCCGAATTTTTGGATTGAACAATAGCTTTCATCGTTTTATTGATGTAACCGTAAGTTCTACTCTTCCTAATTTCTGGAATGAACAATAGCTGTCATCGTTTTATTGATGTAACCGTAAGTTCTATTCCTCCGAAATTTTGGATTAAACAATAGGTTTCATCGTTTTATTGATGTAACCGTAAGTTCTATTCTTCCGAATTTTTGGATTGAACAATAGCTTCCATCGTTTTATTGATGTAACCGTAAAGTTCTATACTTCGAAATTTTTGAATTGAACAATAGCTTTCATCGTTTTATTCATGTAACGGTAAGTTCTATTCTTCCGAATTTTTGGATTGAACAATAGCTTTCAACGTTTTATTGATGTAACCGTAAGTTCTATTCTTCCGAATTTTTGGATTGGATAATAGCTTTCATCGTTTTATTGATGTAACCGTAAGTTCTATTCTTCCGAATTTTTAAATTGAACAATAGCTTTCATCGTTTTATTGATGTAACCGTAAGTTCTATTCTTCCGAATTTTTGGATTGAACAATAGCTTTCATCGTTTTATTGATGTAACCGTAAGTTCTATTCTTCCGAACTTTTGGATTGAACAATAGCTTCCATCGTTTTATTGATGTAACCGTAAGTTCTATTCTTCCGAATTTTTGGATTGGATAATAGCTTTCATCGTCTTATTGATGTAAGCGTAAGGTCTATTCTTCCGAATTTTTAAATTGAACAATAGCTTTCATCGTTTTATTGATGTAACCGTAAGTTCTATTCTTCCGAATTTTTGGATTGAACAATAGCTTTCATCGTTTTATTGATGTAACCGTAAGTTCTATTCTTCCGAATTTTTAAATTGAACAATAGCTTTCATCGTTTTATTGATGTAACCGTAAGTTCTATTCTTCCTAATTTCTGGATTGAACAATAGCTTTCATCGTTTTATTGATGTAACCGTAAGTTCTATTCTTCCGAATTTTTGGATTGAACAATAGCTTTCATCGTTTTATTGATGTAACCGTAAGTTCTACTCTTCCTAATTTTTGGATTGAACAACAGCTTTCATTGTTTTATTGATGTATCCGTAAGTTCTATTCTTCCGAATTTTTGGATTGAACAATAGTTTTCATCGTTTTATTGATGTAACCGTAAGTTCTATTTTTGGATTGAACAATAGCTTTCATCGTTTTATTGATGTAAGCGTAAGTTCTATTCTTCCGAATTTTTGGATTGGATAATAGCTTTCATCGTTTTATTGATGTAAGCGTAAGGTCTATTCTTCCAATTTTTTGCTCACCTGTCAGCTACAATTCAAATTCTTCAATGTAATATCAATCACAATCTTCTGTATTACCCAACCCTTTTCTTTTATTGTCTTTCTCTTCACTACAGTTTTCTCATTCTCTTTCATGCCGAGTAATCTCTTGAGACTTAGTGGCATTTCGCCTTGCCTAGGGTGAATGATTACAAAATGTTATCCTCTCAGCTATCTGACCATATTCAGAATCACTAATTCCACTCTTTCTTTTCTCTTTCTGCTTTGCCACTAAATTCTATTGACCTATCCCTTTATTGAGATTACATCAAACGCAACCTTTCCGTAAAGATTTATTAAATTGAATACCAAGGACCGAACCTATATCTGACGAAAAACTTTTAAATCGAGTGGAAACAAAAAGGAGATTTCTACTTAGATTCTGAGAGAAACAGTTGAAATTTCTTTAGCACATAATGAGGGAACAAGATTTGAGGGTTGTAGTACTCGTAGGACGTGTATGTCTATTCGCATGGAAGATCAAATTGTGTAAAAGTATTATCAAAGAAAATTAGATATTTCTCCTGTTTTCTGGGTTTTGTTTTGGGCATATTAGGGGTTTGTAACTCTAGAAATAGAAATACTAATGCTTTTAAAATTGAATTTTAAACCCGGCTGCCTACCATAGATTTAATTCCTGTCAGACGCTGGAGTTTTTTGGCATGGTTTTATAGTGAATAAGAGAAAATGACTGTCACACCTTTCTCTTTCCACATTATCTCTTTTTCTTTCTTTCTTTCTTTTTTTTAAAGGTGCTTTATTTTTCTTTAGTTTCTTTCTTTCTTTCTAAAAGGCTTTCTTTTTTCTTCATTAGTTCCTTTCCTTTTTCTTTCTTTCCTTCTTCTTTCTTTGTTTCTATTTAAAAGGCTTTTTCCTTTTTCTTCGTTAGTT
>OZ010590.1:20677919-20772919 GCA_963932145.1 Acanthosepion lycidas | reverse complement strand
CTATTTCTGTACGCGTTATTGGAAAAAGTTAATATATGTTGGTACCACATAGTTTTAAAAGAATTCTTTGTACTCCCGATATAAAAGTTTTAACTGTTAGATTTTCTTTAGTAGAAATATTGCTTAAGTAAACAAAAGAGCTTTTTTTGAAAAGAAAAAACAATACCTTACAAGAATCATAGCTAAATCTGCAACCTTTGTCGACAAAAATCAACTATAATAACATTTACAAACCCAAAAATACTTTTGAATCGAAGGTCGGAAATTATGACCCGTTGTATAAATACTAAAAAGTTAGTTTTGAGTGCATTATAAGTATGATGAATTGCAAGTATGTATATTTTATTTAATCCCCAACAGCGATATATATATATCCACTACACTTGCATTTCCCCTGTTTCTCCACACTTCACGTCGTGCGCTTATTCATTAATTAAATAATTTATTATATATATATATATATATATATATATATATATATATATATATATATATATATACACACACACATATAATATATATAATTAAGTAATTCATCGAGTCTGAAAAAAACCTCAACAGAATGCAGAAAACACTGGGCGGCCGTTTCGTCCTATATTTGGGACTCATCAGCAGTGCGCATCTACTACCGAGAATTGAAACCCGGACAATTAGGTTATCAAGCAAACGTCATACCGTTGAAATATATATATTTTGGACAATAAAAAAATAAAAAAATAAAAATCTTCAGATACACTGGGTTGTAGGTTTATTTTTTTTTATTCCATTTAGATTCGTCTTATTTTATATATATATATATATATATATATATATATATATATATATATATATATATATAAGTGAACATTGAAGTCAACACTTAGAGGCTCTAAGCGTTGAATTCAGTGTTATTTACACATCTTAAGATTATATTTCTTTATATATATATATTTTTTTTTGTTTGACATATTTGCTCTGAATTTTACATTGAGCTCTCCGGATATCATCCTCCTCGGGTCTACCCATACGGATTACCTAAGTTTGCATAAACTATATATATATATATATATATATATATATATATATATATATATAAGTGAACATTGAAGTCAACACTTAGAGGCTCTAACCGTTGAATTCAGTGTTATTTACACATCTTAAGAGTATATTTCTATATATATATATATATTTTTGTTTGACATATCTGCTCTGAATTTTACATTGAGCTCTCCGGATATCATCCTCCTCGGGTCTACCCATATGGATTACCTAAGTTTGCAGAAACTACATATATATATATATATAAGTGAACATTGAAGTCAACACTTAGAGTCTCTAAGCGTTGAATTCAGTGTTATTTACACACCTTAAGAGTATATTTCTTTATATATATATATATATATATATATTTGCGAGAGAGAATAAAAGAAAATGAAAAGCATACAATATGTTTACAAGTTTCGAACTGTGAAGATAACAGTTCTTACGTCAATTTTTTCAACAAATCTAATGTAGATTTTACCAATTCTTATAGAAATTCTTATGGCAATTTTCATATGAAATACTAACATATGCTGTGTTTTTTTTTAAAAACATGATATATTTTACCTTTTTTTTTAATCTTTCTTTTAAAAGTCTGTGTGAAAATTGCATCAATCGATAATTCAATTTCTGAGAAATCTTCGGCACTTAAGTTCGGCTAATTACGGCTTTAGCGTTGGGCAGGAGCATATTCTAAAAAGAGGCACTTCAAACATCAGGTGAATTGCAGCGGAAACTTAAAGCAACATATGGACTACATGATGCGAAGAGCCGCGAGACATGAGACGATATTCAAACACAGTTTATGTAAAGTTGTTCAGTAATTGATAGGCAAAAATCAAGAAATTGAGAAGAAAATAATCAGTGTATAGACAATGGCAGATGCAAGTTTTCAATGAGCAACTGATATAAAGCAAACGATATCGCCATAATTTTGTACGGTAGAAACCCTGACAACCGGACTAAGAAGGCCTTCCGGGGGAATTTGTTATAATGTCCAGATATAAGAGATTATATTTATATTAAAATAAAAGAACTGAAATCAGGTTTAACATTTTTTTCATTGTTTTATAATAAACAAAATAAACTAATGGTGAATGAAATATAACGAAACTGATTTGAAGGAAAAATAAATAAATTATGTAATGTTAATGAAAATTCATTAAATTAATTATGCCACGTATGCAAAACAAATAATGTAACGAGGATTTTTTAATCTTTGTTGCATGATGATTCTTTCTCTTCTAGTGTCATTCTCAAGTTCTACATTTCGTTTTGCTTTTGTCCTTGAATTTTCTTAAATGAAAGACACTTTTTAATTCTGCATGCGTTATTGCAACCGTCATAGCTGAATGCTGGCTTTCTTTCCATAAAACTGACAACCATTTCCATAGCTTTTTTTCATTTCAGTCTCAGTTTCATCGCAATCATGTTTTTTTATTTCTTTGTTAATTGTGACAGTGTGAACACTGGAGAATAGTTTCTTTGGAAGATTTTATATCATGAAATGTTGACTTTCCTATGTTGAACTCAGTCATTAGTTACAATGAACTTTCACCAGCGTCTAGTCTATTTAAAATTTCCACTCTTTGCGATAACTCCAAAGTTGTTCTTTTCCTCTTATTCCCATCATCTTTTGAACCAATAGAAGACATTAGGGTGAAATAAGCATAAGCAATTATCCAAAGTAAATTTCTTGAAAAACAGAAATTTCAAATGAGTTACATATCACCCAATTAATTCAAATACACACTTCAAAATCATGTCCAAATAAGGGATTCCGGATATGAGGGACTCCGGATATGAGGGACTCCGGATATGAGAGATTCTACTGTAATAAAAAATAAAAGCGAGTTAACTTTTTAAGGCAGTGTGGATTGAATGCCGAAAAACTTTTTGCCGTTAATAAAAAAAAAATTACAGACGATATGAGTTTAACGGATGTTAGAATTCGTTGATACAACAATAGTTAATAAAAATGAACACGCTACCGGCCCTGTCTGGATGATTGAATTTCTCTGTATCCTTGAAAACAAGAAATTATGTATTTATATGTGCGTTTAAAAATAATTTATTCCAAAATTCGCTTGAAGATGAAACAGAATTAATGCTTTTAATTTAATTATATAATTACATTTGAAGGTTTTAGCTTAAGTTTTTGAAACATGGTTATTACTGTGCATCGAAGAAACTATATTTTAAATCAGTTAATTTATAATATTTATGCTTTGTAAATTTACATTGAGCACTGTTTTGTAAAAATATAAAATATCAATAAGAACACTAAATTACATATCTTACTGTTCTTTATTTCCTTCTTTCTCTCTCTCTCTCTCTCTCTCTCTCTCTATATATATATATATATATATATATATATATATATATATAATAAATAAATAGACGTATATGGATGGATGTTTATATGGGGTGCTGGACCCTCATCCATCAAAAAAAAAGACGTGAGATTTCTCCATATATATATATATATATATATATATATATATATTTCTCCGAAAGATTACAATACTTTAATTGGAAAATACGTAACTAAAAATTATAGAAAATTAGGTAATTTTGTTAACTTAGTTGACAAAATTTTTGATACTATTAAAAATTTTACAAAGTTAAAGTTATTGACAGAATTTTGAAACTATACTAAAGAATCAGATATAACAATCAGGGACCATAAACCTAATTTTGAAGCTAATCTTTCCACCAGGGTTATCAACTCCTAGGCCAGAATTTGGTAGAATTAGCAAGATTATTCTCGACAGATTCAACAAACTGATTAAAAAATATCTTGGATTGGTAGAATGGAGTCATGCCACAAATGTCATCAATTGGTTTAATAATATAAAAGATGAAACTAATTGTCATTGATCCAGTTTGATATTGTGGATTATTACCCTTCCCTTTCTTGGGATCTCTTTACATTGTATTTGGAATTCGCCAACGAGGACTCTAATCTTTCAAATGAGGAACATGACATTATTATGAACTCTAAAAAATCTGTCTTTATCTATAACAAAGAACAATAGATTAAAAATAATTCATGTGAACAATTTGATATTCCTACGGGATCATTAGACTCTGCTGAGTCTTCCGAGCTTGTTGGTTTATTCATTTTATAAAATCTTTTTCTCACCAAGATATCAACATCGATGGCATAGCATTATATAGAGATGAAGGTTTTATAGTGGTGAAAAATTCTGCAAAAATTAAAACCGATAAAATCAGGAAATTAATACATAAGGAATTTAAAAGTCTAAACGTTAAAGTTAAAATCAAGAAAATTTTTTTAAAAAGTAAATTTCTTTGACGTTACGCTAGACTTAGTCAATAATACATACCAACCCTACATGAAAACAAACGCAAATCCAATATATATCCAGCGAAATTCTAATCACCCTCCATTCATAATCATTGTTACCCTCCTCCATAGAATATAGAATTAGTAATAAGTTTTCCAGCAAAGAAGTATTTTATAAACATAGCAAATTTTACACTACTGCCTTAAAAACTAGTGTCACTGACATTAAATATATTAAATATAATAGTGATAGTCCTAAAAAGAATAGAAACAGAATAATCATTTGATACACACCTCCTTTTACCAAAATGGTTAATACTAAGTGAGGGCAGAATTTTCTCGATTTAATTGTGAAACACTTCCCCAGAAATAATCCACTTAAGATCTTTAATAAAAAAGATACTCTTAAATTAAGCAGTAATTGTACGGATATTCTTAAAAAACTATTAAAAATACTGTAATAAAATTTTAAATCAACATTCAAACCTAAGTAATAATCGCCATTCTAAAGCAACAAACAATAATGATACCAATTTGTTTAATTGTGGAAATCTTCTTGACTGTCCATTACAAAATTGTTATGGTCCAAGTTCCTTGGACCACGGTGATGGTCCAAGTTCCTTGTAGCAAGGTGATGGTCCAAGTTTAGAACCAATGAAAGAATAACACGAACACAGGTATGGAATACAAAGATATATTACAACAGAAATATAATACAAAGAAGTAAAAGTATTAGTAATGACTATCAGAATTGGTTAGAGTGAACTATATTGTCTCGACAAGTATCACTATTCCAATGTCCTTACAATATGCTCTCAATTATCTCATCCTCGTCATACAATATCCCCATACCTCTTGAAAGGCGCAGTATTTATGATGTCAGGAATAGTCCATTATTATTATGGGTAAGTTCTCATAACAAAAATAGATATCAAAAGGAATCCCTTGTTTACCTAAGAACTATTTCATCGAGAAAAATCCAAAAGATAAAAAATTTCATGGAGGCAATAACAAAAATTCCTTTAAAACTTGTTGGTGTCAACAATGTTTCCTTCCAACAACAATGGGTACCGCAAAAGGACGTCCCTTTCTAACATTTTTCATATAATAGGAGTTAAAAAAAACCGCTACAGCAAAATGAAAAACATTAAAAATAACTAGAATTGTAATTTCTTATATGATTTATGTTTAATCTGTTTACAAAAAAAAAATACATATCATAAATTTTGCTAACAAAAAGTTCTGTTAAACCAAAGAAATGAATTAACAGTGGTATGCCAGTATTATCTATCTTTTACCGTAAAATATAGTTTAAAACATTCATAAATAATTAGCTTTTACAAGTTTATAGTCATTATTTTATTAGTATATAATGGTTCGCCCAACAGGTTATTTGATTTATTTGATTTATTCAAGGTTAATATTGTCATGTTTTGCCCTCTATTCAGTATAATTAGCATAGCAAATAGTTGTTCCATTTTCTTAATTTTATCTATTGGCCCCTTTAAGATGCTCTCTAAATATAATTATTTTAATTTTTTTCTGGTAATTTTAAGTCTACTTCAACAAATCAGAACAACATACTTGGCTGCATCCATAATACATTTGTCATTGACATGTTATATTCAATCGTTGGGTACCATACCTGAAAAACAGTTTATCCTGACATGAAAAAATTACTCATCTACCTCCAACCTCTGGCCTTATTTTTCATTTTTAGCATAGATCTGACGGAACATTTACCGTGAAAGTATTTGTAGAAAAGACTGAGGGAAGCGACGGCACGTCTGAGAGAAAGCGACTGTAAACGTGATGCCAGACCAGGAACAACCACATTTCATATCCGTTTCTGGATTTTGTCAAGGACCTTGAGACGAACAGCGGGGGCTCCAGATCATATATGGTAGCAATGTTCCATGCATGGGGGAATGGTTGATTTGTGAATTTGAAGGATGGACTCGGGCGAGAAAAACTTTCTGGTGCGACACACAGAACCAACATTCCTTGCGGTAGATGAAGCTATTGTTTCAATGCATTTCTTCCATCTCAGATTACCGGACAATGTGAGACCAAGCAGTTGTAGAGAGGTTCTCACGTGATATATATATATATATATATGTATGTATATATATATATATGTGTGTGTGTGTGTATCTATGTATGTATGTATATATATGTGTGTGTGTATGTGTGTGTGTGTGTATCTACGTATGTATGTATATGTAGACAGACTGACATGATCATCGTAAAGTTGTTGATATTTATTCCGAAACATTAAAATGTTTGAGAACATTGTAAGAAAGTTATATATATATATATATATATTGATATTTAACTTTGAACGTCAGATACCTAAATTTTGCCGTACGAAAGATGTAAGCACAAAAGAGAAACAATGTAATAAAATTCTTGCGAAATTAGTATACAACGAAAGGAATTGTAGAAAAAAATATGGAGATCTTAGAACAATTAAGAAATAACGAACTGAAAACATTGTCAACATAATAACAACACAAAAGCTGGCGTTCAGAATGTCAAAAGCCTAAAGGTAGATTTCCCCTGAATTACACGAGAAAGAAAGAAACTGAACTGAATCACCATTATGCTTTTGAAGAAGCTGCTTTTGCAGATATAAGGGGCTTTAGTCTAATTTTCGCCATTTTATAATTTTAATGTCGCGCATGCGCGTTTGTTTGGTTTTTAATTTTGTCAGCGACACAGTAGAGTATGCTCAGTTGAGCATCGTCTGTGAGAGAATGAGAAACATGACGCAATTCATTCCACAAGAAATTTGGAAACGGCATGCTGTACTGCTTGGCATTCGCACCGGGAGCTCCGATACTAACATTTCAGGTTACTTGGGTGTCAATCTGAGAACTGTGCAGAGGATTCGGTAAGATTAACTGTAACTTAAATTTAAGGTGTTTTTATTCAAGACAGTTGCACTGAAATTTTGAAAGAATCATAAAAAAAACATACTAATAAAATCCTGGAAAAAACACGCATGCCAAAATATTATTAATAAAAATCCTAAACTAAAATTAGACAAAAATAATGAGAAATTATGTGATTGTAGAAACCTGTTGATTGTAGACTTGCCCGTTGGAAAATAAATGCCGCACAAAATCTGTGGTATACCAGTGCATTATCTCATCCATTGAGTGTCCTAACACTGATAGGATATACATTGGTTCAACGAAAAATGAATTTAAAATTTGATAGAGACAACACAAAAGCTCCTTCAATAATATTAGAAATAGAAATCAGACATCTCTATCAAAATATTTTTGGTATTTAAAAAATATGAATAAAACAACAAAAGTAAAATTGAAAATAATAAATAGAACAAGAACTTGTAAAACCTGGGATGACCCATGCCCTTTATGCCTACATGAAAAACTACGCATTATTAAGTTTCTAAATAATGACAATTTATTAAAGCATATTCATGAGTTAACGGTTTTTGGCCAACATCAACAAATTTTTTCATTAAATAATTAGCATAAAAAAATTATATTTCAGAGTCTAATAAAAGGTTTAAAAGCTTAAACCAATCACAAGATAGAAAAACCCTTTATGAAGTCGTCAAAAAAACAAATTGTAGTTCAGTGTGACGTGTTTAAGTACGAAACAGCTCTTTAGGAAAAATAAATAAATAAAAGCATCAATAAATAAATAAAATAAAACAAAATACTCTATACACTTAACGACATACTGTGGTGCCAAAAGTAATATTTCGCTGTGACTGACCAGACGATGTGCATACATGAATGCAATCATTCGCTTTGAAATGGATGCCCCCAACCTACCTCAGCTTGACCTCTTTCCGAAGGTGACTGATATGTGGATAAAAATTATCTCTTAGAAGCGTTACCAAAATGGTCGCCCCAGCCGATTCCATCGTAATTAATTTTACGAATGAACATGCTTATAAAGATGCGTAAATTTCAAGATTGGTTATTCCTAAATTTTCGCTTGAGGATGAAACAGGGCTTGATACTTTAACTCAATTTAATTTTAATACTTATATTGAGGTTTTCAGCTCTCGTTTTTGAAACATGGGAACTCATATGTATTGAAGGAATCATATTTTTTTTAAATAATTATAATCAGCCTTTTGTCCATCTTTCTATGACTTCTCGATTATATGTGGCCTTACAGATTTGGAGCAGTAGATCCTACGAATCCTGAGTCTTCCAAACTTCCGGATATACTTTTGCTTCACTGTAAAGGCGGAGTTAATATACGGTGCCACTGGCTGGACATTAACTAAAAGACTAGAGTGAAAGTTTGATGAAACCTACGTTTGGATGCTTAACACATCTTGTAGAAAATATCCAACTAAATAGCAATTCTATGGCCCGTGACTTATATTTCTAAAATCTTACGCCAACTAAGAAAGCGCTTTGCAGGACATTCCTGGCGAGCAAAACAACACCTGAGTCATCCACCGTTCTTGACACCTAGCAATGGAGCAAGACAGGTTGGTCGCACAGCTTCCACCTACATTGACCAATTATGTTATGATAAAACAGAATGCGTCGCAAATATCTTTCCGACCTTGATGCAGGACCGTGACGGTCGGCGTGATAGACTTATGAAAATCCGAGGTGCCTCTACCGAATAATATATATATATATATATATATATATATATATATATATATATATATATATATATTAAGTTGATGCAAAAATAATGTCGTTTTTTGACATGAAAAATACGTCAAAAAACGACATGATAACGTCATTATTTTTGCACCAACCTAATATATATATATATATATATATATATATATATATATATGAAGAAATATCTTTGCTGCCATATCTATCAAGATGTTTCGGCCGTTGGATGCTTCGGCCTTCAGGTGATTGGTATGTCGAACTGAACCCTTTATTTCTCTCGCTGGGGTAGACCGTTCTAGTTCTACGTGCCATGTTTAATGAATGTCAGTTATTAGATATCTACTCTTAATTCCCCTGCTGTGATAAATATGGCAACAAAGATTAGGACAATAACCCGAATAATGTAAATAATGTACATAATACCTCATCTCATAAATATAGATACTGAATAAGTCCGGAGCGTACAACCGCCGAAACGTTGTAATAAATACAAAGAAGATGAGGACAATAGTCCCAGTAATGTAAACTGTGTACATAATACCTCATTTCAGAAATATCGACAGACACTGAAGAAGGCCGGAGCGTACAACGGCCGAAACGTTCTGATAAATACGGTAACAAAGATGATGACAATAATCCGAGTAATGTAAATTGTGTACATAATACCTCATCTCATAAATATAGACAGATACTGAAGAAGGTCAGAGCGTGCAGCAACCGAAACTTTGTGATAAATACTGTAACAAAGATGAAGACAATAATCCGAGTAATGTAAATTGTGTACATAATACCTCATTTCAGAAATAGATACAGATACTGAAGAATGCCGGAGCGTACAACGGCCGAAACTTTGTGATAAATACAGTAACAAAACGAAGGACAATAGTCCGAGTAATGTAGATTGTGTACATAATACTTGATTTCAGAAATATTGACAGATACTGAAGAAGGCCGCAGCGTACAACAGCCGAAGCCTTGTGATAAATGCAGTAACAAAGATGAGGACAGTATTCCGAATTATGTAAATTGTATACATAATACCTCATCTCATAAATATAGACAGATACTGAAGAAGGCCGAAGCGTACAACAGCCGAAACTTTTGGGGTGAATGCAGGAACAAAGATGAGGACAATAGCCCGAGCAATGTAAATTATGTACATAGTGTCTCATCTCAGAAATATAGACAGATACTGAAGAAGGCCGGAGAATCCAACGTCCGAAATGTTGTGATAAATATGGCTACAAAGATGAGGACAATAGTCCGAATAATGTACAGAATACCTCATCTCATAAATATAGACAGATACTGAATTACGCCGAAGCGTACAACGGCCGAAACTGTGATGTATATGGCTACAAAGATGAGAATAATAGTCCGAGTAATGCAAATAATCTACATAATACCTCATCTCATAAATATAGACAGATACTGAGGATGGCCGAAGCGTACATCAGCCGAAACTGTGTGATAAATACGGCAACAAAGATGAGGACAATAGTCCGAGTAATGTAAATAATGTACATAACATCTCATCTCAGAAATATAGACATATACTGAAGAAGGCCAGTGCATACAACGGCCAAAATGTTGTGATGAATAGGGCAACAAAGATGAGTCCGAATAATGTAAATAATGTACATAATACCCCATCTCATAAATATAGACAGATACTGAAGAATGATGAAGCGTACAACAGCCGAAACGTTGTGATAAATATGGTAACAAAGATGAGGACAATAGTCCGAGTAATGTAAATTGTGCACATAATACCCCATCTCATAAATATAGACAGATACCGAAGAAGGCCGGAGCGTACAACGACCGAAACGTTGTGATAAATACGGCAACAAAGATGAGGACAATAGTCCGAGTAATGTAAATTGTGCACATAATACCCCATCTCAGAAATATAGACAGATCTATGTACTTTCGAACACATATGGCCTTTCGAGAATATCTGAAACAAAGCATGTGCATTCGTAAAAAAAACGGTGAATGGTATCCTGAAAGGGTTTGAATCTCCTGTGGCGGAGTGTTCTCAATCACAACATATCTGACAAAGTTTTCCATTATAAAGCGGACGCAGGTTCGAGCTATGCCTGAGGCCATATTCTCACGAATTCGCACGAATAAAAACAGATAAAATTCAAAATGCACATGATATATTGCGTATATGCATTCAAGGGAGCCTCGACTGACGACCAAGTTCCGGTTCTACTATGCATCTTAACGCGATTTTCCGTGTAAGCCGGAACGTACCCGCATGTTCCTGTGAATAAACACTTAGGTCATTAACGCAATAGTGAAGTAATAATCTAGGTCATAACGACATATTTCTATGACGCTTGGTAAAATAATTAGGAAGAAAAAGTACATGGAAGACATAAATATGATACTTATCATATAATGAAATTAAATTATATTAAACTACTTGTATATTTATTGCTAGTGATGTCATTGGCTCTGGGTAAATGAGATGGCGAAGCGTAAGGTCTTGTCTCTCTTTCAATACTTGGAAGCAGCAGAAAACTTGAAGAAGAAAGAAAGTTATATGAGAGATGGTGATTCTTTTTTATCAGGATTTTATTAAGTAAGAGCTTAACAAGGAAAAGCCCTAATCTATTAGAGAAACTCAATATGTACGCCCTTGAGCAAGTAATTGAAATAAAACGAATAATTCCGTCATTATTTACTTTTTTTTATCAAAACAATGGGTCAGATACTAAAAAGATAAACATTGCTTAGAGCTATAAGGATATGGAAATTGCGGAGAGCCATAATTTCCCATGTCCTGCAAACTTGCCTAATGAGATTGTGTGAATGCATAGCAAAATTTGGAGAAAAAGGAGACCGTTTAAATTTCTAGGAAACAAGCTGTACAAAGGCTTGGACAATTTAACACTCACTGAACATATTGGAGGCAAGAGTGATACATCGAGTAGGATGCGTGACAAGCTTGTGAAAATGGATATCAGAATAGAGACTGTAAAGTATGTTAAAAAGACAAATATTGCTAAGTGTTACAAGGATAGAATATAGTGGCGATCCATAACTGCCCATGTCCTGAAAAATTGCTTAATGAGATTGTGTGAATGGAGAAAAATGCTGAGACATGAAAGAAAGAGTTTATATTTTTAGGACACATGATGGGCAAAGAATATTGGAAAATTCGACACTTACGAAACACAATGAGTTAGATCGATTCGCATAAGTAAAATGTGTGTGAAAATTGATATCAGAATAGAGAAAAATAATTGAAACATACGAATAATTCTGTTATTATTCATGTTCTTGCTTTGTATTTTCCAGTGAAACATGCCCCAGTGCACATATTAGTACTTCGTATTTCCACTCCAAGAAGTTGTTCCTTGCAAATTGACCACGTATTCTCGATTAGATTTAAATCAGAAGAGTTTCAGTACCAGTCAATAGTACTTTGATTTGCACACTGGTACGGCTTGCCTGTGTGTTCGCGCAGCATTACAATTTTCGTACGCTTCCTTGGAGTAGCGTCCATCTCAGACAATAACCGTAGGACAAATAATCGACAATCGAGACAATAATGTCTGTGCAGAACGAAGATCTGAAGCAATCACAGATGGTGCAATATTTTGAAAGGCCAAATTTCGTCCCACATCCCAAAAACAGATTCATATTACTGCACACCTAATGACCTAATCCGAGGAAAATATAAATTGATTCTACACTGGTAACCCAGTGGTTCTAAAACCAACCGTATTTTGAAAGAAAGGAAAATGAAGTGATTGTTTGAATTAATTCGCACAAGGGTGTATGCACAAATATACATGTTTTAAAAGAAAGGTGGAACGATTCAAGCCAAGCACGCGGTCAATGTTCGTCACTGTTTCTCCCTTTTCACGGCGTTTAACGATGTCTACATTCACTTTCATGGTGATGGGCTTTCTTTTTCGTCAGGGCAGCGACATCAGAAGAGGTTAGACTATGTCCTTGGGAATCATAATGAAGAACAATAAGTTTCCATAAACACAACATAAAGAAGGAGAGCGAATTCACAACAACCCAATATGGCGTACAACAAGAGACTGACCCATGCCATCTTATGTGCAAGGTAAATTGTATATGACGAAACAAGATTAATGGCAATTGCATCGTGGCCACGAATCTTAGTAAATCGGGGACTGTATAAATTAAAGCTGAAAATATTAAGTAAATCAGGGACTGTATAAATAAAAACATTTAAAATATTAAGTAAATCGGGGACTATATAAATAAAAACCTGAAAATATTAAGTAAATCTGGGACTGTATAAATAAAAGCTGAAAATATTAAGTAAATCGGGGACTGTATAAATAAAAGCTGAAAATATTAAGTAAATCGGGGACTGTATAAATAAAAACCTGAAAATATTAAGTAAATCGGGGACTATATAAATAAAAACCTGAAAATATTAACTAAATCGGGGACTGTATAAATAAAAGCTGAAAATATTAAGTAAATCGGGGACTGTATGAATAAAAACCTGAAAATATTAAGTAATTCTGGGACTGTGTAATTAAAAGCTGAAAATATTAAGTAAATCGGGTACGGTATAAATAAAAGCTGAAAATATTAAGTAAATCGGGGACTGTATAAATAAAAGCTGAAAATGTTAGTCAGATCTGTTAGTGATTTAATTTTGAAATCATTGACTTTATAATAAAACTTGATATAATGCATTGAATTATACATCATCGATAGATAGAAATATTAGTAGTTTCCTTATGAGGAAACATTCGTTATTCATTTTGGGCACACACAGAGTGACTTTCGGTCAAAATTTGTAAAACCATTCGGCTAAAAAAATTACAGGAAAATTTGTGTCCCCAGTCCAGTAAACATTATCACACTTTCAAGTATTGATGGGGGTTTCCATCCAAATCTTTTGTTCGAAGTACTATGGCGCGTCAACATCACCATATCATTATTATCCTTTCGATTTATATGTACTATCCTTTTGAATTTTTGCTATTGCTGAAATTGATTCATATATATATATATATATATATATATATATATATATATGCTATCGAGGTATCTACTGTATAATTTACATATATGTCACTGAACAGCTGCAAATATTTATACATATTTATGTAAATGGACACATGTATAGACACATTAGAGAATTAACGTGCTTATGCTTTGAGTGTGTCGACCGACTACTCTTCTCTTCCTACTCAGGTGGCCACTTAACAGCACAAAAGCCTTGCAACAGCCAATGAGAAGACTGATCCATTTAGGGCAAATATTACGAAATTGACAAGTGCCATCCCTTTTACCGAGGGCCACTTGATAAAATTGCCTTCTTCCGAGACCCCCATAACAGTCTCTCTGACACGGGGTTTGTTGCGGCATCCCCAGCTCCCTAATGGGCCATCTTGACCGATACAGTTCACTGATGGAAAGATTGATGCTCTTGCTAAATTCTCTGAATATCCTATACATCAACAATATAAAAGCATTAGCGTTCTGCCGGAACTCGCAGCTGCGTCCAATAATGAGAGCTCAACATGCCAACAGATTCTCGATCGCTAAAGGGCGCCAAAGAAAACCGATTTAGAACACTGATCTATATATCTATTTCTTATACTGCCAGATATTGGTCATATCTCTTGCCCTTTGCTCGTATCTATCTATCTATCTATCTATTTCTGTCTCTGTCTGTCTCTGTCTCTATCTCTCTATATATATATTATACGTATATATATATATATATATATATATATATATATATATATATATATATATATATATATATATATAGATATATGTACATATATATATATATATATATATATATATATTTTAATCACCATCATATCTATCTATCTATCGACCTCTCTGTTTCTGTCTCTCTATCTCAGTCTCTGTCTCTGTCTCTCTCTCTCTCTCTCTCTCTCTCTCTCTCTCTCTCTATATATATATATATATATATATATATATATATATATATATATATATATATATGGCCCTGAAAAAATTATTTCAGTTGAGCTCTCTGAAAAAAGATTTTTTTCGTTTCATCTTTTGGAAGTGATGTCTGATGATCCAGGGTACTTAAAAAGATCTCTGGTGAAATAAACTATTACAATGGACCCTTAAAGTGGTCTATTTTTCTTTAAATTATTATCTCTGAATTTACATTGAGCTCTCATGATTTCATCCAACTTGGGACTACCCATACGGATTACCAAGTTTTTCGTAACTTATATATATATATATATATATATATATATATATATATATATATATATATATATATATATATGTATATGTATGTATGTATGTATGTATGAGTGTGTGTGTGTGTGTGTGATTTGTTATGACTACACATGTGAGTGTGGTGAGGATTTCAGCATTTTTTAAATTTTTTAAATTAATTTATTTTTATATCTAGCAGAATTCATTTAAAGCCGTTTTCTCTTTCTTTCCATCACTTTTCTAAGTAAGTATCGCAGACTGTGCTAATAGAAGATCTGCCAGGAATGATGAAATGTTCTCTGAGCGTAGATCAAGTAACTCTCTAGGCATTTACGTTGTAATGAATAGTTTTCTTCTTTGATCAGAATACCATTTTTTATTCCAACATCGTGGCCAGTCTCGTTACGGAGAGAAACCAACGCATCTGTCCATTGTAAAGAAACCGACCACAATTTTGACATAAAAAATGCTACCAACATGAAAATTTAGTCGTCCGATGAAGTCCTGAATGACGAAACGTGCCACAAGGAAACTTATTTACCACATTGTCATACAGTTTCCACAATATATATATACATATCGTTATCTCATAATATATATATATATATATATATATATATATATATATATATATATATATATATACATATATATATATATATATATATCAGTGAATGATGTATTTGTGAGTGTGAGTGTGTGTGTGCATTCATCTAGTGTTAATAATCGCCGTATTTAACGGCATATAAGACGCACGGATGTATAAGATTCAGACTGATTTCAGCATGGAAAATCAAGAAAAATTAGTAATTAGTAAAATTAGTAAAATTATTAGTAAATGATACAGCCTAGGCTATATTTATGAGATATCATTTTGGTTAAACAAGCCATAATTACAATTAATTGAAAAATAATCAGAAAAAAGAGTATGATCCTATGAAAACCTTATTATATTCAAAGCTATGAAAACAAAATAAAAATCAAGCAATTATTACAATTGTACAGTTACCATTAAAATTTGATTCATCTTCAAATCCATAAAATTCGTCGTCTTCCTTATCAAAACTGATCCTCATTTTCAATACTACTATCATCGTCGTTAAATAATGCGTCATCTTCCGTTTCATTGCTTCACCCATTCGCAGACTTGTGCAATTATTGGTCTTTTTATTCTTCCTGTAGCTGTAAGGTCGTGATCAGGCATTGACATCCATGTGTTTCATTTCTCCTTTATTTTTAAGTCTAAGCTATCAGGAGTTGCCAGGTAACTAATTTCGGCCGAATATCGCGAATTTTAAAGTTACATATGTCGTATTAGTCGCAGGGGAATTTTAAAAGATATTCTTAGTAAGAAAAGTGCCCCTTATATGCCGTGAAATATGGTATCTATCTCCGGCTGTACATATCAATTTCTTATTCATATAAATATTAGTTCTAGTGGGTATACGTGTTTGAGTTAGAGCTTTTTTTTATATTTTCTTAAACATTGATATCAATAAAAATTGGACTCAACCGTCCTAGTAAAATAACGTTTTATTAAGTAATCCTTAATACCAAGAAAGTACGTTTTATCATAAAGTACGAGAAATCATGAGGCAGATATTAACGAAAATCGATCTCAATAAAGTAGATATAGTTAAAAAATAAACGTGGTATCCACTAACTGTTCAACTAGTGATATTTGGAATTGACGAAAACGTTGTTGTTTTTGATAATGGCTAACGATTGCCAAAAGGTACTCAGATATTGGATATTACATTTAAATATTTGTTTATTAATACGAAAAAGGTTATTTTTAGTGGGTTCAAGTATTTGAGTTGCTATCCCTAAATATTTTTCTTGAACGGATAAATTAAGAAATAACCTTCCTCAATGGTAAAGTTATACTAAATAAAGCTTGTGTCAAACTTTCCATCACTGAACTCACTTTTAAAGCCGAAATACATAATACAAATAAAACTTATGAAAATAAGAACCTTACAGAGAGATTTCCTGCCCACAGTGTCAATTTTTTTCGTCAGATCAACAAAGGACATGAACAGTGGTTTTCTTTGTTCTCTGGCACGGCAGTAGGAAAGTGACTGAAGTCGAGATGCCAGGTCAGGACTAATAACATTGCGTATTCTTCGAGAAATCTTTAAATACATATCGGAGGAGGTACATTCTATATGTAGCGGCAATAATAAAGTTATGGACGAATGGTAAATTTATAAATAATTAAGGATAGAATCTTGAGAGAAAAGTTATGAGGCAGGATACAGTAAACCAACTTTGCTGGAAGATATGTGTTTATAGATAAAGATTCTTATGATATCACCAACCACCTTAAAGGAAAAACACACCACGATATCAGGAAAAAAATAATAATAACATAAAAGTACGCTATCAACATAAACTTCTAGAAGCATTAAGCAAATTTTAACAAAAATTGACATCAGAATCAGAAATAATCGACTCATACACGAATTGTTACGCAAGTGATAAAAGAAAATGACGAAAACGATTCCTAAAAGATACTAAGATAGTGGTACTTTATATTTATTCGACATTTTACATTTAAACTCTTGTTTATTTTATTTAATTATTTTTAAGCGCATCACCCCAAGCAAGGCGGATATTTCACTAGCACGCAAGGGGTTACAGAGAGTTAGAGTAAGAGTAAAGAGAGTTTTTTGAAGAAACTATAAAGAGAAGGACGGGGTTCAAGATCAAGGCAACAGAAGATGTCGATTGACATTACATTTGAATATTTGAAGATTATCGTTATCAGCGAAGCAAGTAAAAAGAAGGGAATTCCACTGTCGGGAAGAGTGAGAGAAGATGCTGTTAGAGCAGAAGAGGTGGTTATATTTAACAGTTTCGACAGTGAAAGGCTGGGAACGAGATGTCAACCGATTATGACTCTTGAATTCATGCAGTCTGGGTACCAGTGAAAGTAGCTCGTCAGAGCAGTTGCCATGAAAATATTTGTAGAAAAGACAGAGGGAGGCCACATCACGTCTGTGAGAAAGTGATTGTAGTCGAGATGCCAGGTCAGCACCTATCACATTTCATATCCGTCTTTTGATTTTGTCGAGAGCCACGAGATGAACAGCGGGGCACCAGACCATATATGGCAAGAGTATTCAATGCAAGGACGAATGGTAGATTTGTAGATTTAAAAGATGGATTCAGACGAGAAAAACCTTCTGGCATGATACAGAGAAACAACTTTCCTTGTACTAGATGAAGCTACTGATTCAATATAGCTGTTCCACATTAGGTCAGTGGAAAACGTGAGGCCAAGAAATCGCTGAGAAACGCTCTCTTGGAGTTGAGCATCAGCCATGTTGATAGTTAATACGAGAAAGGTTATTTTCAGTGTGTTTGAGTTGCTATCCTTGAATATTTTATCTTAGACGAAGAAGTTAAAAAAGATCTCACCTCGATTAAAAAGTCCTACTAAATAAATTGTGTCCACGTTTCTTTCGGTGAAATCGCTTTTAAAGCCGATGAATGAATAATACAAATCAATGTTATGAAAATAGGATTTGATATTGGAAAAATCCATTAAAAATACTTTTGTTTGCGCTTCGGGTACTAAACTGCAACTTTCAGATATAGATTTATAGGAGTTCCAAAGAGAGATGCGCATTCCTTGAAAAGTTAGTTCAAAATTACTCTATCAGTCTAGTCTTCGTGGCCAAACTGGTAGCTGCATGCTTTGGTTAAAAATCGCTTTTACAGATTGAGAGAGAGACAGAAACAGAGACACACAGAGAGAGAGAGAGAGAGAGAGAGAGAGAGAGAGAGAGAGATGGGTAATTAGGAAACAACACTGCACGTTCACTGCCAGCTTTACACTACTTTCCGATGTTTCGAATGAACGCATTGAATAAACTCACAGTCGTTATCCAGCGTTGAATAATCTGTCCACAGCAGTATCTATCAACGGCAATCAACGGAAAGGTGTACTCGCTATCCCCGATAGCGAGTACACCTTTCCCTATAAGTGTATAAATTGTTACCGGCACACCCACACATTTTTATATATCAGTTTGTGTATATATAAAGTCTGACTATATATAAATAGTAGTCTCAAAGTTGTGAATATACCTAATACTAAGATAGGGCGAGTTGCCCTGGATAGAAATAACTGGAGATATTTGTGCCAGAGTCGTAGCAGAAGTGTCGGAATCTGGCTGGCTAAGAGACGAAAGACAACGGCGAAAAGTGTCAGCAAATATCCCTATGACTATGTCTAGAGATCCTCCCTGTTGCACACCACGTTGGCTTGTATGCAGGTCACTAGAGGTACAGAAGTGTCTCATACCACACATGGATCATCATCCGACGAAATCGACGGCAGAATCCATCATATATAGCGAATCAGTAGTGATTTAAGCATCTGAGAATAATTTATATTTATCTGTAGATCACTTATTTAAACCGCTATTTAATTTCTCTCTTTAACACTTCTCTCTGTTAAATTTTAATCCCCACCTTCACCTTTAGGCCTTTCCTGTTCTTCTTTCTTCTGTTACCCCCTTCTCTCTAGAGCTTTCATAAATTCCCCTCTCACACTTGTTTCCCACTCCCACACATACACTCTCAATGAAATTTTGCTTTTTATACCCGGAGTTATATTTTCCGATTTCTTTTTGAATTTGTAAGTCTGAGGAATTGGATCGTGATTACGATTCCAATATAATAAATTATAACCATAGAGTATTAGTGTTTGAGGCTTTTTTATTATATATATATATATATATATATATATATATATATATATATATATATATATATATATATATATGTATGTGTGTCTATATTGCTCTGTTCACATATATGTTATAACTTAACTTGATATGTTTGTTCTTTATTCTTTATTTTCTCCGTTTTTTTTTTTCTTTTTCCTATTATTATATCCTGAAATCAATTCTGTGTCCGATTATATGTATGTTTGCACATCCATCTCCCTCTGTACATCCCCCACTTCAGTCTCTTTATCTATCTCTCTCTCTCATATATATATATATATATATATATATATATATATATATATATATATATTCCTATATAGTTCATTTTTAAATCCGTCATTATGTTTTATGGGGACACGTGTTTGGCTAGACAAACATGTTTTTCTTGAGCGGGGATCACAATGAAATTAATATCTACCGATCTAGAGATAAAAACTTAACAAAAAAAAATATATATATATATATATATATATATATATATATATATATATATATATATATATACCAGTCCGTTGATATATCTGTCTATCCAGGTCTATTCATATGGAATTTAATCAAAAAGTATCGGCTGCTTTTATGGAAACGGACCTATGGTACAGTGAAGTGAAACCACTAACCTTGAACTCAGTCGCGCATGCACACTAAGTTATAATGTTCTCGATCACTTCCGTTGTTTATAGCAGTGATTGGAAGGGAAATGTGTAGAATGTGGTCGGCTAACTACACCACAGTGGTTTTGTCCGTGACCTTGGCTTGTGCAACAGTTTTTAGACAAGCAAGACATTCCCCAAGTCCGACAACTAATATATTACACAGTTCTTTCCCCTTTTAAATTTTTCCTCTTTTCACTAATCAAATGCCACTTGAAAGATTTCAAAATGTCGATGAAATCGAATTGAATGAGGCAGTTACTCGCTATCCCAAAACAGGAGTTCCATTAATGCTTCTAACAACCGAAAAGATGCGGGATAAAGTATGCAGCTTCATAAGGTGACTATTTCCAAGGTGTTTAGATGCCCGATTGATATGTGTTATCGTTTTCATTTATAGCAACAGTCCCGATATTTTTTGATGAGATCATGTATGTAGGCTCTAAACGAAGTTTACGTGTTAGCCCATATTCTTCTCATGTTTATCTTGTTTTCGTATTTTCCTTTCCTATCTTTATCTCCATATCAGATTAGAGTTCACTCAGTGCTTACATTTGTCTGTATTTAGCGAACCCGTTTTGTCCTTGGTCGCCCTCTCTTTTCTCTCTCTTTCTTTCTTTTTCTCGTTTTTTCTTTTTCTATTTCTTTCTAGCTTTCTTTCTTATTTACTTACTTAAGGGTAAATGCTTTTCTGCATTTCTTTATTTTACATAATTTATATAAGATTATGAAAATTATATGAAATGAATGGCTTAAAAGCACTTAACAAAAATAGAGACAGACTTGCCAATATGTTTGAAATGTAAAGCGGATAATAAATGTCTATTTCCTCGCTAGGACACTAGGAGAAGAGAAAAAACCAAATAGATTTACTAAAAGATATTTGGAAAGGGTGTTGATAAAGGTAACAGTAAAAAAAAGCACAATGAAAACGACAATACTTGTACAGTTTATTTGGTTGGCTTGTTTTATGACAGGTCATACCTGGATTTGTTTTTTAGCGGTTTTTTTTAGAGTTTGTATCGCGCCCATTAATGGTTATCCATCTAAACCACTCTATTATCTAAAGGTGATGATTAAGCCGCTTAAATGGAGGTAAGAAAAAGACATCTCAAGTAAATATTTAAAACATGAAGTAAAAAGATAGTTGACCAATGCTCGTTAGATAAATTATTTCATCGTCAATACCAGAAAAGACCTTACAAAGTTCAAAAGTCCAAAAGTCAAAATAGACACCAACGATAACACTTCTAACAACACAAAATTCATAAGCCTACACTGTAACACCCTATCCATAAAACCTGTAAATACATCAATTCTCCATAATATTAGGATCTTTACCGTCATGTGGAAGACAATAGGAGATATGATTTAGAAACAAAAATGAATCCAAAACCAATTCAGATGTCGATATTTATCAAATAAATTAACTCACAATGTAAAGGCACTTATATCGGAGAGACATCACGAAATCTAAACGCCCGAATCTACGAATATAAAACGGATTTACGTTTAGACAATCATTTGAAATCGCTCGTAATACACAGGGACAAAAGTAGCCATAATTTTGATTTTACAAATGCCACCATTTATCAAAAAAAAAGAACATAATTTTTACGCTGAAAGTACTTAGGGGGTTACTAATAAATATATTACCACCTATAAACATACGCCAACAACATTATATTACATTCTCATCTATTACTGAATCCATTCTTTAAGAATCTAACGTATGTTTATCTAAAACAAACGGAATATTCATAAAAAAACTTTCTCAAATCAACATGTGAAAAACAAAAAAAACATGTATGTTAGATGTACAAACACCCTTACGTATATAAATTATCATCAGAATCCCACATAGACATATTGAATTATTATATCCTTACATACTAAAAGCAATATTTACGGTTTTTCTGTTGGGCTTGGTATCTGTTAAGAACTTGGAACTTCAAAGGGATGTGTCGCCTCTCCTTGATTTTGGAAAGCCATAAATTATACTAACCTTTGGTTGGCATGTCTAATCCTGCCGATTTCCACTATTTTCAGAAACTATTTGGAAACCCTGGAAGTCCCATACTTTTTTCGGATTGTATCTATCATTCAAAGACAAGCTAGCGGAAATCATGGTTTTCAGAAGATCAAAAGATACATTTAAAACCAGTTTGTTTCATGTTAGCAACTATGAATGTATTAAAAAAGAAATTCTAAGTTATATTGGATAACTCCTATTTAATCGATTCTTTTTAGAAAAAAAGAAAAGAAAAGACAAACACAACCAAGTCCGGTATCGAAAACATCAACTGAATTTTAAAATCCAGTAATGTTAGCGCTGTTAAAATTTTACGACTGAAAACTGATTTATGCATGATGTTTTGGAAATTTTCTAAACCTTGGTTATGAGGGCAAAGAAAAATCAGTGCAGATTAAATCTGGAGCACAACTTATAAAAACCATCTCAATAAGAGTAATGTACGATTGTTTTATTGAACATTATAGTTTTGAGTGGTATTGGATATTTTGCAAGATTTTGCGGGGTATTGGATATTTTATATGGTTTTGCGAGGTATGGGATATTTTATATGGTTTTGCGTGGTACTGGATATTTTTTGAGGTTTTGCGTGGTATTGTATATTATGTAATGACTTGCGTGGTATTGGATATTTTATATGATTTTGCGTTGTATTGTATATTTTAAACGATTTTACGTGGTATTGAATAATTTAAATAGTTTTGCGTGGAATTGGATATTTTGGAAGGTTTTGTGTGTTGTATATTTTGTAAGGTTTTGCGTTGTATTGTATATTTTGCAAGATTTTGCGTGGTATTGGATATTTTATATGGTTTTGCCTGGTATTGGATATTTTGTAAGTTTTTCCGCGGTATTGAATGTTTTGTAGGATTTTGCTTGGTATTGGATATTTTATATGGTTTTGCGTGGTACTGGTCATTTTGTAAGGTTTTGCGTGGTATTGGATATTTTATATGGTTTTGCGTTGTACTGGATATTTTGTAAGGTTTTGCGTGGTATTGGATATTTTATATGGTTTTGCGTGGTACTGGATATTTTGTAAGGTTTTGTGCGGTATTGGATATTTTATATGGTTTGCGTGGTATTGGATATTTTATATGGTTTTGCGTGGTACTGGATATTTTGTAAGGTTTTGCGTGGTATTGGATATTTTATATGGTTTTGCGTGGTATTGGATATTTTATATGGTTTTGCGTGGTACTGGATATTTTGTAAGGTTTTGCGTGGTATTGGATATTTTGTATGGTTTTGCGTGGTATTGGATATTTTATATGGTTTTGCGTGGTACTGGATATTTTGTAAGGTTTTGCGTGGTATTGGATATTTTATATGGTTTTGCGTGGTACTGGATATTTTGTAAGGTTTTGCGTGGTATTGGATATTTTATATGGTTTTACGTGGTATTGGATATTTTATATGGTTTTGCGTGGTACTGGATATTTTGTAAGGTTTTGCGTGGTATTGGATATTTTATATGGTTTTGCGTGGTATTGGATGTTTTATATGGTTTTGCGTGGTACTGGATATGTTGTAAGGTTTTGCGTGGTATTGGATATTTTATATGGTTTTGCGTGGTACTGGATATTTTGTAAGGTTTTGCGTGGTATTGGATATTTTGTATGGTTTTGCGTGGTATTGGATATTTTATATGGTTTTGCGTGGTACTGGATATTTTGTAAGGTTTTTCGTGGTATTGGATATTTTATATGGTTTTGCGTGGTACTGGATATTTTGTAAGGTTTTGCGTGGTATTGGATATTTTATATGGTTTTGCGTGGTACTGGATATTTTGTAAGGTTTTGCGTGGTATTGGATATTTTATATGGTTTTGCGTGGTACTGGATATTTTGTAAGGTTTTGCGTGGTATTGGATATTTTATATGGTTTTGCGTGGTACTGGATATTTTATATGGTTTTGCGTGGTACTGGATATGTTGTAAGGTTTTGCGTGGTATTGGATATTTTATATGGTTTTGCGTGGTACTGGATATTTTGTAAGGTTTTGCGTGGTATTGGATATTTTGTATGGTTTTGCGTGGTATTGGATATTTTATATGGTTTTGCGTGGTACTGGATATTTTGTAAGGTTTTGCGTGGTATTGGATATTTTATATGGTTTTGCGTGGTACTGGATATTTTATATGGTTTTGCGTGGTACTGGATATGTTGTAAGGTTTTGCGTGGTATTGGATATTTTATATGGTTTTGCGTGGTACTGGATATTTTGTAAGGTTTTGCGTGGTATTGGATATTTTGTATGGTTTTGCGTGGTATTGGATATTTTATATGGTTTTGCGTAGTACTGGATATTTTGTAAGGTTTTGCGTGGTATTGGATATTTTATATGGTTTTGCGTGGTACTGGATATTTTGTAAGTTTTTGCGTGGTATTGGATATTTTATTTGGTTTTACGTGGTATTGGATATTTTATATGGTTTTGCGTGGTACTGGATATTTTGTAAAGTTTTGCGTGGTATTGGATATTTTATATGGTTTTGCGTGGTATTGGATATTTTATATGGTTTTACGTGGTACTGGATATTTTGTAAGGTTTTGCGTGGTATTGGATATTTTATATGGTTTTGCGTGGTACTGGATATTTTGTAAGGTTTTGCGTGGTATTGGATATTTTATATGGTTTTGCGTGGTATTGGATATTTTATATGGTTTTGCGTGGTACTGGATATGTTGTAAGGTTTTGCGTGGTATTGGATATTTTATATGGTTTTGCTTGGTATTGGATATTTTATATGGTTTTGCGTGGTACTGGATATTTTGTAAGGTTTTGCGTCGTATTGGATACTTTATAAGGTTTTGCGTGGTACTGGATATTTTGTAAGGTTTTGCGTGGTATTGGATATTTTATATGGTTTTGCGTGGTACTGGATATTTTGTAAGGTTTTGTGTGGTATTGGATATTTTATATGGTTTTGCGTAGTACTGGATATTTTGTAAGGTTTTGCGTGGTATTGGATATTTTATATGGTTTTGCGTGGTACTGGATATTTTGTAAGGTTTTGCGTCGTATTGGATACTTTATAAGGTTTTGCGTGGTACTGGATATTTTGTAAGGTTTTGCGTGGTATTGGATATTTTATATGGTTTTGCGTGGTACTGGATATTTTGTAAGGTTTTGCGTGGTATTGGATATTTTATATGGTTTTGCGTAGTACTGGATATTTTGTAAGGTTTTGCGTGGTATTGGATATTTTATATGGTTTTGCGTGGTACTGGATATTTTGTAAGGTTTTGCGTGGTATTGGATATTTTATATGGTTTTACGTGGTACTGGATATTTTGTAAGGTTTTGCGTGGTATTGGATATTTTATATGGTTTTACGTGGTATTGGATATTTTATATGATTTTGCGTGGTACTGGATATTTTGTAAGGTTTTGCGTGGTATTGGATATTTTATATGGTTTTACGTGGTACTGGATATTTTGTAAGGTTTTGCGTGGTATTGGATATTTTATATGGTTTTGCGTGGTACTGGATATTTTGTAAGGTTTTGCGTGGTATTGGATATTTTATATGGTTTTACGTGGTACTGGATATTTTGTAAGGTTTTGCGTGGTATTGGATATTTTATATGGTTTTGCGTGGTACTGGATATTTTGTAAGGTTTTGCGTGGTATTGGATATTTTATATGGTTTTGCGTGGTATTGGATATTTTATATGGTTTTGCGTGGTACTGGATATGTTGTAAGGTTTTGCGTGGTATTGGATATTTTATATGGTTTTGCTTGGTATTGGATATTTTATATGGTTTTGCGTGGTACTGGATATTTTGTAAGGTTTTGCGTCGTATTGGATACTTTATAAGGTTTTGCGTGGTACTGGATATTTTGTAAGGTTTTGCGTGGTATTGGATATTTATATGGTTTTGCGTGGTACTGGATGTTTTGTAAGGTTTTGCGTGGTATTGGATATTTTATATGGTTTTACGTGGTACTGGATATTTTGTAAGGTTTTGCGTGGTATTGGATATTTTATATGGTTTTACGTGGTACTGGATATTTTGTAAGGTTTTGCGTGGTATTGGATATTTTATATGGTTTTGCGTAGTACTGGATATTTTGTAAGGTTTTGCGTGGTATTAGATATTTTATATGGTTTTGCGTGGTACTGGATATTTTGTAAGTTTTTGCGTGGTATTGGATATTTTATTTGGTTTTACGTGGTACTGGATATTTTATATCGTTTTGCGTGGTACTGGATATTTTGTAAAGTTTTGCGTGGTATTGGATATTTTATATGGTTTTGCGTGGTATTGGATATTTTATATGGTTTTACGTGGTACTGGATATTTTGTAAGGTTTTGCGTGGTATTGGATATTTTATATGGTTTTGCGTGGTACTGGATATTTTGTAAGGTTTTGTGTGGTATTGGATATTCTATATGGTTTTACATGGTACTGGATATTTTGTAAGTTTTTGCGTGGTATTGGATATTTTATATGGTTTTTCGTGGTACTGGATATTTTGTAAGGTTTTGCGTGGTATTGGATATTTTATATGGTTTTGCGTGGTATTGGATATTTTGTAATTTTTTGCGTGGTATTGGATATTTTATATGGTTTTACGTGGTATTGTATATTTTGTAAGGTTTTGCGTGGTATTGGATATTTTATATGGTTTTGCGTGGTACTGGATATTTTATATGGTTTTACGTGGTATTGGATATTTTGTAAGGTTTTGCGTGGTATTGGATATTCTATATGGTTTTTCGTGGTACTGGATATTTTGTAAGGTTTTGCGTGGTATTGGATATTTTATAATGGTTTTACGTGGTACTGGATATTTTGTAAGGTTTTGCGTCGTATTGGATATTTTATATGGTTTTACGTGGTACTGGATATTTTGTAAGGTTTTGCGTGGTATTGGATATTTTATATGATTTTGCGTAGTACTGGATATTTTGTAAGGTTTTGCGTGGTATTGGATATTTTATATGATTTTGCGTAGTACTGGATATTTTGTAAGTTTTTGCGTGGTATTGGATATTTTATATGATTTTGCGCAGTACTGGATATTTTGTAAGGTTTTGCGTGGTATTGGATATTTTATATGGTTTTGCGTTGTACTGGATATTTTGTAAGGCTTTGCGTGGTATTGGATATTTTATATGGTTTCGCGTGGTACTGGATATTTTGTAAGGTTTTGCGTGGTATTGGATATTTTATATGGTTTTGCGTGGTACTGGATATTTTCTAAGATTTTGCGTGGTATTGGATATTTTATATGGTTTTGCGTGGTACTGGATATTTTGTAAGGTTTTGCGTGGTATTGGATATTCTATATGGTTTTTCGTGGTACTGGATATTTTGTAAGGTTTTGCGAGGTATTGGATATTTTATAATGGTTTTACGTGGTACTGGATATTTTGTAAGGTTTTGCGTCGTATTGGATATTTTATATGGTTTTAAGTGGTACTGGATATTTTGTATGGTTTTGCGTGGTATTGGATATTTTATATGATTTTGCGTAGTACTGGATATTTTGTAAGGTTTTGCGTGGTATTGGATATTTTATATGATTTTGCGTAGTACTGGATATTTTGTAAGGTTTTGTGTGGTATTGGATATTTTATATGGTTTTGCGTGGTACTGGATATTTTGTAAGGTTTTGCGTGGTATTGGATATTTTATATGGTTTTGCGTGGTACTGGATATTTTGTAAGGTTTTGCGTGGTATTGGATATTTTATATGGTTTTGCGTGGTATTGGATATTTTATATGGTTTTGCGTGGTACTGGATATTTTGTAAGGTTTTGCGTGGTATTGGATATTTTATATGGTTTTGCGTGGTATTGGATATTTTATATGGTTTTGCTTGGTACTGGATATATTGTAAGGTTTTGCGTGATATTGGATATTTTATATGGATTTGCGTGGTACTGGATATTTTGTAAGGTTTTGCGTGGTATTGGATATTTTGTATGATTTTGCGTGGTATTGGATATTTTATATGGTTTTGCGTGGTACTGGATATTTTGTAAGGTTTTGCGTGGTATTGGATATTTTATATGGTTTTGCGTGGTACTGGATATTTTGTAAGGTTTTGCGTGGTATTGGATATTTTATATGGTTTTGCGTGGTACTGGATATTTTGTAAGGTTTTGCGTGGTATTGGATATTTTATATGGTTTTGCGTGGTACTGGATATTTTATATGGTTTTGCGTGTTATTGGATATTTTGTATGATTTTGCGTGGTATTGGATATTTTATATGGTTTTGCGTGGTACTGGATATTTTGTAAGGTTTTGCGTGGTATTGGATATTTTATATGGTTTTGCGTTGTACTGGATATTTTGTAAGGTTTTGCGTGGTATTGGATATTTTATATGGTTTTGCGTGGTACTGGATATTTTATATGGTTTTGCGTGGTATTGGATATTTTGTATGATTTTGCGTGGTATTGGATATTTTATATGGTTTTGCGTGGTACTGGATATTTTGTAAGGTTTTGCGTGGTATTGGATATTTTATATGGTTTTGCGTGGTACTGGATATTTTGTAAGGTTTTGCGTGGTATTGGATATTTTATATGGTTTTGCGTGGTACTGGATATTTTGTATGATTTTGCGTGGTATTGGATATTTTATATGGTTTTGCGTGGTACTGGATATTTTGTAAGGTTTTGCGTGGTATTGGATATTTTATATGGTTTTGCGTGGTACTGGATATTTTATATGGTTTTGCGTGGTATTGGATATTTTGTATGATTTTGCGTGGTATTGGATATTTTATATGGTTTTGCGTGGTACTGGATATTTTGTAAGGTTTTGCGTGGTATTGGATATTTTATATGGTTTTGCGTGGTACTGGATATTTTGTAAGGTTTTGCGTGGTATTGGATATTTTATATGGTTTTGCGTGGTACTGGATATTTTGTAAGGTTTTGCGTGGTATTGGATATTTTATATGGTTTTGCGTGGTATTGGATATTTTATATGGTTTTGCGTGGTACTGTATATGTTGTAAGGTTTTGCGTGGTATTGGATATTTTATATGGTTTTGCTTGGTATTGGATATTTTATATGGTTTTGCGTGGTACTGGATATTTTGTAAGGTTTTGCGTCGTATTGGATACTTTATAAGGTTTTGCGTGGTACTGGATATTTTGTAAGGTTTTGCGTGGTATTGGATATTTTATATGGTTTTGCGTGGTACTGGATATTTTGTAAGGTTTTGCGTGGTATTGGATATTTTATATGGTTTTGCGTGGTACTGGATATTTTGTAAGGTTTTGCGTGGTATTGGATATTTTATATGGTTTTACGTGGTACTGGATATTTTGTAAGTTTTTGCGTGGTATTGGATATTTTATATGGTTTTGCGTGGTACTGGATATTTTGTAAGGTTTTGCGTGGTATTGGATATTTTATATGGTTTTGCGTCGTACTGGATATTTTGTAAGGTTTTGCGTGGTATTGGATATTTTATATGGTTTTACGTGGTATTGGATATTTTTTAAGTTTTCCGTGGTATTGGATATTTTATATGGTTTTGCGTGGTACTGGATATTTTGTAAGGTTTTGCGTGGTATTGGATATTTTATATGGTTTTGCGTAGTACTGGATATTTTGTAAGGTTTTGCGTGGTATTGGATATTTTATATGGTTTTGCGTGGTACTGGATATTTTGTAAGGTTTTGCGTGGTATTGGATATTTTATATGGTTTTACGTGGTACTGGATATTTTGTAAGTTTTTGCGTGGTATTGGATATTTTATATGGTTTTGCGTGGTACTGGATATTTTGTAAGGTTTTGCGTGGTATTGGATATTTTATATGGTTTTGCGTAGTACTGGATATTTTGTAAGGTTTTGCGTGGTATTGGATATTTTATATGGTTTTGCGTGGTACTGGATATTTTGTAAGGTTTTGCGTGGTATTGGATATTTTATATGGTTTTACGTGGTACTGGATATTTTGTAAGGTTTTGCGTGGTATTGGATATTTTATATGGTTTTGCGTGGTACTGGATATTTTGTAAGGTTTTGCGTGGTATTGGATATTTTATATGGTTTTGCGTTGTACTGGATATTTTGTAAGGTTTTGCGTGGTATTGGATATTTTATATGGTTTTGCGTGGTACTGGATATTTTGTAAGGTTTTGCGTGGTATTGCATATTTTATATGGTTTTGCGTGGTACTGGATATTTTGTAAGTTTTTGCGTGGTATTGGATATTTTATTTGGTTTTACGTGGTACTGGATATTTTATATGGTTTTGCGTGGTACTGGATATTTTGTAAAGTTTTGCGTGGTATTGGATATTTTATATGGTTTTGCGTGGTATTGGATATTTTATATGGTTTTACGTGGTACTGGATATTTTGTAAGGTTTTGCGTGGTATTGGATATTTTATATGGTTTTGCGTGGTACTGGATATTTTGTAAGGTTTTGCGTGGTATTGGATATTCTATATGGTTTTACATGGTACTGGATATTTTGTAAGTTTTTGCGTGGTATTGGATATTTTATATGGTTTTTCGTGGTACTGGATATTTTGTAAGGTTTTGCGTGGTATTGGATATTTCATATGGTTTTGCGTTGTATTGGATATTTTGTAATTTTTTGCGTGGTATTGGATATTTTATATGGTTTTACGTGGTATTGGATATTTTGTAAGGTTTTGCGTGGTATTGGATATTTTATATGTTTTTGCGTGGTACTGGATATTTTATATGGTTTTACGTGGTACTGGATGTTTTGTAAGGTTTTGCGTGGTATTGGATATTTTATATGGTTTTACGTGGTACTGGATATTTTATATGGTTTTACGTGGTATTGGATATTTTGTAAGGTTTTGCGTGGTATTGGATATTTTATATGGTTTTGCGTGGTATTGGATATTTTATATGGTTTTGCGTGGTACTGGATATTTTGTAAGGTTTTGCGTGGTATTGGATATTCTATATGGTTTTTCGTGGTACTGGATATTTTGTAAGGTTTTGCGTGGTATTGGATATTTTATAATGGTTTTACGTGGTACTGGATATTTTGTAAGGTTTTGCGTCGTATTGGATATTTTATATGGTTTTACGTGGTACTGGATATTTTGTAAGTTTTTGCGTGGTATTGGATATTTTATATGATTTTGCGTAGTACTGGATATTTTGTAAGGTTTTGCGTGGTATTGGATATTTTATATGGTTTTGCGTTGTACTGGATATTTTGTAAGGCTTTGCGTGGTATTGGATATTTTATATGGTTTTGCGTGGTACTGGATATTTTGTAAGGTTTTGCGTGGTATTGGATATTTTATATGGTTTTGCGTGGTACTGGATATTTTGTAAGGTTTTGCGTGGTATTGGATATTCTATATGGTTTTTCGTGGTACTGGATATTTTGTAAGGTTTTGTGTGGTATTGGATATTTTATATGGTTTTGCGTGGTACTGGATATTTTGTAAGGTTTTGCGTGGTATTGGATATTTTATATGGTTTTACGTGGTACTGGATATTTTGTAAGGTTTTGCGTGGTATTGGATATTTTATATGGTTTTACATGGTACTGGATATTTTATAAGGTTTTGCGTGGTACTGGATATTTTGTAAGGTTTTGCGTGGTACTGGATATTTTATATGGTTTTGCGTGGTACTGGATATTTTGTAAGGTTTTGCGTGGTACTGGATATTTTGTAAGGTTTTCCTTGATACTGGATATTTTGTAAGGTTTTGCTTGGTATTAGATATTTTATATGGTTTTACGTGGCATTAATCAATTACCTGCTGAATGCCTTGGAAGAGGAAGTTAATTAAATACAATGATCTACAGAATTTGTTTCTTTGCCAAATGAAGAATTTACTGGATTTAAGGAAGAGCCTCTCACTAATTAGTTACTTAAATAGAGTTTTTACGATTGATAGATAGAAAGAAATAAAGAATAAATCAACCGATTGAACGATAGATCTAAACAATCGTAGGATATTAATTTTTAATACGACATTCAGTCGGTGGTTCCTATAACAAAGTGGAGGCGCAGGTTCGAATCCTACCAGAAGGTGTATTTACATTATTAAGTTTTTTGAAGTTCGCAGGCCGGTAAAGAAAATAAATATGGTCTAAAAGAAAAGTAGCGTCAACTCAAATGCAGTTTGAACTAATAAAAATATATACATATATATAGATAGATATGAGCCCACTGTGATAGATAGATAGATAGATATGATCATTATGTAAAGGTGATTTATGGAAAATTGTGTTTTTTTTTTTCCTAAGGATATGAATGGAAATTTAAATCGATCGCATACATCGTTTCTTTTTCGCCGGAAACCTTTGCACATAGCAAATAAAATAGATGTCTATGAATGCAATTGTATTCCCCGAATTTTCTGTATATATGAAATTGCTTCGAGGATATAAAACACTAAAGATATTATGAAATGGTTGTTATGAGTGTATACAACCATATTTATTAATGTTTTCTGTCAAAATTGACATTCTCCGGAGCAGTAGTAATCCAAGATTGATTGAAAACTGACATCAGTTATTGTCAAATATTTTTATGAAGAGTCCATTGACTTACCATTTTCCGATAACAATCAAGCCATAGAAAAGAAAATACTTTTTCCACTGATCACAATCTACCCTGTCATTTAATTGCGCAGGACGTAGGCAACCATGGTTCGCCACAACTTCCTGTCCTTTCTAGCTCTTAATAAACATTTTCTTTCTGTTATTTCTCTTAAACTCTTAGGTTCCGCCATCCATTTATTTAGCAATTTTTTCTGACCCTGTTGCTCTCATTCTGTCTCGTGATTTTCAGATCTTCCAAGTCCTCCTTCCTTATTATGGGCTCCAGAAACATTAACTGTCTCTTTTTTATCTTAAGTATTTGTTTCATCTTTTTTTACATTTTTTTCTAAAGCCTCGTAATCAGTTCATGGTATCATCAGCATCCTTCTGTAGAACCACTTTTCAGTTGCTACAAGGATTTCCAGCACTCCCTGCTATGGTTGGTTGGTTGCTTGTTTTGTTTTATGGTATATCAACCTCAGTATCTCATTTAATGCCAACAAAATTTTTTAAATAGATTCATAGCGATAGTTTGGAAAAAAAAAAGCTATGTATGTATACATATATATTTCAACCATTTTTCAATTACACTTATTTTTGAGTACAATCCAATTTCTTTTAGGACATTTACAATCTTGGATGGTTTTATATTAATAAAAAGTTTTGTTTTTTTCTAATTTTTCACTTGGTAATATTTTGTTCGAACTATTTTGTATTCTGAGTTCCATTCTCCAATTGTTTTTTGTTTTTCAAAGAATGTACATTGTTTGTATTACTGGTATATTTTTAAGTATTGCTGATAATAACTTTTCCTTCAAAAATTATTGCTAGTAATATTTTTTTTTTATTACAAAGCACTTCTGGTATTAAAACACAAGTTCGGGGGTTAACTATTTGTCCATATCTGGGCGCCTAACAGGTGCTACCACCCAGAGTCAGGGTGAACCTAGGACCACCAGGAATTAAGAGGTCGTTTCATTCTCCTCAAAAACCTCTTGATCAGGGGCCTTGCTGTTGGACGTAGTTTATCGTCTTACCCAGGACGCGGATGTAGTTTATCGTCATACCCAGGACAGCTTCCTGCTATACAGGAAGACAGATATCACGTAGCAGTATAGTACTCTTTTCCTTGTTTCTAGCGCAGATTATTTTTCTTTTTGTGTGCTCTTCATCGCTCTTGGAATGCATCCTTGGCCATCCCAATACTTCTCCGGATTCCAGTGTGATATATTCCATCCTCTGTTAAAACATTTCATAGATATTTATATTTGTGCAGTTGTTTGATTTTGAAATCTCCGATCAGGAATTCACATTTTGGGTTCATCCTTTTGCTAACAACCATGCATTCTGTCTTCTTGCGGTTGAGGTTTCATCCTTTCTTCTGGCTTTCCTTCTCTACATTCTGTACGTTATTTTACGCTGGCTATTTGCTGTGTACTAAAAATTTTAGTCCCATCGCTCTTCAGTAAGTGCTCAGGAATAAAAGAATATAGTTACACTTGTATAGAAACAATTTTCTTTCTTTGCTTGCTTGAAGATATCCCGCTTGTGTATTTTTCGATATGCCGAATGTAACAGCTAAATTTTCCAAATGGTGTAACAGCATGCGATAATTGTCCACCCCACAAAATGTTTAATATCTAAAATCAACTAAACTAATAGGGTTTCTTTTTGAGGTTTTTAGATAAGATGTTTAGCCATCTTGTCATTATTTATCGTAAGAATCATTTGAAAAACTCAGTTATTCAGTTAGGAAGAGAAGAGGTTAAAATCATTTAACCGTCTTCCCAATGGTAAGAGGAAAAGGTCATTCAGACTATCACTAATGGTACGAACATTCACACTCTGGCCTCCGTCTTCAAAGTTCATTCAAGAACCATTAAGACAACGGTGAATAACTTTAAAAAATAGCGAACCGAAGATACGAAAACTGGATCAGTAGATCACAACAGGAATAGGGTTATCATTTCAACTTAGAGCTAAAAAGATCAATTAGAAAAAGATCAATTAGAAAAAGATCTAACTCAACCCATGAGACGTTTGGTACATGAGAGAGCAGTTTCAGCTATGACAGTTCAACGACCAATGAAAAAAGCAATTTGTTACTCCAGAACAGAAAGTTAGAAGGTTAGAGAGAGCGAACATCATCTTTCATGAGTTGGAATATGACCCTGGAAAAAAAATATATATATACATTTAAAATGTATTACTATCATTCATGAGCTTCCGATCCTTAGCTATGATTATTTAATAATGAACATGTCATTCTCGTTTATGGTCGAATTCATTATGATTCTTCTGTTAAGCTTGGAGAGTAATTATACATTCTTATTGCTCACAGTAGAGTCCAATAGTATTGTAAAAATCACTTGGAATTTCGGTAACATATCTCTAATCAAAGCTTAGGTTCAAAACTTAATCTAACAATTAGACAATTTTGATGTTACAACCCGTATGTAAAAGAAGATGCTGTAAATATACAGGTCAATCAAGAATCATTTCTCCACCAAATCTGTCAAGCGGCCGAATACTTTTGTCATTTTTCTTACCATTTCACCCCATGAAAGGTAATAATGTCACAAAGAAGCAAGGGGTTCCAAAGGATTATTAAGTGATGAGAGCAATAAATGGATTTTGAAGATGAAACTTGGTTTGGTTTTGGTTTCGTTTGTTTTACGGCATATCAACCTGTAAGATTCATTTAATGCCGACAATATGTTTATTGCGGGCAATTTTTTTTTTTCAAAAACGTATTTCTGGTAATATTCTTTTCTAGATAAAATCTATTTCTAGTAATATTTTTTCCTTAAAAAAATCTATCGCTGGTAATATTTTTTTTTTCAAAAATGTATTGCTGGTAATAATTTTTTTTACAAAGCATATTTCTTATCAAAACCTATTTTTACACTTTCATATTGTTTTGACCCCAGGTTGGGGTGGAAGAGAGAAACTATTTGCCCATAACTGGGACCCTAACAGGTGCTACCACCCCGCGTCAGGGTGGACCTGGAACCACCAGCAATTAGGAGGTGGTCCCACGCTCCTCAAAAACCTCCTGATGAGAGGACTTGCTGTTGGACATAGTTTATCGTCTTACCCATGATGCGGATGTAGTTTATCGTTATACCCAGGATGAAAGATCAAAGCTGACTAGAAAGTAAAAGGCAAATGAGACTTCCACAAACCAGAAGTGCGAGAGAAGATACTGTTAGCTATATACGATTATATTTAGTCATTTCAAAAGTTGAAAGGTTGAGACGTAGCCGCCAATCTATGATAATACAGCACTTGAAGTCTATATACAAAAGATGAAAGCTCATCACAATAATTACCATGAAAATATATATAGAAAAGTCACAGGGAAGATAGGATACGGAGGTGGGATAGTGACTAAAACCGTGGTGCCATCTTAAAACCGATAATGTTGCAGATTCTTCTTTAGACACACTATTTGCATTATTCGGACTATTGTCCTCATCTTTCTCGCCATATTTATTACAACGTTTCGGCCATTGTACGCTCCGGCCTTCTTCAGGTGGCTGGAATGGAATGTCGGACTGAACCCTTTATTTCGCTCACTGGGTAGACTGTTCTAGTTCCACGTCTAATGGGTGTCAGTTATCAGTTATCTCCTGTTAATTCCCCTCTCAACTTTCTCCATCGCCTTAACCGAGTATTGAACTCACGCTCACTGTATCTAACTAACGCTTATCCACTGGGCCATGTGTCCTTGAAGACATCTGTATATGAATTTCTGGGTATTATAAACCTAATATCTTCACCAACCTTTTTTTAACGGTACTCATATTGCAATTTTTGCTGTTACCAATCACGTTTTTACCAGCGCTCATATTACATTTTTTTTTGTTATTATCGCTTTTCTCTGTAACTTATTACTGGTCCCTATATTGTGTTCATTTCTATAATTGGTCGGCTCAGGAGATTTTTGTGGCCTAGCATATGTGCTGATTCATTAGGTTTACGAAATTTCCCAATGATGTTCTTTGTCGGTGATCTCAACCCGATCCCACAGAGGGCGTTGATCTCCCTTTTCTCTTCATATGTGGTCAGCCACGCCTGATTTTTTCACTTCCCCTCGTGTTACAGGTTTCTGGTGTCCTTGAAGCCTTACCTTAAGGGGGCGGCCTGTCTCCCCTTTATATTTCTTTCCGCTTCTTTAGATTTTATCAATACAAATCATAACAACCAAACCAGATGTGGCAGCAATATTGAATTCATGAGAGAATGGTAAATTTATAAATATATATTAGATTATAAAAATACATATCAGACTATAAATACATATTAGATTAGAATGGTAGATATATAAATATATATTTATAATATTTATGAAGAGATATAGTCTTAAGGTGTTCTATATTTATGGGATAAAGTGTTCAATGTCAGAGATAGAGCGTGTGTAAATATAAAACTGAACATTGAAGTCAACACTTAGAGGCGACAGTCTATTTCATGCTAGACGCAATCGTCAGGCCACTATAAATATACATTTATAAATATAGAATTATAGATAGATAATGGCGTGCAAAATTGTTTTGCATGACACAGTGAACAAACTTTCCTGTACACAGACATAAGATATGATTCAATATAATTTTTCATCTTCAAGTCAAAAAGCAGTTAGCCCAAGAAGGAGACTTGAGACATAACAGATGATTCAATATAATTTTTCATCATCAAGTCAAAAAACAGTTAGCCCAAGAAGGAGACTTGAGTCCCAATCCTTGGTGGTTAGAATTATCCATGCTGATGGAAGTCAAAATAAATATTTTCTAAGACGATTAAACAAGAGCACTTTCGTTTTTGGGCGTCAAAATTATCAAGTTATTTCTTGCCCCAGTTAACAACAGATTTTAGATCAGTTGCTAAATCAGCTACTGATTCGACCTTATCGAACTGATTACACTTACCAATAAGATAAAATTAAATAGTTATGGGAATTAAATAAATGTTATTATTCTTGATCGTGAACAATATTTAATAATATTAATTATTTCTTATTTGTTATAAGTTTATGTTTTATTAACATTTTACTGGGTTGGCAAATGCCAAGAAATTAAATTTGAAATGATTAATCAGAACGTGTAATGCAAATAATACGGGGTCAAATTCTTTTCTATAAAAGTGTATGGATATATATATATGTATGTATGTATGTATGTATGAGTATGACTTTCTAAATGTGTGTACATACATGCATACATACTTTTGTGTGCTTTGTGTAAAGATAGATACGTTTCGTTTAAGAGAGTTTTTTTTTTCTCAGTATAAACTGTTGATTCACGCCCGGTTTGTTCATTTGTGGGCGTTGACATTTTCATGAGTGTTTCCCCGATTTGGCTTTTGAACTTTCTCTGGAATCGGCGTGTTTAGATTTGGAGATTGAGGTCTAGAAGTCACGAGGAACATGTCAGTCTATTCAAACTAAACAATTCCCCAGATGATGACGTTTCTCGGGTTTGTTCACTTGTTTTAGCATTTGTCTTTTTACTTTTTTTTAATGTTCTTAAAAATCGTTCTTTCTTATTTGAGGAATTCTTCATTTTGCTTGGCTTTTCGAATGACGTTCTTTATATGTGTGTGTCTTGGTAATTCTCTACTTTTCGATTATAGTTTTCTCTTTTCTTTTTACGTCTCTTTTTTTTAATTCTTTTGTCTTTATTATTTTCCTCCCTCAGCCAAGTTTTGGTTATGTTTGTTTGTGTTTATGTCCTTCTTTCCCATTATTTTTCTTCCTCGTGATATTGTTTAACTTTTATTTTTGTGTGTGTGTTTTTTCTCTCTTTCTCTTCGTTTCATTCATTGTAAAAATGTTCCCGTTTTTTTTTCTTTCGTTTGTTTTTCTTTCGGGTTCAGAAGAGAGAGAATCTTGTTGAAAATCAAAATCATTTTCAACCATTTTTTCTTATTTTTTACTGCCCCATACATTTTTTTCAGGTCTTATTCGTTTCTCAATTTTTATTTCCGTTTAATTTATATTCAGAATCTGATACTCATCCCTTACTTTGTGTTTCCTTCATTTTTTTTTCTTCTCCCTTAACCTTTTCATTTTATTTCATTTCTTCTTCATATCCACATTGGCTTTCTCCCCTTCTGGCAAACTTTTTATACCTTTTATATTTCCTGTATAATTTTTATTCTTTTTTCTATCCTTCGCCATTTTCTTTTCTTTTCAGCTTTTATTCGTTATTAAGTGCCAATGTATTTATTTCTTTTTTTCTTTCTTTCTTTCTTTCTTTCTTTCTTTCTTTTCATTTCTTTCTTTCTTTCTTTCTTTTTGTCTATTTATTTTCCATTCTTTCTTTCCAATTTTTTATTTTCGTTCTTTCTATTTAGTTTTCGTTCTTTCTTTCTATATATTTTTCTTTCTTTTATTTTCCTTCTTTTTATTTATTTTTCTTTCTTTCTATTTATCTTTCTTTCATTCTTTCTTTATATTTATTTTTCTATCTTTCTTTCCAATTAATTCTCTTTCTTTCTCTTTATTTTCTTTCTTTCTTTCTATTTATTTTTCTATCTCTTTTTCTCTCTGTTGATTTTTCTATGTATCATTTTTTTCATTCTATTTATTTTTCTTTCTTTCTATTCATTTTTGTATCTTTCTTTCTTTCTGTTTATTTATTTTCTTTCTTTCTTTCTTTCTTTCTTCACTAACATGTATTTTAACCCCTTAATCACCTACCTTCTTTTTTTTCTTTTGCTTCATTTCCCTTTTTCAGTCGAGTGAAGCGTTTAGGTCTTAGCGAGGACCACGTTTCTTCGACACTCGTGGACTGGCGCTACACAATCACAAACAAAATATTGTACGACATAAGAGAAACCGCATCAATTGAAGTCTTTCACCAGCAATAAAATAATATCAAATAAAACTGCACATGTAAATCGGAGAGAAAATAATGACATAACCTATATTCTGACGTTCCACACGACTTCGAATAAAAGGTTAGGAAGGAAACCCCCATCAATACTTAAAAGAGCAGATTTAACGGAGGACGACTAAGGCAGACTGAGATATCAATAATTTCCTTTCAAAAACTGAACAAAATATTAAATAACAAGGAATATTTCGAAACAAACACAAAAAGAGTACTGCATTATTAGATAATATCAGTACTTATAAATATTAGGTTGGTGCAAAAATAATGTCGTTTTCTCACATAGTAACATATGTGAGAAAACGACATTGTTTTTGCACCATCCCAATAGCAGCGAAATCTGTCCAATCTAATATGAGATTAGAAATTTAAAACATCTGAAATGTTGTTCTACAGGAAGATACTGAGAATACAACTGACTGAACCTGTTAACAACGACGAAGTTTTATAGAAAATGGAAGCAAAAAGACACATATATTAAGCATCAAAAGTGAGAGTTGAACATTCTAGGACACATAATAAGGAAAGAGTGCCGAATAAATTTAACACTCACTATCTATTGAAGCTAAGCAGAGGAAAACATCGCATAACCTACGTAAAGAGCCTGCATGGATGATTGCAAGAACAGGCATTAGTAGAGATAGTAAGAAGTGTTAAAAAGGACAGGAAATTGTAGGGAGAACTGATCGCACACGTTCTGAAGAGTTATGGCACATGGATGAATTTCTTGGCATATGAAAAAGCACTTATTTACCTACCTAATCACCGAGGCCCGTTGGAACAGTTGGTATGATGTTTGCTTGACAACCTATCTATCAGGGTTTCAATTCTCGGTAGTGGATGAATACTACTAATGAGTCCCAAATATAGGACGAAACGGCCGTCCAGTGCATTCTGTTGAGGTTTCAAACTCGATGAATTACTTAAATATAACTATCAAAACCGACTAATAATTTTTATCATATATATGAAGAAATATAGTTTTAATGTGTGGTATATTTATGGGATAAAGTGCTCAATATCAGAGATAGACCGTATGTATATATATATATATATATATATATATATATATATATATATATATATATATATATATATATATATATGATCTATCTCTGATATTCATCAGGATTCGGATGATAAGTTTGTTATATGGCTCATTGGGTTACTTGACCGACGACATTCATATTTGTTTGCACTTGGCTTCTTACTCGGGGCTATCAATATGGAACTACTTAGGTTTTCCAGTAAGTCGACAATGTTGTATAATTCTGTTATTATATCTGATCACCACTTCATCCGATAAATATAGCATACCTTAAATTATATTTCTTCATATCTATCTATCTATCTATCTATCTATCTCTCTATATATATTGTGTGTATTTAGGCAGCATCTTTTCATTCATACACGTTTCATGCGGTGCGATTTTCGCTTCTAGCGTCTTATATGCACGTGTTTATCGTTGCTTAGAAATCATCTATGTAAACATTGACAGACTATCATCACTGTCTTGTCCGTATATTGTTTAATATGTTGTAATTGACATCTTTGATAATGGCTTAAGTAAGCCGAAACTTAGATTGTATTAAAAAAATATGGATCACTACTGTGAATTTCTTTCTTCTTTCAACGATAATGTTATTAAACTTATCAGAAGTTACGAAAAAAATTTACATAAAATAAATAGATAACACTTGTCCATATTATTTAATGGCCGAGTACACGTGCCGGTAGACGAAATAAGTGATAAAAGATACTGCTTAAAATAAACAGGGAGTCTACTCAAATACTAGTATCCACTAAGAATAACGATTGCAATAATAAAAATCATGTCGAATTTAATCATAATTTCTATTAATTGATATTTATGCCCCGCTTTTTATCTCTTTAACATAAAATCTACCCCACTTCACGTTAAGAAAGTGTATGTTACTGTCAAAACGAGTAGAAAGATTGTATTGCTCCAAATGAAAATGGCTAGATTCTCACCATTCAAAATCAGCTTTCGAAATTCAAGGATATATCCGGAGAGTGCTTTCTGTTTTACAACTTACTCTGTCTATTGCTATCTCTCTCTCTCTCACACACACACACACACACACACACACACACACACATACACACATATATATATATATATATATATATATATATATATATATATATATATATATATAGGTAACTACACTCGTCTCGGAAAACCTTAGGTTTCTTGATTTGCTAATGGTCAAATCAATCTCGAAGGAAAAAAAGGTTTTAAAAAAAGAAAGAGCTATGAACTTGAACGTCTGTCGAAAATAACCGCACAGCATACAGGCCCAAAGCCCGAAGAAAAAAAACCGATACGAGTAATCAACTAAATTAAAAGTGCTCAATACAAAAGTAGAGCAGACCTATTCAAACCTAGAGAGCCAGACAAACCTACCAAGGTTTCACCTAAGCGGATCATCAGGGAAAGCTGGCTAAAGAGGTAAAGAAAACTGTATACTTATAGGCGATAAACAAAAGACCAAGACCACGTGACCAAAAAAAACAAAAACAAAAAAACCCCAACCCCACCCCCCAAAAAAAACAAAAAAAAAACACAACAGTTGGGAAGGCGGAGGATAAATTTATTCGAAACTGTTTAAAAGGGAGGGGGTGATTTAGAGACAGACACGGGCAAAAACTGTTAAACAACTATATAATCAGGGGAGATGGGGCCTAATGCAATAACCAAGATCTTTTATGTCTGCATTTGTTTAAAATCTCTGTTTTAGAATTTAATAAATTCTTAGATTCCTTATATAACGCTATGGCTAATTTTTCCTCTGGGCATAGCTTACAGAATTTTTGACCTGCTTTATATTTAGAACTTCTTGATATATATATATATATATATATATATATATATATATATATATATATATATATATATATATATAATGTAATGAAAAACAAATCACTTTAATGTACCATTACGATAATTTATTTCACCTACGAAAAATTTCTCAGTGTTAACCTGTAGAAAAGAGAATATTTATAAATAAAAATGACAATTTGAAATCTGTAGTTATTGCTGACGCACATTGGACGAAACGCGTCAGCAATAACTACAGTTTTCAAATTGTCATTATATATATATATATATATATATATATATATATATATATATATATATATATATATATATATATATATACACACATGACTGTTCCATCTCAGATACTCAGATGTATATTATATACAAATATTTCCCAGGATTCATCCCTACACCAGAGAATTGTAAACACCCAAACAGTTAAATACCACAATGTTCTTTTTTATATATAGAATGTTTCACATTAATATATTTTTTTTTCTTGTGTATTATTTTGTGTATTATTTTTTTATCTTATTTTAATTATTTTTACAATGCATATTTATGTTACTTGTTTGTGAACCAGAAAGTCTTTCTTTCTCTTTTTTATCTCTCTTTGATTCATATCTCTTTCTTTCTCTCTTTTATCGCTCTTTCTTTATCTCTTTCTTTCTCTCTGTCATCTCTCTTTATTTTTCTCTTTTTATCTCACTTTCTTTCTCTCTTTTCTCCCATTTCTTCGCTCTTTTAAATCTTCTCTCTCTTTTATCTCATACTTTCTCTCTTTTTTATCTTTTTCTTTCTTTCTTTCTTTAACTCTTTCTTTCTGTATTTTATCCCTCTTTTATTTCTTTAATCTCTCTTTTTTCTCTCTTTTCTCTGTTTCTTTGTCCCTTTTATCACTCTTTCTTTCTCTCTTTATCTCTCTATTCTCTCTTTTTGTGTCTCTTTTTAAATTTCTCTTTATCTATCTTTCTTTGTCTCTCTTTATCTCTCTCTCTCTCTCTCTCTCTCTCTCTGGATATCTATCTAGCAATCTATAATAATGATAATAATAATAATAATAATAATAAGTTTTATTTATATTTTCAGCTCAATCCTAAACTGGGAAGATTGATCACGTACAACTTATAAGCCAAAATGACGAATTTATTGAAACAAGAATTGGGTAGGCAACTCTTCTTTTTGGTGATTTTTTCTTATCTTTTTGTTGTTTTGTTTCTGGCTTTGGATTGTTTTCTAGAGGGTTGTTTTATACAGAGCCCTCTTCCTGATGCAAATGTATTCCATATGGGAATTGTGAGAGCAGATGACATTAATGGTAAAGAAATCATCACTTGTTATTTTTTTAAACACATTTTTTTGTCATGTGGCTTGTGCATTTTATAAGGGAAATCAAATCCGTAAAAGCGATTGCTTCGTTTCAGGCCAAATTGTTGGAATGCTGGAAGAAACAATAAATAAATGTTTTGAACGGAAATTCACAAACATAGATAACGTTGCCATATACGGGCATAAAACTGAAAGACATAATCCGGCAAAGAGAAATATTATTGATCTTCCTTAAAGGAACATAACAAAAGCAGCTTAGATATTTTTTTTAATATTTTTCCCTATTGTGTTTTGATTAAAAAGTCCAAGTTATTAAAAGATAATTTAATTAAAGCAAATGCGATTTCTGTCAGTTTTTCCCGGTGGTTTTTAAGTTTTGCATTGATAGGAGTTTTCCTACCAAAAATCTAAACGGCTGAATCATTGATGCATTTAATATCAAAAGGAACGATGATAATATTTTCTTTACAATTATCATAGAGAAGAGCATGATTGATGAAGAACAGGCGATGTAAAAATTCTAAGAAAACTAAAAGACCCATGAAAATTCATTCATGGCTTCTATAATTTAAACATACGATGATGCCAAATTAAAAATTTATAAGATATCTAGATTGGTTGGTTGATTTTTTAGTGGCATATCAATGCCTATATGGCTTATTTAAAACCGAAAAGTAAATATTTGAATGAAATTGTATGCTTTCGACTACAGATGAAATATATTGTTGGTAATTTTACTATAAATAGATATTGGTTGATATTTTAGCGATATATCAACCTGTAAAAGTTATTTTGTTAAAATTTTTGGGTGGTAGTGAGCCAGCCAAAATGAGCTGACTCATTTTATAGTTCACCAATAGAAGGGTTAACCAATCAGAAGGCTCAAAATATTCAATGCGACGTATATAAGGGCGGCCATGTTTTTTTCCGAATATTCACTGGCAGCCTTTGATATCGAAGACTGAAGAATTACAGAACAGCAGCTTGTGGTTTATTGGCGATATAGGCAGATTCAAAAGAGTGTCTGACTCGTGAGTATTAATCTTTAACGTTGTTTCATTGAACAGATTACGTACTGCGCTGTATTCTATATTCAGAGACTATGGGGAACATGGTTAACATATTTAATGGCCCAATCTAAATATGTGGAACCCAATTTTATAGCTTCATCTAAAGATAATAACTATTGTTGGTGATTTTACCATAAAATGCACTGTTGGTATTTCTATGAAATGTATTGTTGGTCATTTTACTACAGATAGTTATTGTTTGTAGTTTACTATATATATACATTATTTAATTAATTATACACAGAAGTACTTTCAATAAAACCTTCGATCTCAAGAACGCTACGCCTATTAAAATAGAAAAAGTGGACATACACATAAACAGCCAAACGCCACAGTTTTTTTCATGATAAACGCAGAAGCAGAAGGTCATCGGAAGACTGGAAGAAATTATCTTAATCTAATCATAATTTCTATTTTTTCTTCAAAATGAAAGTACAATTACATTCTATTAAATTATATAGGGTGCAGCAGAAATAGCTCCCATATGATGGTAGGACATTAGATAGATGGAGACTTCAGCGCCACAAATGTCTTACTATTATGTGGTAGGCATTTCTGGGTGAGGGTTATATTTTGGAGTTATTTCTAGCACATAATGTATATATATATATATATATATATATATATATATATATATATATATATATATATATATATACAGGGTGTCCATAAAGTTCGTGTTCACTTTAAAAAAATTGTAACTTTATTTGTATTTGCGATAGAAATAATTTGTAAAGAAGATTAGAAAGAAGTAAATCTATGTTTTTTAAGGTTTTATTGAAATTTTATTTAAGTTTCCACATGTCCTCCATCATTAGAAATACAAAAGGTAATACGATTTTGCAGTTCACGGAAAACATTTGCCAACTGATTTACAGTAATGCCTGAAATCACATTAGTTATTTTAGCTATACTTAAAACTAGGCACATTAAACTTGATAACATTTTTTACAGATTATTTCTATCGCAAATACAAATAAAGTTATATTTTTTTTAAAGTGAACACGAACTTTATGGACTCCTGTATGTTGGCGTTATTTCTGACACATAGTGTATATTCACCAATATTTGTAACGCCTTGTTGCTACTTGTCAGACGGCACTTATACATGTTTCGAGTATAATTCAGTGAAACGTTTTCGATAAACTCTTTAATCATTGGCGAAAAGCGTTTTATAACAATCGAAATAATTAATAATTGGTAGGTGAAAGTTCAGATGGCAGATTGGGTAGAAGACACCTACCCGAGTTCAAAAAAATGTTATTCAATTTTTTTTCCTATTGTCAAGTGAAGAGTGCTTTTCGAACAAAATTTATGAATACGCACAATATTAAACTTTTTCTGTCTGCCCTCAGTATGGCTTACGCTAGACTCTTGGCGAGCAAAACATTGCGCCTTCTTGGTCACACGTTTTCAGCTGACATTAAGTGGAGTGACTACACAGAATCAATAGCTGCATCTATTGCTAGGAAGGTTGGGTCACTGTGTCGTTCCCGAAAAATCTTACACATTTACAAATCTACCATTCGCCCGTACATTCAGTTCTGCTGCCATATCTGGGGTCCCTACTGGTCATCCCGAGCTTCTTGATAAAATCCAAAGATTGATCTGCTGTGTGATCGGTCCTGACTTGGCATTTTGGCATCAGTCACTTTCTCACCGACGTGACGTGGCTTCCCACTCTATTTTCTACTAATATTTTGATGGCAACTTCTATGACGAGATCTTTTTCCCGGTGCCCTGATTACATGAATTTAAACGTGCTACTAGATTAACATCTAGATTCCACCCGTTTACAGTTGATATAGCTAAATGCAACCACTACTTCTACTCCAAAGTTTACTTTTCTCACACCTCCCGCCTATGGAACTCCCTTTCATTTACTTGCTTCCCTGATAAATACAATCTAAAAAAAATTAAATGCAACGTCAATCGCCGCGTTATATCTTCTTGAATCCTGTTCGTCTTTTGTCTTTTCCAGAATTCTCCAGTCTTTTCTCCCAATTTCACGCGCTGTAAACCCCTGCTTACTAATGGCATGCTCGACTTGCTTGGGGTGAAGTCATTAAAAACTTTCTTTTCTGCCATGGTGCTCTTTTTTGTGGTAGGGGTGGTTATGGAAAGATATCTCGATCTACTGGATATTGTCGTATGTAGCTCATTTTCTCTTATATATATATATATATATATATATATATATATATATATATATATATATATATATATACACGTGGCCTGACGATTGCATATAGCATGAAACAGACTGTCGCCTCTAAGTGTTGACTTCTATGTTCACTTTTATATTTACACACGCTCTATCTCTGATATTGAGCACTTTATTCCATAAATATAGCACACCTTAAGACTATATTTCTTTATATATATATATATATATATATATATATATATATATATATATATGTATGTATGTATATTGGACTCTCCCGTCGGTTTCGACGTATGAGGATCTGACAGATTAGTTGATTCGGTTATGAAATTTTTCTGCAATAATCTTAAGTGGCATTTAAGACCCGCTAGTGATTTACAAATGAGGCCACACATGGAGCAAGAGTGAGGATTTTGAGATGAGATCACAGTTAGATTGGCTGATCTTTTAGTTCTTGCTATCTCTTCTTGAAGATGATTCAGACAAGCAGATATATAAGGAAGGCTTTGATATGCTTATATATTCGTCATTATAATTAATTCATCAAAACAGAAATTACTTATGACTAAACCAATTGGTATCCAAACTGTTATGAATACTGACGGCCGCCGTAATTTTGTCTGAATCGATTCTATTTGATTTATTTCAATATATATTCCACTTTGTGCCTATTGCGTTCTCCCCTTCTTGTGAGAATGTATTGTGTTAGTCCGCGTTCATTGGTCTAAAAACGGGTGAAAATGCAACTCTCTTAATCTTTTGTGTCTGATGATCGATTCTATCACTGGGAAACTTACAGCTATGCCCTATGCTTGTCAAATTTTCAATAAAATCCGGAAGCCGATATATTGCACGATATATATTGTATTTTCTCGATTATCCAGATGCCACTGGACAATATGTTTGTCTAATGCAAATTCCAAGTAACTGAATTAATAATTTTTTAGAAAATGATGAAGACAATAGTCTACATTTGTATGAAAATAATAAGAAATATTTTTAAACATTTTATCCCAAGCAAGGAGATAAAGCCACTAAGACGCAAGAGGTTACTGAGTTTTAAAGAATATATTTTAAAATTGTATAAAGGAGAGAAAACAATAAATGAACAAGAATTGTGAACCCAGAAGATAAAGATTGATATTGTATTTAAATTTTTGAAGATCAAAGTTGATTGGGAAGAAAGAAGCGTGAAGTGCGATAGAAGAAACTGTTACATCTAACCATTTCAACTAAAATGATGACACCATGGTGCTAATCTAGTACTGCCCTTAAATTAAGAAAATCTAGGTACCATAGTGGAAGTGCTTCACCAAAGTTACATAGGCTTTTGGCATCATGAACAGGCTGCCAACTAAAGCTGAAGAATGCAATATATTCTACTATTTAACCGATATCTGAGGGTAAAAAGGTAAGTTCATACCCTTCCGAAGCTTATTCGCCTCTAAGTGAAGGAAACGAATTCAAATGAAATTAGAGTCTCTGACTTTCTAATTCCTAGACACTATCCATTAAATCACCTAGAGCCAATATACAAACTTGATGGCATTCTTTCCTCTTCTATGCAAAAAAGCCAGAATGATTAATAAAATGTGAAAACGTTCAGAGACAATTAGCAGTATTTACATTCTTAGGACTATTGTCCTCATCTTCGTCGCCATATTTATTACAACGTTTCGTATCCGCCAGCCCTCTTCAGGTGGTTGGAATGTCGAACTGAACCCTTTATTTCACTCACTGATGTGGAGTGTTCTAGTTCTACGTGCCACGTTTAATGGATGTCAGTTATCTTCGGTTAATTCCCTTCTCCAAGTTCTCCACTGCTTTAACTGGGTATTGAACCCACACTCTTTGGGTCCTGTTACTGGAACTAACTAACAACTTTATCCACTGTGCCATGTGTCTTTGAGGACATCTGTGTATGAATTTCTGTGTATTATAAACCTTCAGCAACATTTTTTACCAGTGCTCATATTGCATTTTTTGCTGTTATCATTGTGTTCTTACCAGAGCTCATATTGCAATATTTTGTTATTATCGCTTTTACTGGCACTCCTTATTACTGGTTCCCATATTGTATTCATTTCTATGCTTGGTCGGCTGAGAAGATTTTTGTGGCCTAGCACATGTACTGATACTTTAATTTTCCGAAGTTTCCAATGGTGTTCTTTATCTATGATCTCAATTTGATGTCACAGAGGGCAGTGAACTCCCTTTTCTCTCCATATGTGGTCAGCCACGCCTGATTTTACCACTTCCCCTCGTGTTACAGCTCTCTAGTGTTCGTAAATGTAAGGAGTCAGCACATATACTAACAGTAGATAACGAACAACTGACATCCATTAAACATGGCACGTGAAACTAGAACAGTCTACCCCAGTGAGCGAAATAAAGGGTTCAGTTCGACATTTTAACCAACTGAAGAAGGCAGGTACGTACAACGGCCGAAACGTTGTAATAACAGATATGGCGACAAAGATGAGGACAATAGTCCCAATAATGTAAATAGTGTACATAATACTTCATCTCAGAAATATAGACAGATACTAGAGAATTAACAGACTTACTAGAATTTATTTTGGCTGACATAATCTTACAACTCTCAAGTTTCGCAGCTAAGCTGCAAGAAAAATTGGTAAAAGAAAGCAAGCTGAAATAGTAAATACGAACTTCAAGAAGAGGAAATGCATTTTCTTCGCAAAAGAAACAACTCAAATAGCGAACTATATGTTAGGGCGTGACAATCAAGTATGGAAATGTAACATTTGATAGTTTAACAACAGAAGACAATGTAAGACAGCAATCTCTCAGCGCATAGGAATTACGAAAAGTGCCTTCCAGAACCGAACCAAAAGTATTAAGACATTAGAAAATGTTATTACAAACAAAGAAAATAGTACTAAACTGATGTGTAAGACGTGATTTTGTATGTGGTAGTAAAAATACTGGAAAATTTGCCTGTTCTCTTTACCACTCAAAAGCCAGATCAATGGAGCAATGCTGCCATATATGAACAAAAGCTGCCTTGTCTTTACGTTCTACTCTTGATAGAGTTCAAAACAGTCTCCCGCAACCTTGTGGGTGATGAATTATTTCCCACCCTACAGTCCCTTTGTTACGGTCGAATCGTTGCAAGTCTCTCACTGCTCTGTCGTTATTTCCGTAGAAAGTATTCAGACGGACTACATTCTTTAGTTTTATCAGTTCTACTCTTCCAGGATGAAACTCTCCCTGCCCCGCACATTGTGGCGAACCACTCTCATTCTCTTAGTATTGCACTGGTCAGGTGTAAGTTCACTCGAGCAAATTCTTCCCATGAAAAGCAGTTTTGTGGAACCCACACCTAATCGGATGCTACCCGATCATTACAGTCTTAGCCTGTTCAAGTAAGTTAGATCCCCTACTTGCCTAAAACATACCCTACAAATAAGCGTGCGACTTCCAAGACGAATGTAAGGCAACAACCAGGCTGAAGTAAACTTGGACGGTCACCTAAATGGCTTGATTAATAGGGACGTGGATTTGTATGTTGAGTCATTACACTATAACGTTAGCTATTATATCTATATAATTCATCCTTTTATATGATGTGACCTCAGTACTTAGCTGTTATAAGTATTTCTAAGACTATAAAACCTTACTGGAGCCGAGCCACAAGCTTACACATGCTCTGTTTTCTAGCCACATCGGGAGCCTTTCTGCTCTTGACTAGTATGTCATTGCCATCAAAAAAAAATCGGACGAGTGATTAACATAAACAATATCTGGCGCCAGTATGTAAGGAAGGCATGGTGAATGTGTTGTTGTATGAGAATGATAATTTTTTTCTTGGAAATTTCTTTCCAATATTAGGGTGCCACTTCTAAGACGCAGCTTCTTGTAAGCCGGAAAATACGGTATCCCCAGAAACTGTGCCTCTTACTCTGTAATCCTATTCTTTGAGTGGATCTTGGGACTTCTACAGGGTGAACAACATTATAACAAACCACAAAAAACGTTGTAAAATAACCTCACAAATGCAAAAGTGATTTATACTAATATAGAATTGGTTCTATAGAGGCGGTGGGGGTCAAGGAAAGGCATGACTGAATGTGGGAGTGGAAAGTAAGTTTTAAAGAAAAACAAGAAAAACAAAGTAAATGCTTCTTAGTGAACGCGAAAGAAGCAAAAGTAAAACAGCATCTAACCTACTTAATCATTTTGGGTAGTGAAGTTCAATGAACACGAATACAAAGAGGGTATTAAACGTGCAAAGGGTGCGTGTTTTACTGAAAGATGTGTTGGAACAGACAATGAAAAGATAGAAAAGAGTTCGAATGCGGACAGCCTTAATTTAAGATACCTTTCAGAATTAAGATACAGAAAGAGACAGCTACATTTATCTGTGACGCTTGATAAGGAAAGAAATTGTGGTTAAATTTACACTCACATTACATAATAATGGTCATCAGATTTGATGGAACCAGTAACAGAACAAGGACAATAAGGTTTGATAAAAATCAAAAGTTACTAAGAGAAGCAACTGATTGATTGATTAGATCGTTTTTACGACTGATCACCTATTTGTGAGATATTTAAAACCAAAACAATTTGATTGATTGTAAGAATGATTGCTTTGCTTTGCTTTAAGAATGTTTTAGAATAACAATGTTTTTTTTTTATCTTGATGCAATTAAACCATAGCTGTAAGAAAAAGTGATGGATTTATATAATTCCCAAAGAAATTTGCGTTTAAGTTAATGTAAAGAATCTGCCTGGAATTCGATCTCTGTTCCCCGATTTTTCATTCGAAGCCGCTATCCTAAGACCAACAAAAGACAGGAATTTCTAGAGAGCCATGTGCTGAAAGAACATGACACATAAAAGAAAAAAGTATTTTTCTTTTATTATTATTATAATTATTATTATTATAACAAAACAAAAACGATAATTCGTTTTTGTTGTTATTTTTTATTATTAAATTTCGTTTATAGAAGTATTTGTTCATTACACGAATTTTTTTATGAAATGGGGCTAACTGGCGAAACCTCATAGTACAGGATTTCTTTCGAATCGCACCAAATACGCAGCATGGCTTTCTTAGAATGAAGATCTGCTTTTGAAGAGGCTAAAGTTGACACATGTTTACCCCAGGATCTTTGTCACTGAATATTGTCGTAAATGATCCATTTTTTATCCTCCGTCAAAATTTGCTTCAAAAAGGGGGCGTTTTCATTTCGTTTATACAGCAAATCACAGATGAAAAAACAAACGAAAATATTCTATCACTCAGATCACGTGGTATCCAAACATCATAGCCATTTGAGTACCCAATCTTCTCTGAGTTCTCATGGATGGTAGATTTTGATAAATTTAGTGCTTCTGCCAATTTTGGGGTTGTGCAATGCGGGTTATTTTCAATCAATGTTATGATTTAGTCGTCATCTTTAGTGGGAGGTTTGCCTGAACCCTCTTCCTCAATAAGGCTACAATCAACAACTTTTAAAATAGTGAACAACTTTCGTACAGTTCTGTCATCCAAAGCACCTTCATCGTACACAGCACATATCTTGGTTGTTGCTTGCCAGACATTTTTGCCTTTACGGTAAAAAAAAAAAAAAAAAAAAAAAAAAAAACTAAAATGCACCTTATAATCTTCCATTTCATAGAGATGCAAAATTGACACGAATTAAGTAGTTTTAAACTTACTTTCTGAAGAGATAGTTTGAAGTGTGCTCTAATCGGGTATGTAAGCATATTATAACGTGGGGTAATGAATAACGGCTCGGATTGAGGAATCGGAGAATCTAGTTCGAATTCCAGTCGAATCACTTATATTCATTTATGTATTAATACCCTTCGTAAATGTATAAATCTTCCTGTTCCTATTTTTCTGTACACATCTAAATTTAAATAATGAAATTTGTAAGTACGTGCGACTCCAGTAAGATCTTATCAAAGAGTTTAGTAGTGCAAACCTCCCAGTATTATGGAGGAGGCTTTCTCACTGTTAGAAATAAAGTGTTTATAGACACAGGACTCATCAGGCTAAGGCGACGGTCATTTCAATGTTTGACGAGCTGAAGATCGTTCGAGGTGCGAAACAGAATTCCCATGTTCACACACACGGACACAAAACACTCTCCTTATCTATAGGTTAAATAGTGGGGATTTTATTTGGAAAAATCATTGTTATTCCGAAGAAATTGTTAATGCAATACTTCCTCGTCAAAACAGAATTATTCTTATTATCCAAAATATGTTTAAATAAATTTAAATAACCGAGAAATGGTTGATAATTCGTAAAAAAAAGTAAACCAATCAATCACACACTTTATCTTCATATATATATATATATATATATATATATATATAATATCGTTATCATCATCAGCGTTACCATCCTTTTCCTCTAGCAACAAATACTATCTCTCTTACACGCATGTTCCCATGTTAATCATCTTTGTTATTATGACTGTTATTATTATTTTTCAATTATCACTATTATAATTATTATTATTATTATTATTATTATTATTATCATTATTATTATTATTATTATAATTATTATTATTATTATTATTATTATTATTATTATTATTATCATCATCATTATTATTATTATCATTATTATTATTATTATTATTATTATTATTATTATTAATATCATTATTATTAGTTGTGTATGTTTTGTTTCTGCTTTGTGTCCTGGTCAGCCGGGTCCAAACTAAGGCCCTATAAGAATATTGTTAATTAATTGATAGCATTTTTTCTTAGTATATGTGATGTTCCTAGTACGGCAAACTTATGGGCAACTTTTATGTTGACTATACCTGGGGCAATTTCACTAAATCTGTCCATTCCTTTTCTCACTGGGTCTAGAACTCCGATTGAAATTGGTAATGTCTCAGTTTTCATGCCCCACGTCCTGTTAATCTCGATCCCCAAGTGCTTGTATTTGGACAATTACTCGATAATTTTCATGGAGGTGTTTCTCTCAGATGGTACTGATATGTCAATAAGCATAGGCGGGAAGCGTTCAATCTCGAATACCTTAACCCTACCGATATGAGCTCCTGACGAAACATAATAAAATAGGAGGCTCATGTTTCATTCATTGTCAAGAAGGAAATACGTTTTCATTGCGAAAACGTAACATACAAACACCAACTGTAATATATTTTAAGCACACAAAAACACACACACACACACCTATATATATATATATATATATATATATATATATATATATATATATATAATTATTTATTTTTAAAGAAAAAAAAATTTATAACATAAATATGTTATAAAATCACTACAAAAATAGCCATTTTGTTTCAACACCCTCGGTGTCTTATCAAGTGCTCGGTGTCTTATCAAGTGATCACTTGATAAGACACCGAGGGTGTTGAAACAAAATGGCTATTTTTGTAGTGATTTTATAACATATTTATGTTATAAATTTTTTTTTTTTCTTTAAAAATAAATAATTATATCTGCTCTACTTTGTATTGAGCACTCTTTTAAGAATAGTAATTGTTGGTTATTGGAATTCATTCCATATACACCAATCATATACTTGGATATATATATATATATATATATATATATATATATATATATATATATATATATATATATATATATCATTGGTAATGTTTAAGCGAATAACCAAAAGCGATCGGACGTAAAGAATTTTTAACGACTTTATGTTCAGAAAAGAAAAAGACGCTAAAAATCAAATAAAAACGTAACGGTACAACCTTGTCAGTCGCCTTTAATGAAACCTGTACATGTGTGTGTATGTGTATACTTTGTCAATCGCCTTTAATTAAAACTTGTAAACACACACACACACACATATATATATACACACATTGGTATACATACATATATATATATATATGTATATACTCTCGACTCTCCCGTCGAATTCGACGTATGAGGGTCAAGCAGATCAGTTCCTAGCATATCTGCAGCCCGACAACAGCACATGAGATTTGATTATTGTGCAGGACCATCCACACTTTTTGAAGGGCCGAATCCAGAAACCTGGTGCAGTACGTGCCACAAGGTCCCCAAACGACCCTCCGCATGTTTTGAATTCAGTGTTGTTCTTCTCCTAGATCAGTTGCCATTCAAGGCTATAGAACCCAGTCTGTCCTTCTATTTACCCGTAGGGTATTAGCACGTAAGTGAATGTAATGGGTTCGTCAGGAATTCGAACTCGGCTCTCTGATTCCTCAATCCAAGCCGCTATCCATTACCCCACCGTGGGGCAGTGCAATTTATATTACAATGAATCATTCATACAAAAAGCATAATATATATGATTTAAAATGGCGAAATCCTTTTAAAGGTGCATTTATTGTATTTATTGAACAATTTAATTCATGCCACAATAACTGACAAACTCCTACAACAAAATATTCCCAAATTACCATATTAGTAAAAAAAAAAAAAAAAATGTATTCTGTTAAATTTTCAAAAAGTTTCAAGCTTGGCGTTGCCACTGCACACTTCAAAAGTTTGTATCCGTTAACAATAACACATTAAAAAAAAACGCATATTGCGATTCGGGTTTAATTCTTTCATCTCGGATGCTACATGAATTTTACCAAAAACAAAATAATTTCCGTGTCTGAGGATGTCTGAATGTACAGTTGAATGTACTTGCGTATTAAAGAAAGACCTTATATAGTTTATAATTTTAAAAACAAGGATCATAACATTCATCGAGTGATTTGTACGTTAATGCACCTTTAAAAGTTTGTTTGCGAAGGGATTTCGCCATTTTATATCATTAACTTTACTGATCTACTTTTTGTCGGAATGATTCATGATTCATTGTAATATATATATGTGTATATATATATATATATATATATATATATATATATATATATATATATATATATATATAAGTTTCGTTGAAGGCGACTGCCAAGGTATACACACATACACACACACACACACACACACACATATATATATATATATATATATATATATATATATATATTCAGCGACGAAATTATTCTTACACGCATCAAGTCTCTTTAGAAATTGCTTTGTTTTCGTAAAGATACGAAATTGAGCGAATATGAATGTTTGGTTAGCCTGGTAACGATATACATTTTTAGACATCTATATATTTTAAATAAAATTTCCAGTGAGCAGTGGTCGACCACAACTGCCAATTTCATACGCTTTCATGAAATCATCAGGGCGGTCCGCAACTTCCTCTTTTAAGTGTTGTGTCCCTTCAAGACGTTGGTGATCATGGCCCTCCACATCTTACTACCCCTTGTAGCTCTTAATAATTATGCCTTTTTGTTATTTCTCATAAACCCTGTTCCGTCACCCGCGCAAGCCCATCAGGAATGTTATGCGCAACTTTCCCATGTCCAACTTTCCTTCTATCTCTCAGAATCAGATTTTCTAAGCCCTCCTTCCTCATTACCTGACCCAGACCTTTCAACTTTCTCTTGCTGATCTTAAGTATAATTTTCCTCTTTGTTTCCATTCTCACTAAAACCTCGTCGTTGATCACATGTTCGCTTGATGATGTCATCAGCATCTTTCTGGAGAACCACATTTCTGTTGCTTCAAGTCTCTTCTTCATCTTTGAGCAGATTGTCCAGCATTCTCTGCCATACAGTAGAACAGATATCACGTTACAGTTCAGTACTCTTTTCTTTGTTTCTATCGAAATTGTCCTCTCTCTTAATACTTTGCTTAGCTTTTGGGATGCACCTTTGGTCATCTCAGTACGTCTTCCAGTCTCAATGTCACACATTCCCTCCTCTTTTAGAACACCTCCTAGATATTCAAATTTCTGTCCTTGCTTGATTTTCGTATCACCGTCCTGTAATTTACATTTTGAGCTCACCTTGCTGATAGACATGCATCCCGTCTCCATTTAATTTATGGTTAGTCCTTTCTTCTCGCTTTCCTTCGCTACCTTCCGTAGGAGGTTTTATAGTTTCCTTTCCGTGTCTGCTATCAGCACTGCATCAACTTATATTTTTAAGATTGTGGTCGCCAATAATGAATCCTGGCAAGACTTCGAATTATCTTAGAATTGCCTCGCTGTATATGTTGAATAATTCCCTTTCCATTATTGAATAACTGCTGACCTTATATTCTGCCGTATTGTCATGGGTCGTTACCTATAACTGCAGAATGAACTCTTCCTAACACTATGTATACTACGCCTCTCAAGAGAGAGGGTCGAATCGAGTCGAGCCGATAGTAGTTCACTCCAAACCAGACTGACAGTCATACTAACACCTTCCACGTCTTGTATTATTATTTCATGTAATATACCTTCGTTATTTCTACTCTTGTGTTCGTGTTGTTCTTCCTTGGTTCTAACCTGGACCATAACACTGATACAGGCGGTTTGCAGCCAGTATTGATTCTTAATTATTCTAATGTCTTTCCCAAGTATGACAAGCTTACTGAGCAGCTCTAACAGATTTTAATGACGGACTTTGTCGTACGTCTTTGCGTAGTCTATAACACACAGGTACACTACATGAATTGATGTTGCTGATAATATTCTGAGCGTAAATAAAAGCCTTCCTTGTTCCGGTGTCTTTGATGAGCCCACACAGTTCTTGTTCTATCTCTGGTCTGATTCTGATGCTCCCTCCATTCATCAGAATTCGGATGATGAGCTTTGTTATGTGGCTCATTAGGCTGATTCTCCGATTGAGTTCACATTCATTGTGCCTAGTTTCTTGTGCAATGCTATGAAAATATATCTGGTTAGGTATTTCGGTATAATCCCACTGTTGTAGAGTTTCATAATTCTGAAACCATCTAACGCTGCTAGCGTCTCTATTGCAATTCTGCCTGGCCCTGCCGCTTTGTTTCTGTTCAACTTGGCATGTGCAGCTTCCACTTCGGTTTTAATATTACCGATCCTTTGAATTTTCTGTATATTGCCGGTTGTTCTTTTTCATTGTGGTCGATTTCACCAATATATTCGTTCCATTTCTGAAGTATTTTCTCTTTCTCTAATATCGGCGCCCTTTTCTTGGGGATCATTGCCATTTTTCCTATTATGTCTTTTATATATTATGCATATCTTCTTTAACTGCGCTTCTTATTTTTTATAGTTCTTCACATTTCATTTAGCCATTCTTCTTTAGCCTGTCCGCATTTGTTCCATATTGTGTATTTTTGTATTCCTGTTATATACCGTACCTATGAACAGTAATGGGAATGCCCCAATCCACACAAATACGTTGGACACTATTGCAACCTAAGGAGTCCACCACTTGCAGTGGTTTACCTATTTCACGCCGTTGGCGAGTATTGTATTTTGTTCATGTTATAAAGATTAACAATTCATTTCTAACCTCCATTTTGGTTATTCAAAATTAAGCAACCCTTTCTAGGTTACAACATTTAAATTATTTATCTATCTATCTATCTATCTATCTATCTATATATATATATATATATATATCTATCTATCTGCTATATGCCGTATCTATGAACACTAACGCATATATCCTAATCCTCATAAATATGTTGGACACTATTGTAAAGGGTGGGTAATATGCTGCCCAAGTTATCTACCACTAGCAGTGGTTTACCTACTTCACGCTGGCGAGTATTGCATTTTGTTCAACTTATAAAGAGTATCATTTCATATCTAACCTCCGTTTTGGTTATTTCTAATTCAGTAACCTTTTCTAGTCTACAACAATTCCTTTCCTTTTGTTTTCTCTCTCCTCTGCATCATATCGATAATTTCATTTGTAATCTATTCGTTTTGTTTTTCTTCGTCGATTTTCCTTTCGGATGATCTCGTTTGCTAATGTCACTAAAGCTTCTTTTAGTGTGTCCTACTTCGAGTTTTGTATTTCCGTTTTGTCCCTGGTATCATCTTTTCATATATGTTTTCCCTTCACGTCCGAGTCGTTCAAGAGTCTTTTGCATTGCAATTTGAGTAATGCGTTAGGCTTCTTAAGTTTCGTAGTTTCATTTTTAGTTTATATATAGCAGGGAGGTGATCGCTCCCGCAGTCGGCACTTGGATAAGTTTTGCAGTAAACAACCGCATTCATAGCTCTCTTGTCCATAGTCATATAACCGATTTGGTTTTAGTTATTCCGACTGGCTTCTTCATATCTATAATTGTCTTAGGTATTCTTGGAACAAGGAGTTGGCTATTACCTGGTCAATCGCCGTGAACATTGGACCCATTTATCTCCGTTTCCTAGACCGAATTTTCCACTTATTTCACTCTCCTTCTCCTTGCCTACTAAGACATTCAGTCCTCCCATGATAATTAGAATTTCTTGTGATTCATACTGAGGCTTTATGTTGGCTATATATATATATATATATATATATATATATATATATATATATATATATATATATATATATATTTGATTCTCGCGTCGTATGAGTGCCAAAATAACTCAGTTCCTAGGAACCAAGAACTAGACACCTGTACATACGATTTGATTATATTCGTGATGGCTTTGTGCAGAAACAACGTCACTTTTTGAAGAGCTGAATACAGAGAGCTGTTACCACAAGGTACCCAAATTAACCTCCACAGGTTATAAATTCAAAATTGTTCTTCTCCAAGACTAGTTGCCATCCCAGTCTGTCATGCTGTTTACCTATAACTGGGAGGAGAGAAAAGCATCCATTCCTTTGCCATGGATATTAGCATGTAATTGAATATAATGGATTCAACTGGAATTCGAACTCGGCTCTCCGATTCAAGCTGCTATCCATTACTCAACCATATGTCTTCTTATATATATATATATATATATATATATATATATATATATATATATATATATATATATATATATATATATATATATATATATATATATATATATATATATATATATATATATTGTAAGTATACTTAATAAGCGCAAGAGATTCGAACTCAGAAACCTATTTTACTATTCTTCCGCTCGACCTCCCCTCGAATGTCCCAGTGCAACCACCGAAAACGATCAGCACTATAATTGTATGGATTAACAGACAGAGCGAAAAGCGTTTAGCCGAAAATCAAATCACAGAATCTCGATACGGTGGGAAGTTTTAACGATAAAAACTCCGCTGCGAACGGACATTAAAACTCCATAATAGAATATCCATTTTGATCCCGGTGTCTCCCCACGGCCAACACGACCGAGTCAGCCCGGGGGATGGGCGTCTAAAATAGAAGAATTGCCAATTAGAAGATGCCGTCTCTTGAGTTATGCTAATGAACATTGATAAATGGAAAGAATTAGCCATCTTAAAAACATTAGCCTCCGGACAGAGAAAGAAATAAAAATGTGTGCGATACTAAACAAAAATTACAAACAGCGTACAATGTAAGTGATTGAGTTTTTTTTTTTTTTTTTTTTTTTTAGATTAAAAACATTCTAATATCTGGTAGCGGATAACCAGTGGCGTGTGCAATCATATGGGGGACGAATCAGAATAGATAGATAGATAGATAGATAGATAGATAGATAGATAGATAGATAGATGAAATGAACAGACAAGGGCAGATAGATAGATTGATAGATAGATAGATAACATTTTGAAAATTGCAAAAGGTATGTTAACTTCTCATGAAATGGTGCATCAAACGTACACATACACACACACACACACACACACACACACATATATATATATATATATATATATATATATATATATATATATATATTAATAATTTCAGCGGCATCAAAACTATAATATCGGTAAATTACAAGAGGGTACTGAGAATGAAAGAGAATAAAAAGAGTTACTGAGGGGGAAGGACAAGTAAAGAACAGGTTTCAGAAATATATATATATATATATATATATATATATATATATATATGAATAAATATACACTTAAGGTGTACAATATTTAAGGGATAAAGTGCTCAATATCAGAGATAGATCGTGTGTTAATATTTAACTCAGTTGTTTGACATATATATATATATATATATATATATATATATATATATATATATATAGATATAGAGAGAGAGAGAGAGAGAGATAGAGAGTGATGTGTATAATTTGTATAAATACATGTATATATTCGTATACAGATACATGGGGATTCTCTATCATTATTATTCTTGTTATCGGCACATTTAAGAGTAGATATATCCGCTTATCGGCCGGTTCATAGTCCTTTCCGGTCTTCCCGGCAGGAGTAGAGATCTATCCCCGGTTTCCTGTTTATTTATGTGTTCCCGCTTCCTTCAAAATTCTTCTCATTCTCTTTTACTTCCAGTAGGCCATAGACTCTTGGTGGCATTATCGCTTTATTTAGGGTGAAATGATCAAATATATATATATATATATATATATATATATATATATAAAAGTTTACTACTGATTTTGGAAGTGGATCGAGCCATTTTTGTCAACGATCTTTCGAGCATATATATCTATACCAATACATTTATGACTGTTATTAGAAAGTGGTTTACATATATGTGTGTGTCTGTGTAGTAGTATGTGGAATTTGTGCAGCGTCTAATATTGTTACAATCATTTGCGCACGGGCACGTGTGTGTGTATGCGCACACCATTTTTTTTTTTTTTTTACAGTCATTTCATCACAGCCGCCAATCGATTTAGCTAAAGTTCTTATAGATTCCCAACCGACTCCAAGTCGCCCCAAGCATAAATATTTTTGGAGCTGCGATGGACGAAACGTACCAACGCCACAAACAAAAATAAATATAAAAATATATAGATAAGATAAAAGCTTGCAAATTATATAATCTATGAGCATCTATTTTCATTATAATCGGTCGCGTCTCCGGCTGATAAGCCATTACTACTTCTTTTTTTTTTTTTTTCCTTTTTCTTTTCTCTTTTTTGTTATCACAGAGTAAAGGGAAATTAAACGAATACTCAGTCTTTATAACGAACAAAGCACCTATCTGACATCTAAACATCATTTTTAACTGACGAACACCAAAGAGCGAAAGAATTTGGTTTGATTTAGTTCGTTTTATTATACGGCATATCACCTTCAATGGTTTATTTAATGCCGACAATGTTTTTATTGCTGGTAATATTTTTGTCCAAAAATGTATTGCTGGTATATTTTACCTTCAAAAAATGAATTGCTGGTAATAATGTTTTGCTTGTAATAATTTCCCCTCAAAAATTCATTGCTAGTAATCATTATTACAAAAATGTATTGCTGGTATTATAATCTATTTTTACAATAGTGTTTTGACCCCAGTTTGAAAGTTACCTATTTGCCAAAAGCTGGGACCCTGATAGGTGCTACCACCCCGGTCAGAGTGGACATGGGAACACCAGCAATTAGGAGGTAGTCCCACGGACAGGTGTCAGATATAGTTTATCGTCTTACCCTGAACGCGGATATAGTTTATCGTCTTACCCTGGACGCGGATGTAGTTTATCAATCTTACCTGGGACGCGGATGTAGTTTATCGTCTTACCTGGGACGCGGATGTAGTTTATATTCATACCATGGACGAGGATATAGTTTATCGTCATACCCATGACGCCAGCTGTAGTTTATCGTCGTACCCAGGACGGTTTAAACATCAGAACATCCATCAAGTGATAAATCCACTATGAACAAAGGTGACATTTTTCTTATTTTTATGAATAATGTTCAAACTTTCACTTCCTTGTATATATCTGTACTTAAAGATACAATCATTTAAACCAGCATTTCTCTACCGGTGTGCTCCAGACGCACTAATGCAGATTGGAAGTTAACCAAGTTCCACCCAAGTTAACTGAAGAATAATTCATGATTTTTTTTTAATATATGAAAAATCTCTATTTTTTAAAAGTTACAGGCATCAAGTACATGACTTACATCTCTAAGACAGGTCTTGTTATTTGATATTTTAAACAAAATCATAAATTCCTTAATCTTTAAGGTGTGGATTGTCCTTTCCTTTTCGCCTCCCTCAAGGCACTTAATTCTAGATTTTTCTAGATACTAGATTTTTCACCAATCTCTTTAAATGAAAATTTTACCGCTTATCTGCTTTTGAAATACTAGTGAGAGTATATTTATCACATATAAGGCAGAACATTAAAAAATTACCAAACTTGAAGCAAATGTTTTATACAAGAATACACTTAAATATAAAATGCAATGTCTTAAAAATGAATTCTTATGTCAGGAGGATTTTTTCTTATTTTTCTATTTTCAAATTCCTTGATTAATTTTCCTCATTGAAATTTAGAGTTCGTTCCAGACGTTTAGTTATTCTACAAGGGACTCCTGAATACGAAAAATGGCTGTGAACACACATATCTAAACATCTCTTTAAATTTATATAATTAGCTTTTCAAGAGATTTTTTTAGGATTATTCATCTGATATGTTAACACTTTTTACAAAAAAAACATCAGCATTTTTAACAAGTAATCATAATACCTCATCCCAGAGATATACACAAATAATAATGTTTCATTCTAAAGACATCATAGACGTTACTAATAAGAAATCATTGTAAAATAGCCATGCAATTTTGGAATCAACCTGAATTGATTAAATCTGATAAAAAAATATATTTGAATCATTTCACCCAAAGCAATGCCATAAAGCCTCTAAAACGCAAGGAATATCAGAAAAAGAAATGAGAGACAACAATAAAAGAACGAGAATTTACAAGGCAGTTGATAACGATTAACATTGGATTTAAATTTTTAAAGATTGATGTTGATTGAAAAGCAAGAAACCGGAGGAGATTTCCAAAAGCGATAGAAGAAATTGTTAGCATATGAATTAAGGTTGCATCTAACCATTGGCGCCAATCTCGTATTTCGGTTAATATCATAAAAGTCTATGTACAATGAAAATATTTATAGAAAATACACAGGGAAGCTACGTTAAAGGGGGGGCGAAACTGACTAAAGCTGAGATGCCAGGTCAGGAACAATAACATTGTACATTATGTTATTTTCCTGAATTAAAATCAACTAACACATCGGAATTCAAATCTTATTTTCGGCATTGAAATTCAATTTGAATTCTAAAATAAATTAACAATATTTGATGCTTGCGTGCATGTCGATAACAATCTTAATAGCTAGTTATAAAACACATATTTAGTTGCTTCCTAAATGTAGATTTTCATTATTTCACATTTTCCAGCAAAATATTTAGTTAGTCACTTCAATTATTTTTCTGTGACAAGTACTCAAAGATTTCCCCAATTATTTATGTATCTGTTATGGTCCGGTTCCTTGTACCACGGATGATAGTCCAAGGTAGAACGAATAACGAAGAACTCGAACACAGGTATGGAATAACACAGATATATTACAAACAGGAATATATACAGAGAAGTAGAAGTGTTAGTATGAACAATCAGGTTTAGTAGAGAGAACAATGTAGTCTCGACCAGTATCACTATTCCAATGTCGTGCAGTAATTGTCTGAACGCGACTCTGTTTCGGACTGCCTCTGACTCGACTCTTGACTCCACTTGAACTACTGACATGACTTGAACTACGGACTGACATAAACTACTGACGATATCCAGTCACCCCCACCCCCACCCCCACTGGGGCATCATGTGGCACAAGGCCGGTTATTTAATGTGGGATTTCCGAGCCCGTGGGCTCGGCCCAAAAATATGCCCATTGAACCCGTATAAACGGGTTCAGGGCCGGTTTACCTCCCCGAAAGAGAATCCGCCCTTCGGCGTAGCCTAGTTTGCGTTCCTCCCCGCCCGAAAGCAGAGAGTTCAACCGAACAGCCGGTCAAGACTTGAACGACTGACGATATTCAGTCACCCCCCACCCACTGGGGCATCGTGTGGCACAAGGCCGGTTATTTAATGTGGTATCTCAGAGCCCGTGTGCTCGGCCCCAAAATATGCCCATTGAACCCGTATGAACGGGTTCAGGGTCGGTTTACCTACCCGAAAGAAAATCCGCCCTTCGGCGTAGCCTTCTTGGTGTTCCTCCCCGGCCGAAGGCAGAGAGTTCAACCGATCAGCCGCTCGACCGAGATCGACTTGAGCGACTGACGATATTCAGTCACCCCCACCCACACACACACACACACACTGGGGCGTCTTGTGGCAAAAGGCCGTTTTTAACGTAGGATTTCCGAGCCCGTGGGATCGGCCCCAAAATATACCCATTGAACCCGTATAAATGGGTTCAGGGCCGGTTTACCTCCGCGAAAGAGAATCCGCCCTTCGGCGTAGCTTCCTTCGGGTCCTCCCCGCCCGATGGCAGAGAGTTCAACCGAGACAGTCGGTTCAGAAGTGAACGACTGACGATATTTAGTCACCCCGCCTGGGGCTTCATCTGGCACAAGGCCGTTTTTAACGTGGGATTTCCGAGCCCGTGGGCTCAGCCTAAAAATATGCCCATTGAACCCGTATAAACGGGTTCAGGACCAGTTTATCTCCCCGAACGAGACTCCGCCCCTCGGCGTAGCCTCGTTAGGGTTCCTCTCCGCCGGAAGGCAGAGCGTTCACCCGAGACAGTCGGTTCAGAAGTGAACGACTGACGATATTAAGTCACCTCCACCCCGCCACTGATGCAGCATGTGACACAACGTCGGTTATTTCTTGTGGGTTCTACGAGCCCGTGGGCTCGGCCCAAAAATATGCCCATTGAACCAGTATAAATGGGCTCAGGGCCGGTTTACCTCCCCGAATAAGACTCCGCCCCTCAGTGTAGCCTTTTTCGGGTTCCTCTCCGCCCGAACGCAGAGAGTTCAACCGAACAGTCGGTTAGAAAGTGGGCGACTGACTCCTTGCCTACTCCTGAGGCGGGGTATTTATTAAGTATGGAATAGTCCATTATTATTATTATGGGTAAGATCCCATTACAGCAACTTTTGCTTGATAGCTGATGTGGAGCCACACAGGTGTCACAACTCAAAAGCAAATGATTGGATAATAAAAACAGCGAGATGTGATATGCATCAGATTTCATCAAATAAGATTTCGGATTATGGTGATTGGTGAATCATGTTCTTTTTGCTGTGAAAAGCATTCTGCTGTAAAACGCTAGAATGACAGATATAGCCTGCCCTTCAAATTTCTACTATAAATTCTCAAATATTCAGTTAAGTTTAAAAGTAAACACACAGAAAAGACATAAAATTCATATTATTTGTTATTTCGGCTGTGTTGAGTTAGACTGGTTTAATTTACAACATAATTAAACTTGTTGGTTTATCTTATGTAGAAATGTGTTATTTTTTAATTATACAGTAGAATTCCTGACAACCGGATTAAGAAGGCCTTCCGGATATGAGGAATTTGTTTCAAAGTTGGGATATGAGTGATTGTGTTTAGATTAAAATAAAAGAACTGAAATCAAGTTTAACATTTATTTTCGATGTTTTATAGTAAAGAAAATAAGCTAATGGTGATTGAAATATTACGGAATTGATTTTAAGGAAAAATAAATAAATTATATAATGTTAATGAAAATTATTTAAATGAACTATGCCACTTATGCAAAACAAATAATGTTACATATTGTATGATGATTCTTTCACTATTCATGTCATTCTCAACTTTTTCTACATTTCATTTTGCTTGTGTTCTTGAAATTTTTCAAACGAAAGACACTTTTTTTTTTAACTCTGCGTGTGTTATTATAATCGTCAGAGCTGAATGATGGCTTTCTTTCCATAAAACTGACAACTTTTTCAATACATTTGTCAATTTCAGTCCAGGTTTCATCTCAGTCATATTCTTTTTTTATTATTTCCCAGTTCATTGTGAGAGTGTGATCACTGGAGAATAGTTTCTTTGGAAGATTTTATATCATACAATATTGACTTTCCTATGTTGAACTCAGCCATTAGTTACAATGAACATTCACCACTGTCTTGTCTGTTAAAAACTGTCACTTTTTGCGATAAATCCAGTCTTTCTTTTCCCCTTATTCCCATCATCTTTTGCACCAACAGAAGCCATTACGGTGAAATAAGCATGAGTAATTATCCAAAGTAAATTTCCTGAAAAATAGAAATTTCAAATCAGTTACATATTATCTAGATAGTTCAAATATGCACATCACAATCGTGTCCGGACATGCGGGATTCCGGATATGCAAGTTTTCGTATATAAGGGATTCTGCTGTGCTTGAGTTTATAGGCAAGCATTAAACGGATTTATAGAGCAGTATTTAGATGAATATTGGTTGAGTTTTTACTTGAGTCTATAGGTAAACACCGATCGTCTTTATGGTTGAGTAATTAGGTAAATAGTGGTCGGTTTTGTATCCGAATCCAGAAGTAAATTTTGGACTGTATATTACTGTTAAAAGTTAATCGGACGTCTAGCAATGTATATTCAAGTTACGATGAACGGATGTCCCCGGGAGGAGGCAACGTGCCTTGAGAGAATATTGGACTTCAAACTCACACACAACTACACGTGGAACGTTTATATAGAGCCATCGCTAAAGATGCATTTAAATGTTACCGCTCCAGTAATACCTGACTCCTCATGCTATCCTCTGCCTTTATAAGAGCCAGATCAGGCCCAAAATGATGTGCGGTTGCCATATTTGGGCGGGAACTACCCGGACTTCACTTTCCAGTTTTGAAAGAGTTCAAAAACGTCTCCAAATTAATAAAATACTTATTTTCCACCATCCAACCTCACAGCGTGATATGGCGAGCCTACACTGCTCTATAACTACTCCCATGGAAAGTTATCGGACAAACTACATTCCTTTGTTCCGCTAAGTCTATCCTTTACAGTTAGGATCCTCCAAGCCACTTACATTGTAGGAAACCACCTAAATTTCTGCTTTATGGAACAGACTCCCAAGATGATATTTCCTCGATGACTACAGTTTTAATCTGAGTTAACCGGTATCTTCCCATCCTATCCATATAAATCACCACTTAACGAATTCCCTGCCTTGCTGGCCACCGAGCCTAGTACAGGATGAATCTTACTTTGAGTATATGTTTAAATTTGAGTATACAAGTAACTATTTGTCTGGTTTATTCTTGAGTCAACAGGCAATATTTTTTCAAGTTTATACTTAGGTGTACATTAATCCGGCTTAAACTTTTATCGTTTGAGGTTTATACATATGTAGGTAAACATAGATTGTGTTTATACTTGAGACTAATCATAAGCATTATAGGCTTTTTACTTATATTTACACGTAGGTTTTATACTTGAGTCTATAAGTAAACGTTGATCACCATCAATCCAGTTAGTTTTTATTTTCTTTGGGAATATGTTATATCTATAAATATGATGCAGTGTAATTGTTTATTGTTCTTCAAAATGAGAATGGATCAAATTTATCTTCCAAGGAAATTATACGTAAATGTAATTTTGTTTAGCTTCTGTAAACCTAAGATTTTACAGCATATATCGACGGTGAAAACGGACGAACCAAAAGAAAATTTTCACTTTCTGCCATCGAATAACTGATTCAATCTTTGCCAGGAGCAAAAGCTGGTGGGGGGATTAATAAAATAGAATTTGGCATGAAGGAATCGTTGGTATTAATTAAATATGACGTACTTCTCATGAGACAATAACCGTATTGACTCGACAAATTACAGATTTGGATATTTAAGCCTTTCCCTGGGCAATATCTGCAGACAGGAATTTTAGGCTTCAGGTTGTTCTTGGGGTTTCAAGATCTGGAGAGAAAAAAGTTATTTGTTTTTAAACTTGCTTTTACATTAAAAAAAATAGAGTTGCTTCTAGGAGAAAAATAATTATTTATTATAAGAGTAAACATTTTCGTTGCTATATTGTTATAGCATTATTATATGGATGTGCTGGAATATTTTAAGAAAAATAAGAAATTACTATTCACTGGAATTAAATGACTAAAAAAACACTAACTAATTTCACATAGAGTCCGTAATTTTACATAACATCAGGCTCTCCTGGGCACAGTCTAAGCAAAATGACACCAAAATACAATATAATAAAACTACATGACAAAACAGTATTGTAGTGGTAATATTAACCGATTCCTTGTAAGGAAACTTTCGGCATTCATTGACCGAATAGTCAGTGCTACTAGCGTTAAGCTTTTCTTCACTCCCTGGACATCGAAATGGGATCAAAGTGTAGTATCTGTTCTCCTCATCTCTAAAATTAATGGTAATATTAACCGTTTCCTTATAAGAAAATATCCAGCATTCTTTGACCGAACAGTCAATGTTACTTCCCGTTGAAATATTTCTCTTGAAACAATTTTTCAGGAAATCAGGTTTTTCAAGTTCGGTCACTTTTATCTTCCATTCTAGTATTGATGTGGGTTTCCTTCCTAACCTTTTGTTTGAAGTAGTGCGGAAAGTCAACATCTTATGTCATTATTTTCTCTTCGAGTTACATGTGATATTCAATTTTTCTGTTGCGGCTGGTGAAAATCCTCAAGTTTTGTGATTTCTCTTATCTGATACTATTCTTTGGTGTTCTTTAGCTCCAGTTCACAATACCCAATGAAGCGTGATCATCGCCGAGACCAACAGGATGTCTATGTTGGTTAGGAAAGTACCTCAAATTGCTACTTGATTTATAATACAAACTCTAGTGACCAACGTTTCATTGTATCATGAAAATGTCTATATACATCCTTGTGCAATTTAATTGAAGCAACACGAATAATTCCGTTATTATTTACATTTTTTTCGTATTTTAGCAATGAAACAGGACCCAGTGAATATGTTAGTACTTCGTATCTCGATTCTACGAAGTTGTTCCTTGCAGAGTGATCAAAGATTCTTGATTTAATTTAAATCAGGAGAGTTTTCGGGTTAGTCTATAATAATTTAATTTACTCACTGATAAGGCTTGCCAGTGTTTTTGTAAAGCGTTATAATTTTCTTATGGTTCTTTGGGGTAGGACAACTAATCGACAGTAGAGACAACAGTGACTTGGCGTGATAAAAATCTGATGAAATTTCGGATGACGCAATATTTTCCAAGGCCAAACCAAATTTCATCATACACCACGAAAATAAATTCGCATTACTGCACATCACTGCAAATCACCGAATCTGAAGAAAAAATAAAAATCGATTACTCCCTGTCACTCCAGTGCGTGTAAAGCTAACCGTATGGTGAAAGAAAGGAAACTAAAACAGTTGTTTCAATTAACTTGCACAAGTAAATCGAAGGTAGGTACAGTAAATTTTGTAAAAACGCATAAATGCGTCCAGGCTAGGGATACTGGAGCAAAACCCCTTCATACGGACAGAAAATGAATTCAGTAAATACACAACAATAAAAAAGGCAAGGATGTGTCTTCTCGCCAGACGTATCCAACCTTTACAGTGAAGTAATACTTAGCGAATTAGAAGTTCTACCAGGTTACATTATTGGCGGCCACAATCTTAAAAATATTAAATATGCAAAGGACAGAATTGATTGCATATGCAGGAAGGAAACCACACGAAAACTATTACAGAAGTTAGTAAAGAAAAGTGAGAAGAAAGGACTAAATATCAGTTGTAAGATAAGACTATGTATGTTTGCCAATAAATTTAATATAGTTTACTGAAACTTTACTTGAGAAATATTACTTGATTTAAAGTTTAATTAATCTTATTTGAAAAGAATAATACTATTGTTTAAAGTATTGCAGAAATGCATGTTTTCAGTAGGCGGCAGGTGTTTATTTAATTTGTTGAAAGGTTAATAGCTTCACTGTCAAGCGGATGTTTGTCTTATTTTTCTTCAGGAGACATATCTGTAAAAATTACTTAGGAAATATAACGTTAGCGGCGTTTTTATATAAATTCTTAACTAACCAGTAATCTTAAAAAAGTTAGGAAAATATTCTCCGTAATGTAGTGTTTTATTCAAATATAGATAATTTGGTTTTTAATTTATTATAGTTATCCCTCTTATTTTCTGATAATGTCGTGTATAGACGTTCGTCTTTTCAATAATCTGCACGTTTATACAGACAAAAATGTTTTAACTGTATAAATATTGGTGTTTGATAAATTGTACGAAGCTTTTTGTTTTAGTGAATACAGGTCTTATTTAATAACAATATCACATAATAGGGACAAAGCACTACATAATTAAAAAAAAATTCAAACTTCATAAATTATTCTAAGTAATATTTTTATAAAAATGGAAAAAAATCTTATAAAAATTCATTATTCATCGAAAAAGATTATTTCTTCGGACAATAGTGTCCATAATATATCTTATTCATAGACGTAATTAAAAGGTTTCCTAATGAAAAAATTCCCTAGTTTTATTTATTTATTTATTTTTATAATTCAGAAGAGATTTTTGGTAACTGATTGTCCTATTATGCAAGAATAAATTTAGGATAATTTAATTTATAATTCCCGGAAGTTTAATTAAAATCGAACAATTATTTGATTTTTTACAAGAATTTTCAAATCAATGTGTTTTTCACCGCAAACAGGACGCCAAAATGTCCTATACTAATGTTTGGTCCCCTAGCTGACTAAAAAGAAAACCAAAAAAAAAAAAAATTTTCAGCCAAAACTATAATTTAATAAACAAAAAATCGTTTGGATTTTCTAAATAATAACATGAAGAGATATTAAGTTTGGGGCATTTTTTTCATCATGGTATGCTAATTTTGGGGGGGATTTTTTGAGGCATTTTGTTTCTACATAGGACGAAAAATGCGTAACCAAAAAAAAAAAAAAATAAACGAAGGCGAATTAGGATATCGAGAAGTGTCTTCTAAAAGCTAAGCAAAGTATTAAGACACAGGAAAACTTCATTTGAAACGCAGAAAAGTCTACTGAGTTGTTAAGTATTATCGGTTCACTTACATAGCACTAAAACCTCATCACAGAGGAAGAGCAATCTTGGGATAAAAAGAAACAACTGACGATGAGAATGTCATGGCCTGACCATCTGACCAATGACGATGTATTAAAAAAAATAGACAAAAAAAAAAACGAAAAAAAACAAACGGTCCTTTATACTTAAAACCTGAAAGAGACAGTTACAACATCTGGAAAACATAATGAAGAAAAAGGGCTTAGAAAATTTAACACCCACAAGACATACTAACGGCTAGAGAGAGAGAGGGTGGAAATCATCAAATAATAAGCTAACTAAGGACCATGTGCAAATCCTTGATAGAGCAGCGGTTAAAGGAGACAACAAAACGACAAACGTTACTAAGAGCTTCGAAGATCCGCACATTTACATAGCTGAAATATTGACATACTAAGATTTAAATATTAAATGCCGTTAAAAATACGTCAAAAAACGACATTATTACGTCATTATTTTTGCACCAACCTAATAAATATTACTAAAGGTTTGAAATGTCTTTTGCCACTGAAGCCTCGCACGTATCTACAATGGGACAGATCAATTTTGGAATATTGGTATTACACTCAACTTAAAAGTTAGGGTTTTACATGATAAATAGCGACACATATTTTTTCGAAATATATTTTGAGGAAATCAGTTTAAAAATTACATATAGTTTCAACATCTTATCGTTGGAATTTTATTCCAGTGATAAGTGAAAGCCTTTTAGCACGGCCTTGTAGACTTGATAATTTAGTGAACCTTTACAAATTATATATAGACAGTAGCACAAACACATTACTACTAAATCATTTTGCCGTCAAAGACTTTCATTTTTTTCAAAGGGAAATTACACTGAACAATTTAATTATATTATTATATGCCGAAATTCTCCATGTATAATACGCCTACACCCATAATATGCACCCAAAAATTTGTGCTGAAATTGTGGGAAAATGCTTCTACTTACGCATAATACGCACCCCTTGTCTGGTAATGAAACCCTATAAGCCAGAGTTTACTACTTTTATTAAAAATCGTTTTAGACATAGAATAATATTATTTTAATTTAGTTTTATGATAATTCTTATTTTATTTTACATTTGTAATTATTGTTAGGTACATGTGATTGTATTTGACATCGTTATGGGGTCCCAATCTCTGAATGTTAGTGTCAAATTGTCGTATGTTTGTGGTGAGTAGTCATTTCACAACTGAAATCGACCAATGAAACGGCAATTTTTTAAGATATTTTTGTAGCTGTGCATAATACGAACTCCTAATTCAGCGTATTATTTTTTTTAGAAAAAATGCGTATTATACATGGTGAATAACGGTAATATATTATACAATTCGCTAGTTTTAGTGTGATTTTAATTAAGCAAAATTTTTTAAATTTAAAACTTTATCTTATAATATGTGCCCAGCAGTATTATGGTGTCATATACACTTTTATCTATTTTTTGTTTTTATAAATTATGACCTAACAAATGATCTAGCAAATCTGATTTATTGAGTCCCTATTTTCTTATCTTTTACAATTTTTTACATAGTTCCACTTACCGAATAGAGTAAAAAATAAAAGATTTTGCTTCTGTTGACTCATAATTAGCATTCGGATTTGAATATATCTTCCATTTACCGTATTTGTATTATTTACATTATTCGGACTGTTATCCTCGTCTTCATTGCCATATTCACAACGTTTCGGCCGTTGTACGCTCAACCTTCTTCAGATGATTAGAATTTGGAACCGGACCATTTATTTCGTCCACCGGGGTAGATTGTCCTAGTTCCACATGCCATGCCTCTAACGAATTCTCAGTTATTTACCTTTAATTTAACTTTTCCAGTTTTTGGTTCACTACTACTGTGGCTTGGTATTGAACTCACAACACTTTGCGTCTAGTCACTGAATCTAACCAAGGTCTTTATCCCCTGGGCCATATGTCTTTTAGGGCTCGGTTCCAAATTCCAATCACTTGAAGAAGGAGTGTACAACGGGCTAAACTTTGTGAATACAAGTAAATACAGTGAATGGAGGATAGACAGATATTAATGTATTTAATACAAAATATATTAGCATTATTTGGATTTATTCATGAAATAGTAAGATTTTGGAGTGAGTTTTCAAGCAAAAACCTGCAGAAATTACGTACTTCTGTACATGTTTTTCAGGCGATTATTTAAAACTTGATACTCGCAAAGTGGTAAAAGATATGAATCTAATTTTTGGTGTCAGTAATTAATCAATCAAACCCCAGCCATCACATTGAATGTAATATGGATTTTCTAAAGAACGTAGAAAAATCAACCTGCCTGAGTCTACAAATGTACGACGGCTAAAGAGAGACTAATCCGTATGAAATATTGCGTTAATAACAATAAAGAAAGATAATATATGAAACGATATCACCGATATCATTGAGTCAGTCACAATTTCAAGTTTGGTCATCAACGAATATGAGAAAATTATAAGCAGATTTGGAATGAGCATCCTGATCATCCTGATCATCGTCTATCCATCCATACCTTGCCATCTAAACCAGAAATTTGATCCGACATTATCCAATACTGGCAACAGATCACCTATCATTGTTCCTAGAGGAGGATTTTACATTATGCTGTAAACCTCTGTCTTGCCGTCAAGTTACAGCTTCACATATATATATATATATATATATATATATATATATATATATATATATATATATATATATATATAAAGAAATATAGTCTTAAGGTGTGCTATATTTATGGAATAAAGTGCTCAATATCAGAGATAGAGCGTGTGTAAATATAAAAGTGAACATAGAAGTCAACACTTAGAGGCGACAGTCTGTTTCATGCTATATGCAATCGTCAAGCCACGTGTGCTGTTATTTTTCTCGGCTATTTATATATATATATTAAAACTATTAAAAATAATACTTAGAATGAACTACAACAATCAACCCCAAAACTGAACAAATAGTTTTAATTAAATTCCCAAACCAAAACAAAACTGTTAAATAAGTGATATAAACAAATTTTTACTACGTTAATAAATAAATAAATAAATAAAATAAGAAACAAAAATAAAAACAAGCAATATAATTTGACCTAAATAGATAAACAAACGACTTCCGGTGAAATAACCGCCATAATAGAATACCCACAATGCACCACTAACCCGTATATATATAAATAGCCGAGAAAAATAACAGCACACGTGGCTTGACGATTGCATATAGCATGAAACAGACTGTCGCCTCTAAGTGTTGACTTCTATGTTCACTTTTATATTTATATATATATATATATTGTTTTAGTGTTTCTTCTTCAAGTCATTCGGACTGAGGTAGCTAATGGCGTGTGACAAGCAGACAGACAGTCTGCGGCCGAATTTAGTGATGGCGACTTACACTTTTAACGAGCCTCCATAACCCGTTTCGACAGAGACAGGTTTCCTGTCTCCTTTTTTGTCTTCAAGGGAGAACTTTTATTGCTTCGCAAAGGAACTCAAGACAGAGATGAAACCATCTTTGTTTCGTTTTATTCCATATTTCATTTAACCCTCTATTTGTTTTTGTATTTGTTTTGTTTTTTCTTGATTATTTTTTCCCAGTTTCGTGCCATTTGATCAATTTCCCTTTCCTTCCTATCTTTCAATCTACAAGAGCCGGTAAAAAAAAAATAATGCCTTTTCTTCTTGAATTACAAAAGTTCTAATGACAGAAACACGTTAGGCATACCAAAATGAAAACAAAAATATCGGGTCTGAATTTCTAGGAATGGGGGTTTTTCGTTATTAACCTTAATTAAAATCATCCTATTGTTTAAATTCCATCGAGTTTGTCTGTCTATATTTCTGTCTATATTTCTGAGATGAGGTATTATGTACAGTATTTGCATTATGCGGACTATTGTCCTCATCTTTGTCGTCATATTTATTACAAAGTTCGGCCTTTTAGTATCTATCTATATTTCTAAGATGAGGTATTATGTACAGTATTTACATTATGCGGACTATTGTCCTCATCTTTGTCGCCATATTTATTACAAAGTTCGGCCCTTTAGTATCTGTCTATATTTCTAAGACGAGGTATTATGTACAGTATTTACATTATGCGAACTATTGTCCTCATCTTTGTCGCCATATTTATTACAAAGTTCGGCCCTTTAGTATCTGTCTATATTTCTAAGATGAGGTATTATTTACAGTATTTACATTATGCGAACTATTGTCCTCATCTTTGTCGCCATATTTATCACAACGTTTCGGCCGTTGTACGCTCCGGCCTTCTTCAGGTGGTTGGAATTTTGAACTGAACCCTTTATTTCGATCCCTGGGGTAGACTGTTCTAGTTCCACGTGCCATGTTTAATGGATGTCAGTTATCAGTTATCTCCTGCTAATTTTCCCTCTGAAAGTTCTCAACTGTGCCATGTGTCCTTGAGGACCCTCAAGGACACATGGCACAGTAGATAAAGGCATTGGTTAGATCCAGTGACAAACCCAAAGAGTGTGAGTTCAATACCCGGTTAAGGCAGTCTACACCAGGGATCGAAATGAAGGGTTCAGTTCGAAATTCCAACCACCTGAAGAAGGCCGGAGCGTACAACGGCCGAAACGTTGTGATAAATATGGCGACAAAGATGAGGACAATAGTCCGCATAATGTAAATACTGTCCATCGAGTTTATTATATTCACTCACAAACTATAACCCTACCCCCAGCAGCTATAAATAAATAGCAGGACAGACTGACTTTTATTGCCATGGGTTGCAACCAGTCTAGGAGAAGGAAAACTCTGAATTCAAAACTGTATCCACCTTTGGCGAAACACATGCTATATAGCTAAGGAAAGCATCGTTTACATTAACTTGATGATCCCGATTAAGGTCGAAACCTATACAAAAGAAAGAATTGGAATATATTATTTGGAAGCTATTAGACAATTCATTTTTTCACTTTTATTACTTGGAATGTAATTTGAATTATTAGTGGATACCCGTATTTGAAACAAACGCCCCGTTTTTATTTTTAAACTGAAAGTATTGCATACTTTGGCCCGCGCACTCCAGAAATCTTAATAAAGAAAATGTGTTCGTATGCACAAAATTAACGTTTGAAATAATAAAAACAAGTCAGGTTGAACATAAAACCTAATTCCTTAGAAAAAAAACACCTCCGAAGTAGAAACTGTATGTAGCTCTGGCAAAGCACATACTATGCAACTAAGCAAAGGATCGTTAGCATTGACTCGATAATCCTGACTATGGTCGATTCCAGCGTTCAAGACTCTTTTTTATTAAGCATTTCACACCAAGGAAGTTGGGGGTGCCAGTAACACGCAATGGGTTACAGAGAGTGAGAGCAAGAGTAAAGAGATATCCTTGAGTAAATGATATAGAATGGACGGGTATCCAGACATCAGAAGATGTCGATTGACATTACACTTCAATATTTGAAGATAATAGCTATCAGGGAAGCAAGTAAGAGGAAGTAAGTTCGACTGTCGGGAAGTTCCAGAGAAGAAGCTGTTGGAATAGAAGAGACGACTACATTTAACCGTTTCGTCAGTGAAAGGGTGGGACCGAGATGCCAATCTAGTAGCAGGGTTAAATTCATACAGTTGGGGTACCAGTGAAAGTAGCTCATCAGAGCAGTTGACATGAAAATATTTGTAGCAAAGACAGAGGAAAGCCACAACATGTCTGTGTGAAAGTGACTGTAGACGAGATGCTAGATCAGGACCTATCATATTGCATATCCGCCTGTGAATTTTGTCGAGGACATCGAGATGAACAGCGGGATAACCAGACCATATATGGCGACAGTGACAATTAGAATAAAGACTATTTTTATTATCACGTTTCGGATGCATCGCCCTCTGCTTTTCCTCAGATGTAACAGAGTTACCTTGAACAAATTTCAAACTGCGACCTTTATTTGATCTACACGGCTAGGTGTTTTCTTGTTTAGCTATTCAAGTTCATGAATATCGCGCCATGTAAATTTTGAATCCTACTCACTTATTGTTATCTCTATTGCCAGTCAGTCATATACTTTACGACCAGGATCAAGGGCTTAACAAATAATTACCTTACTAATAAATTCATGAACCGAAGATTTAATGCCCTACGCTATTTTTTAAATCATTTCGCTAGGCAATAAAGTCACTAAGACGCGAGAGATAACTGATAGTTAAATAATATGAGGAAAAAGAATACATTATTAAGAACAGAGATTAAAAAGAAAGAAGAAAATGATTAATATTGCATTTAAATTTTTGAAGATTACAATTGATTGAAAAGCAAGAAGCTGGAAGAAAGTTTGACAACAGAAAGTGTATAAGAAGAAATTATTGCCAAAGAACTTACAGTTATTTCTAGTCATTTCAATTTTACAATAATGATACCTTGTCGGCAATCTAGTACTGTGCTTAAATTCATAAAGTTCACCAGAAGAATTACCATGAAAATATTTACAGAAAAATCTCGGGGAAGATACATTACTGCGACAGGAAGAGACTGAAGCTGAGATGCCAAGTCATGACCGATAACATTGCAAATTATATTCTGTTATTTATTACATTTTTGCCGATCATCTTTAAGTTTTGTTTTTATTTTATAGTTCAGGTGTGCGAATGATGGAATGGATATTGTCTCTGGATGAGAAATCCGAGCGCCGAGTTCTAATTCCAGTGGGATTTGATACATTTACTTAAGTGCAATACCCTAGCGAAAGGCAGAAATTCATCTTTTCTCCCCAAGTTATTTGCCAAATAGTAAGGTTGGTTATCTAAAAATTATTGATGACCTAAAATATATTTTTTTTAAAAATCTGTAAAAATAAATACCAAACTTATAAACAAAGACAATTTATCAAATATGAAATATTAAATATATGTAAATATTTAGTATATCATGACAGGTTAAAAAAATTAATCATATTTTATATATGAGTATAAGTCAATATATCTGCTCGTATTCCTAAAGTCCAACTCAATAATGTGTATAGGTCCTCGACAAAATTCAGAGACGAATATGCAATGTGATATGTTCTGATCTGGCATCTAGTCTACAATCGATATCCTACAAATGTGCGCTGGTTTCCCTCCGTCTTTTCTACAAGTATTTTCATGGCAACTGTTCCGACGAGCTACTTTCGCTCGTTCCCAAACTGCATGAATTTAAGCGAGCTACTAGGTTGGCATCTCGGTCCCGCCCTTTCACTGTCAAAACGGTTAAATTTAAGCGTCTCTTCATCTGTTGCACATCCCGTCCGTGGAACTCCCTGGCCCTTACTTGCTTCCCCGATGGCTATATTCTTCAAATATTCAATCGACATATGACACCGTAAGCTTGTTCACCGTTCTTCTCTGTATCGTTTCATCAAACATACCTCAGTAATCGTGTTCTCTATTCTCTGTAACCTCTTGTATGCTAGTGGCACCTCCTCCTTGCTTGGGGTTAATTTAAAAAAAGGTGCGTCAACACCCCGAAGTAACTGAAGGGATGTTATAAACATCAGAGTACTGTCCTATCATAATGAAATATACTAATTTCTGAGAAAATTGGGTCTTTTATTTGAATGTATCGGATATAATATATATTAAGTCTTTACAGCCTTCCTCCGTAAACAGGAGACGTATTAATATAATTTGTCTTGGTTTCTGTTTAGGTTACGTTGTACTAATTTCATCTATTCTATTTGTGCTATATTTTCGGTTTTAAATTTGGGATTAACTTAAATTTGAGATTAACTGGATTTTTTTTTTAACTTTGTTTCATGTATTATAAGTTTTAGCGTTACAATCATAAATAGTCTCTTTTTGTTTCATTTACCTCGTTAGCTCGCTATTTTTTCACTTCTTCATGATCTTCTGCAAGTTATTTAAATTCAAAAACATTTCTGTGGCATCGAATCATTTCTTTAATTTGTTATTGTCTCATTGCCCCATTCTTTCATTCGGTCTTTCCTTCCTTCAATGTTTCCTTCTTTTTCCATTTTTTCTTCTTTACTCTTGTTTTTCCTTCCATTCCTTCAGTCTTTTCCCCCCTTTTCCGTTTCTTTCATTTCCACCACCAAAATCAATTATATCCACCTTTTCATTCAACTCTAATATAAAATGACATCGGAGCTGAAGTCCCAAAAAGAAGAAAACAAAACACCCTAAGGCCACAAAAATAGAAAAAATGAACAATAAAACAAATTAAAAGTTAAAAAAATAAAAATCTCGCTGGACAAAAAGAATCGGACAGTGTCTTTCTAATTCCTTGAATTACAGACGTGACCAGTGAAAATGCACGAATATACACTATTTGCTATCAGAAGACGTGATACAATGTTCAACAAATAGAAATGAATAAGCGCCAGGTACGGCCGAGACAAAGAATAAAAAACAGATGATTTATCAAATGTGTTGTAAGACGCTGTAAATCAATTAGTCTGTTTTTACGGGTTCAGTTATAAGACCTTCGAACGGATGCTTTTACCTTGTTTTTTTAACTTGACGATAGTAATATAACGTGGTCGAATTCTTAGAATATTCGCTTTCCAACCATTATACCCGGGCTCGAACGTCACCAGCGTCAATTTGCCAAGAAAATGATGTAAATGTTATTTACCTGGGAAGACGACCCAAGCGTGCTGCACCTTTGGAATGTAACAAAAAAAAAAATACCACCAGATGACCCAATCCGTTTAAGCAAAATTGAGTAAACCGAACGATCTGAGGACCATCGATGGTTGTACAAGCACCAAGTCGCAAGTCATTGTGAACGAGGATTTGAGCCTTGCCATATGACGCGCGATTTCTCACAGAAACTGCAACTGAGGGCCGCTCAGTATAGTTGGAGTATAGAAGTACATGTGGGCTCTGTGTGGGTAGAATAAGCACAGCATGTGCCTGAGCAGATGTTGCCTAGCCAGTGTCTTAGACAGGCATAGTGGGATACGAGCGAGTGGCCAAGGTTTATCAACTTCAAATGTTTATTCTATATTTTTGAATACCATTTGTCTTGTAGATTTTTTTTGGGGGGGGGGGGTTGTTTGTTTTGTTTTATGGCATATCAACCTCAATTGGTCATTTAATGCCGATAATTTTTTTTATGGTAATATTTTTGCCAAAAATCTACTCCTGTTAATATTTTTTCTCAAAAATGTACAGCTAGTAATATTTTTTCAAAAACGTAAAGGTGGTAATGTTTTTTCTTTCAAAAATTTATTTCTGGTAATAACTTTTTACAAAGTATTTCTGCTATTTTCACACTTTTATAATGATTTTTACCTTAATTTCGGGGTTAACTATTTGCTCATAGCTGAGACCCTAACAGTTGCTACCACCTCGGGTCAGGGTGGACCTGGTGTTGTGGATTCCGCGTGAAAAATCGGTCTCCAATAAATGACAAACGCAAGTATTTAAGCTAAGAAATTAAATGTATTTACACAAAATACAAAAGGTAATGCTGTTAGTAAAATCCAGGAACGCCGGTTAGTATTAATAAAAGATCGCTATATACAGTCTCGAAGTAAACTTCCTTAGAGTCGGGCGTCCTTGTAACTGACTTCTAACGTCAACTCAATCACAGTGTCTATGTACTGTGGCACCATTTAACGAGGCAGAAAGGGAAAAGAAAGAAAAGAGGAAAAGAACAGGTATTTGATAAGCAAGAACACACACACGGCTAAGAGACAATGGATAAAAGGATATTTTGATATGTAACAAATGGCGAAGGAGTGTCATTACAATGACAGGGAAATTCTGAGAAAAAAGAAAGGGAAAGAAGCAAAGAATCAGATACATTTTGGCATCGGCTGTGTTATCTAAGGATATGAAAACAAACTATTGGTACGGGAAGACATCTTATTATCAACTACAGACCGGCTCGCCAAAGAAAAAAATTCAAATGAAAATGTTAATTCGATAAGTGACGAAAAACAGGCAACTAAAGGGACTTTGGACAGATATAAAATTATGTTATCAGAAATATGTACCGAAGGAAAATGAATGGGATCCTAGAAGTTTTTTCTTTCTTTCTTCGAGGCGACAGACTGACAGGAACTTTGGAGATGTTTCCTTTTTGAGACCGTGTTAGGAAGACCACACATTCTGATAATTAGCGATAAAATACCTGACGTAAACCACGTGTAGAACAAGAGTTATGACCGCCATTGTCATATTGTCCCGTTCGCGACCAGAGAAATAATAACAGAAAGAGAAGAGATAATTTTTTTTTAGTTAAGCAAGATATTTTTTTCTCTTCCTGAAACAAAGCCGCGGATTCGTCCACGCCCGACTAAGACATCATTGGTCGAGTGGTGATCACGTGACGCACGAGGGAGGCTGTTGCAGCCCATCTGGAGGATGAGTAAGAGAGGTTGCTACGAAGATGTGGGGAGGGCAGTTCACGCCCCTCTGAAGTATGATGAGAAGGTGGGAGTGAGGAAAGGTTCCCAAAAATGGAAAAAGGTTTAAATTCCTAACTAGAGAGGTGAATATGTATTTAGAATTATCGAGGAACCCCCCGGCGCCGACAAACTCACCCCGGTTTTGGTCGGCGCCCATATAAACGAAGCCACAACGAGCAGAGTTGAGTTGAGTCCCAGCAGTTCCCAGAGTCAGTCTTCAGTTGAAGCAGGCCTCGCAGATAGCTGACCAAGATTCACGCACATTCCGGACCCCCCTTCAAACCAAGAACAATTATTTTGAAGAGCGACTTAGATCCAGATCACCGAAATAAGTTTTTTTTTTTTTACTTTCGTCCAAAGACCCACCAAAACACCAATTTCTTAGAGAGCAGACGACTTGAAGTGTTAAAACTTGCCTAGCGGAAAACGACGTGTCACAATCCATAGAACGGGTCGGGAGATAGATGCAGTCCTATGTATCGAACAACTGTTTTGCCGTGAAATTTAACATTCACTATTATTTCTCCCTCAAATTTTATTCGTTTGCCTGTAACCGACTTGGTAATTTTTTGAGTGTGCAACATGGTAGGTCTGTTGAGTTTTTCCATGTCTGTAAGTTGATTATCGTGAGGTGGGAACCCGAATCCAGTTGTAATTTAATCTTTTTGTTTAAAATTTCCAGTTCTACATATTTCCTTACATTGGTGTTGTCATCATTATTCATCCTTGTAGCTCTTATTCTATTAGTATCTTTTCTATTTCTACATTGGTATGCCTTGTGGCCTTTTTTTCCACATTCATGACAGTTTTTATATCTGAAGCGGCAATCCTTGTTCCAATGTAATACTCCACATCGATAACATGCTGATGGAGGGGGCTTATATTTGTTTCGATATCCGTCATAATTTGTCCTGTATGTTGTATTTTTTTCTCTTATCATAATATTTTATTTTTCTTTCCGGGGAGGGTGAGAATCTTTTTTCATTGTCGTAAAATTTTAGTTTTCTTTCCGGGGAGGTTGAAGAACGTGGACTTTTATTTAACTTACGTATATGAGAAACAGCTGATCTTCAATGTCCATTGCGTCTTTCTTTATGCTTAAACATCTCTGGCAATCTTCTGATAATTGTTGTAATGTTAGACCCGGTTCATTTTGTAATTTTGCTAGCATTCTTCTACGCATTTCGCTATCTTTTGTAGAAACTAGCCCTTGAACAAAGGTGAGACATTTAAAATTGCCCGGTGTTAATTCCGCTAGTTTGAAGTCGTCACAATGTTTATTTACGATTGCGGCAAACGTGGAATAATCCTCATTATCGCCCTTTACCAGGTTAAGACATTTCCACCTCCTATGGAAGAGTGATGTTTTGGGGCTGAAGAGTTCTTTAAGACATGTCACTGCTTCGTCAAATTTTAATTCGTTCGTCTTTTTTGGCAAGATATAATCCACGAACTTTCTATATTCTTCAGTTCCTAATTTTCTAAGCAATAGACGTAGCTTTTTTGCTTCTGTCCAATTTTGACAGTCTATGTTAAAGATGTCTTCATGTCTTCTGAAGTAATCTCCAAAATTTTTGTCCTCATCTAGAGAATATTTGAAAATTTCTATAGTATTCCACACTGCATCTTGCGAAAATGTTGCTTCTTTTTCAATAGCTAATTGCTTGCTGCCCGCTACTTTCAATATTAGTTCCTGGAGCTCTGTTTGTCTATATTTATTTTCCTTTTGCGTTTGTAATATTCGATTTTGCCATTTTTCTTGTAGCTGTAACTGTTGATCATTTTGGTATTTTTGCATGTGTAATTGTTGCTCATTTTGGTGTTTTATCAGTTCTACCAACATATTTTTAAAATCTTCCATGATAACTCAATTTTATGTATTTTTACACCTCGAAATTATTTGTTGCTAATTTGTTGTTGAACGACGAGAGAAGGATTTTTCTTCTGTTGATTAGTTTTTTCGCGTGAGTTCGCCAAGTTGTTTGTTGTTAGACGTACGAAAAGTTTTTTTTTTCCGTTTGAGTTTCGAATCCTCGTTCGCCAAGTTGTTGTGGGGTATCCGCGTGAGTTTCGAATCGTCGTTCGCCAAGTTGTTGTGGATTCCGCGTGAAAAATCGGTCTCCAATAAATGACAAACGCAAGTATTTAAGCTAAGAAATTAAATGTATTTACACAAAATACAAAAGGTAATGCTGTTAGTAAAATCCAGGAACGCCGGTTAGTATTAATCAAAGATCGCTATATACAGTCTCGAAGTAAACTTCCTTAGAGTCGGGCTTCCTTGTAACTGACTTCTAACGTCAACTCAATCACAGTGTCTATGTACTTTCCACTCTGTTTCTCCACCCTGTTCCTCTACTTGTTCCTCTACCCTCAGACTCCGTGACTGACTGACTGTGGCTATTTTATGACAGCAGGACGGGTCCATTTATATCAGAAAAGGGTGGACCCCATAATACCTGGGAACCCCAACAATTAAGAGGTGGTTCCACACTCCTCAAAACCTCCTGATCAGAGGCCTTGCTGTTCGACGTAGTTTATCGTCTTACTCATGACGCGGATGTAGTGTATAGTCATATCGAGGACGCTTTTTTTTTAAATATTTTTCGTATGTTTATTATTATTATTATTATTATTATTGTTTTCTTTACTTTGTGTCTGTTAAGGGCTTCATGTTGAGAGATTTTTATTTTCTTTTTCTTACTTTTATTCTTTTTTTCAAAGATCTATGGTGCTTTTCAATACCGGAGAATAATTGTAGCATAGAACTACAGGTGAGCTCTGTGTTGGTAGAATAAGCATAGCATGTGCCTGAGCAGATGTCTGCGACGGGGTTCGCCTAACCGGCATCTTAGACAGGGATAGTCAAATAACAGTGAGTGGCCAATATTTATCAGCTTCTAAGCTTTATTCTATATTTTTCCATGACAGTTTTTTTTTATATATATTTTTCGTCTGTTTTTTTTTTTTTTATTATTATTTTGGTTTTCTTTACTTTTTGTCTGTTAATGCCTTCATGTTTAGAGATATTTTTTTTCTTTTTATTACCTTTATTCTATTTTTCAAATATATTTGCTGGTTTTCAATACCGGAGACATGTTAGTTTTTTTTTGTCTTGTTTTTTTTTTCAGCTATTTTTTCAAACTTTATATTTTGAATAAAGAAAACTAAAAGAAAGATTGATGGAACGCAAAGTTTATATTTATCAGGAGACTGGTTTAAATTAGACGTGTGTCCCCCTGACAACAATCGATAAAAAAAAAATACCAACCACTTCAAAATAACTCTACGCAGGCATGGATTAACAATATAATAATCACGATAACTTTACATATATGGTTTAAACAAAAAAACTATTTCCATATGCCGTGTATTCAGGATATTGCCAGTTGTGGCTCTTCACATCTTCCTGTCTTTGTAATACTTAGCCATGTTTGTCTTCTTACATCCGAGTGCAAATTAATTGACCGCTTTAGTTTCCTTTCCTCCACCATACTAAGTGCCAGGGTGTAACTGATTTCTATTTTTTCCTCAGTAATATTGTTGTATCGTCGAGGTGAAGGATCCACAGAGAAGAATGAGTGCTTAATATATTTATTCAGTACCAGTATCAAGTGCTAAGGGATACATGCAAAAACACAGAACAATAAGTTTAAAAGACAATTAACAAGACAACTTACGAGAAATAGAGGAGGGCCAAATGCTGTATAGCCAAACGAAGTGAGATCAGTCCGACTATTAATCAGCTTAGTATGAAAATAATAATCAAGTTATTAATCCACTATTGAAGTTCTTAATTGTAGACTATTTAAGGCTATGAGCCACTGCATCTTGTAGAGTCCTAAAGAGGTGCTACCTACTCTGCAACAAATATGAATCTATTTTCGGGATGTATAATGAAATCTGTTTTCGCTTTGAAAAATATTGCGTCATCCATGATTACATCAGATTTTTATCAAGCCCAGTCACTATTATCTCTACTGTCGATTAGTTGTCCTACGGTCATTGTCTGCAATGGACGTTACTACAAGGAAGTGTACGAAAATGTGTAACGCTGCACGAAAACACTGGCAAGCCTTACCAGTGAGCAAATCAAAGTACTATAGTCTGTCCCGGAAACTTTCTCCAATTGAGAATTTGTGGTCAATCTGCAAGGAACGACTTCGTGGAATGGACATACGATGTTTTAACATGTGCATTGGGTAATGTTTCATTGGAAAAATACAAAAAACTTAAATCATAACAGAATTATTCGTATGTTTCAATTATTTTGCAAAAGGGTGTAGCATCCCCTCCATTCTCTGTTCTGATATCAATTTTCACATGCGTGTTACTTATGCCAAACGATGTAACCCTATTGTTTTCAATGTGTTTCGTAAGTGTCGAATTTTCCAAGATTTTTACTCATCATGTGTCCTAAAAATATAAACTCTTTTTTTCATGTCTCAGCATTTTTCTCCATTCACACAATCTCATCAAGCAATTTTTCAGGACATGGGCAGTTATGGATCTTCACTACTTTCTATCCTTGTAACACTTAGCAATATTTGTCTTTTTAGCGTAATTTACAGTCTCTATTCTGATATCCATTTTCACAAGCTTGTCACTCATCCTACTCGATGTATTACTCTTACCTCCAATATGTTCAGTGAGTGTCGAATTGTCCAAGACTTCTTTGCACAGCTTGTTTCCTAGAAAGTTAAACGGACTCCTGTTTGTCCCAATTTTGCTATCCATTCACAATCTCATTAGGCAAGCTTGCAGGACATGGGATATTATGGCTCTCCACAATTTCCTTATGGTTTTAACTCTAAGCAATGTTTATTTTTTTAGTATCTGATCCATTGTCTGTTCTGATATCCATTTACACAAGCTTGTTATTTATATTACTCGATATTTCTCTCTATCCCTCCTGACTTCAATATATTCCGTGAGTACTGAATTTTCCAAGTCTTCTTTCCTCAGTATACATCCGAGAAAGTCGAACGTTTTCTTATTGTTTCAGTTTTGCCATCCATTCACACAACCTTATTAAGTTTATCCCATTTCTCTTTATCCCTCCTATCCTCAATACGTCCTGTGAGGAACAGGTTTTCTAAACCGTTCTTCGTCATTATGTGTCAGAAACGTTTCAGCTGTATCAGCGTCTTTCTAGTTTGCATTTTCTTTAGAACATACACCTTGCTCACTTATTCTCGCCATGGTATCATCATCTATTTATCGAGCTACATCTTTGTCACTTCCAATATCCTCTTCAACTATGAGGACATTGTCCAGTAATACCTGCTATGTAGGACGATAGATATGTCATAGAATTGCACACAGTGTTAGCATCCTACCGTTTCGGACCGGTAATTCTTAAAATTATAAAAGCTTAGCAAATCGGTTTTGGATTATCCGAAAATAATCTTATATAATAATCGCCGATATATATAACAGGTAAAAATATAATTAATACTATTTCTGTAAGTTCTGCGCAGGCTGAAAGAGAGATTTCTGTGATTTACTTAATTTATTCTGATAAAAAAATTATCTTGAAGTTAAAAGTGTGACAGATATTGAAGTCATAATTTTGATAGGTCTCCCATTTGATTTTTGGGACTGCAGCGTATTAGTTCAAAAGTGTATAAGAAGCCATAAGATAGCAGACGAAATATCTTAATAAATAGATGCTCTCTAGTAAATTAGCAAAATAGTTTATTTCGTTTTGATGCTATCAAGTGATATGTGTTTCTAAAGTAATAAAGCAGAATAAGTTCCTAAAGTTTACCTGTTTTTATAGAACCGGTCCCTGGAAAATTGATATGCCATTATCTGACACCATTCTTGCTTTATAACGAAATATTCTTATGTTGTAAGTATTTCCTTATATTCTGGAAAACCTCATTTCCTGATCCAGTGCAATTTCAGATATCTGTTGCATTTTCCACCGTCTTTTATTAATCTGCCTTACTAAAGAAAAATTCACGACCGTCCCTTATGATTTTCTGGAAATATTCTTATGTTATAAGTCATTGCATATTTTCCGGAAAACCTCATTTCCTGATCCAGTGCAATTTCAGATATCTGTTGCATTTCTCACCGTCTTTTATTTCCTTGCTAAGGAAAACTCATGAGCTTCCCATAAGATTTGAGCTATATATAAGAACTATTCAGAAAAACTAACACATTTCTTGTTAAATTTTGTTTAAAACTGAATATTTCTTCTCTTGATAATATATCAATTCGAGATACGTAAATAATCTGGTATTTCCTTCTTGAGAATTGCAATTTATTTAATCCTGTGTTAGTCACCTCGGATTTCCAAAAATGGATAATCATCTTGGGTGTTTCCACTTCTCAGTAAAAAAAGAATTAGAGTGTTACTATAACATAACAAATAATCTCTGTTACAATATATATTAAATCAAAACTTGGAAATGAAAAATATAATAAATTTGTTACACAAACATATCTTGTAAATTTTAGGTGAAACAAACCAATATAATAACAGAAAAAAATGTTTTATTCATAAAAATAGCCACAACATAGGTAGAAATTATATAATTACAGAACTGAAAGATTAATCCTATCATGCTTAATATAAAACAATAATATTGACAACTCTAAAATATTTTTGCATATATATCCGTTTATTTTATATACCAAATTTATTTTAAATTAAAAACTAGAATCACAGTATGATATATAGCTGCGACAACATTGTGATAACAAGATATCTTTAAAATTTAGATTACGTAACTGTCGGTCTATGAAAGATTCCCCAAATAAATATTTTGAAATGCATTATAAACGGCATATTGTCAGGTAGAAGAGACAATAAAGTAATTCTAGATTTTAGCTTCTAACGTTCAATCATGGTTCTGTTCCTAGAAATAATTTAATCAGTGTTCTGTTGCTAGACGTAATTCAATTTTGGTTCTGTTGCTAGACATAATTCAATCTTGGTTATGTTGCTAGACATAATTCAATTTTGGTTCTGTTGCTAGACATAATTCAATCTTGGTTATGTTGCTAGACATAATTCAATTTTGGTTCTGTTGCTAGACATAATTCAATCTTGGTTATGTTGCTAGACATAATTCAATTTTGGTTCTGTTGCTAGACATAATTCAATTTTGGTTCTGTTGCTAGACATTATTCAGTTATGCTTATGCTGCTAGACATAATTCAGTTATGTTATGTTGCTAGATATAATTCATAGGGGTTTAAAAGATGTGAACACATCGATATTATAAACAAATTTAAATTAAAATTTTTGGTCTATAAATGACAAAAGGTTTGACTCGATATAGTCAACGCAAGAAGAACGGGACGACAAAGGGTAATGCTTTTAAGGAATTTGAGTGTGTGGAGGGTAGAACAAAATCAAATCTGAATGGTAAACAGACATTAGAAAAACAAAGAGGTGTCATCTATGATCTTGAAAGTGAATGACATATAAAACGGAATATACAGTAGAATCCCTGACAACCAGACTAAGAAGGCCTTCGGTATATGAGGAATTGGTTACAAAGTCCGGGTACGAGAGATTCCGGATATGAGGAATTTGTTACAAAGTTTGGATATGAGGGATTCCGGATATGAGAAATTGGTTACAAAGTCCGGATATGAGGGGCATTATTTAGATTTACATAAAAGAAGTGTAATCAGGTTTAACATTTATTGTCAAGGTTTAAAACATTGAAAATTAATGTTAAACCTAAGCTAATAGTGATTGAAATATAACGGAATGAATTCTAAGGAAAAATAAATAAATTATGTAATGTTAATGAAAATTCATTAAATTAATTATGCCACGTATGCAAAACAAATAATGTAACGAGGATTTTTTTAATCGCTGTTGCATGATGATTCTTTCTCTTCTAATGTCATTTTTCCACATTTCGGTTTTTATTCTTGAAAATTTTAAAATTCAAGACACTTATTTTTCACTCTGCGTGCGTTATTGCAATCGTCATAGCTGAATGCTAGATTTCTTTCCATAAAATGGATAACCTTTCCAATAGCTTTTTCAATTTTAGCTCAAGTTTTATCACCATCATGCATCTCATCTCTATCTTAGTGCATATGTGTGTCGTTGTCATCCTTTCCTCTTATTCCCATCATCTTTTGCACCAATAGAAGCCATTAGGGTGAAATAAGCATAAGCAATTATCCAAAGTAAATTTCCTGAAAATCAGAAATTTCAAATCAGTTACATAACACCCAAATAATTCAAACATACACATCAAAACTCATGTCCGGATATGCGGGATTCCGGATATGCGGGATTCCGGATATGCGGGATTCCGGATATGCGGGATTCCGGATATGAGGCACTCCGGATATGAGGGATTCTGGATATTAGGAATTCTATTTTCTCCTTGACTTTACAAACTCTCCAATATATTTCTAAGAGTTATTCAGAAAAGTGAAAATATTTTTTTTAATTATTTCATCTCAAGCAAGCCTATAATGCCACTAAGACTTAAGTGGTTATAGAGAGTAAAAGAAAAATGGGAAATCTTTAGTGAAGAAAAAGGACAATAAAAGAACTGAAATGAGGAAGACACAAGATGGTATTTGATGATGCATTTAAATTTTTGAGATTGTCAAGAAAGCAAGAAACTGTAAGAGAGTTCCAAAGGCGTTAAGTGCGAAAGAGGAAACTATTAGAATAGAACTTACGGTTCTTAGTATTACAATTAAATTCATGCGGCCGTCGTAACGACGAGAAAATCCAATTGGTACAATTGCTGGGAAAACATGTGTAGAAAGGACGCAAGGGATCCACGTTATGGCGGTGAAAAATTTACTTAAGTCGAGATGTCAGGTCAGCACCCATAAACTTACAGACTTTATTTCGCACGATTCCAGTTACTCTTTTCTTTGTTTCTCTTGAGATTTTCTTGTTTCTTAATGTATGTAGGTTGTGTAGGTTTTGAAAGGAACATTTCCTTATACAAATCATGATGATTCAAAATTTATATTTAAATCAATGTCTTCAAGAAAATTAACGCCGTAACTTATGTTATATTTACTAAAGGACGTGGCGGTTTCAACCAAAAAAATTTTAGATACAGAAAACAGGCCCCGTCATCCATTATCAATAGTCTGCCATGTTTATACTCTTGTCTATGCGTTTCCATTCTTTTAACGTTCGTTCGCCGGAGGAACGCAAGTGCACTAAACTAATCCCTGCTTTTGACTACTTAATCCATGACGTGGAATTGTCGGGTGGTTGGAAGGACGTTGCATTTACGTCTACGAGTTTTAAGCTTTCGACGATCTGTTCCAGTCTGACTGGTCATTGCATCAGGACTTTCGTAACTCGACAACCCGCTACATGCACCACCGACCCCGTATTCGCTCCCATCCCCCATGGAAAAGGAAGTACCATAACCATGTTAAAAGTCGCGCTGGGAATTCTGTAAAATACTTTAAAGCATTAAATGACATCGTAAGCGAACGTCTGGCTGAAAGGGAGGAAATGTTCGCTCTCTGGGGAGATAATCAACGTCTTCCTTCTTCTAGATAAGTTTCCGAAGCGAATCTTTGTGAGAAATAGATTTTACAAAAGATTGGAGAAGAACAAAAAGAGAAGGAAAAATGGAATAACGGAGAGATTAAAATAGATTGTGAGTTGAACTGGAAAAATAGATCAGAATGTTAAAATATATACAAACCAGTATGGCCGGACGCACTCCAAAAGCAAGGTAGACTATTGCGAGACAGGAGGATATTTTTGTTAACAAAGAAAAGAGTACTTAGCAGTTACGTTGCATTTGTCCTTCTTTACGGCAGCGAATGTTGGAAGGTCTCCTCAAAGATGAAGAAGTGACTCGAGGCAACGGCAGTGTGGTTCTACAGAAGGATGCTAAGGATATCATAGACGGAGAGTGTGAGCAACGGTGAAGTCTTGAAGAGGATGCAAACAAGGAGATGACTTAGACTTAACATAAAGAAAAAGGCCGCTGAAGTTTCTGGGACAAGTAATGAGAAAGAAGCGCCTGGCGAATCTGATACTCACAGGTCCAATAGACGGAAAGAAAGACAAGGGAAAGCAACACATGACTTACCTAATGAGGTTAAGCAAGTAGATGACAGAACGTGGTCTGCGGGAGGTGGCACAGGGACGAAATTTATTGGGAGCTAAAGGGAAGTGGAGAGCTATGATCGCCTACGTCTTGAAAAAACACGGTACATAAAAAGAAAGAATGAATTGAAAAAAATCGAAAGGGATTATTTGAGAAAAACATTGAATATTACCAGAGTCCAGATATTAAAAAACAAAACAAAACAAAAAAAATGAATATGTCTATAGAATATTCAATACGAATTTAAAAAAATATCAACATGAAAACAAATTCCTACTCCACTAGCAAAAACTATATCAGGATTCAAAACTTTAAATAGTTTCTCAAAGGTTAAACCTAATAAATATTATGTTTTATTTTCTAAAGTTGAATAGTGCCTTTAAACATAGACTTTTATCTGACTTTTTTTAATAGACATATCTGGCCAGTTTCGTATCCTAAAGTAAACAAAGCAATTTATAAAAGAATGGGATGTATTTATTAATCCGTCAGATTTTTATCACTTTAAACGTTATTTTAAGTAGACGCTCCGTTTTATTTATTAAAAAGCGTATTCATTTACTTTCCTCTATCGGCTTTGTATATACATGAAACCTTGTTAAACAAAAAGATTGAAAGGGGCGTCACACTGGGTATGCGTTGTTTTTCTCTGCCCGTCTTGATAAAAATATGTCCTATGAGTATCAGATTTTCCAAGCCATCTTTCCTCAATATGTGTCCTACATATTTCAAATGTCTCTTCCTGATTTTAAGTATCAGTTTTCTGATTGTTTTTTTTCTATTTTCTCTAAAACTTCATCGTTTCTCACATGTTTAATCCATGTTATTCTTAGCATTCTACAGTAGAACCTGCCGTTTTAAGTGACCTTTTTATTTTTGAGAATGCCCAGCATTCACCGCTACACAGGACAACTCACATGACGTAACAGTCCAGGACTCTTTTCTTTGATTCTAAAGATTTTGTTCCTGTTCGTTAATACATTGATTTTACTTTTGGAATGTAACAATCTAGTAGTCTTTTCTTTGTTTCTAACGAAATTTTCTTTTTTTCTTAATACTATACTTAGCTTTTATAAAGCATCTTTCCCTATCCCAATGTGTGTTTGGAATTAGAGGTCTATCTTTGCGACGTTTCTTAAATTCTGTTATTTTCAGTTCATACACAGACCGCAATTTCTTCCTCTGTTTTCTCTTTACCGTTTTTATTATATACAATTTTATTGTCTTCTCTCTTTTTTTTTCTACATAATTTCACATACAATTTACATAGAAACGCCCACAAACACACATTCAAGTCTTTCGCTATTTTCGTACAACGATTTCAGAACAACATTCCTTAAATTCAACGGTTCTTTTCACCCGCCATGCCACAAGAAAATTTTGTTAAAAAGAAAGAAAAAACTGCCAAATTGTTCAGCAGTATTTTCTTTGTTTCTAACGACACTTTCTTATTTTTTTAATACTTTTAGAATGCATCTTTCGCTATCCCACGAAAGATTTTCTTTTTTCTTAATACTTTATTTAGCGTTTGAAAAGCATCTTTCGCTATCCCATGTAATAATTTTCTATTTTCTTAATACTTTATTTAGCTTTTGAAAAGCATCTTTCGCTATCTCATGTAATGATTTTCTTTATTCTTAATAACTTTATTTAGCTTTTGAAAAGCATCTTTCGCTATCCCATGTAATGATTTTCTATTTTCTTAATACTTTATTTAGCTTTTGAAAAGCATCTTTCGCTCTCGTATGTAATAATTTTCTTTTTTCTTAATACTTTATTTAGCTTTTGAAAAGCATCTTTCGCTATCCCATGTAATGGTTTCCTGTTTTCTTAATACTTTATTTAGCTTTCGAAAAGCATCTTTCGTTCTTCCATGTAACGATTTTCTTTTTTCTTAATACTTAACTTACCTTTTGAAAAGCATCTTTTGCCATCCCATGTAATGATTTTCTTTTTTCTTAATACTTTACTTAGCTTTTGGAAAGCACTTTTCGCTATCCCGCGTAAGGATTTCGCGAATATTCAATGGACAAAAATAAATAAATAATCTGTTTAATAAACAAACAAAAAAATGTTAAAGTGATAACAGAAACACACACACACACACACACACACACACACACACACACACACACACACATATATATATATATATATATATATATATGTTTAATATCTAAAAATCCACTAAACTAATTGAGTTTCTTTAACCAGATTTTCAGTTAAGACGTTTTGTTATTGGACTCACTGTAAAACCCTTTGAGTTATTAAACTAAAAAGAGAACAGGTTAAAATTATTTTGTGTCAGCTCCTCTGTTCCCAAATGAGCA
>OZ010590.1:20662919-20675419 GCA_963932145.1 Acanthosepion lycidas | reverse complement strand
TGTGTTCTAAAATAATATTATAAAATATATTACTGATTCCTAATAATTAACGTGCCCCCTCTGTTAATTTTACATCAATCTCTTTAAGAAAATATTGTAAAAATTACATAACCCCTCACCTTGGACATGAAAAAAGAAGAGATACGTTTACATTTCTTGAATGATTTCAGTTTTGGTCAAAGTTCTGTTCAAACTGCTGCTAACATGTGCAGAGTTGGGGCTGAAGGATCCACTTGTGATCAGACAGTGTAACGCTGGTTTCCGAAGTTGCGCAGTGGGGATATGAATCTTGAAGATGAACGTAGTAGAGGTTGTTCCTTTGCAATTGAAAGTAACACGTGAAAAAGGAAGCTAATATAAAAAAAAAACACGTCAAAGTGTCAAAGAGAAATAGGTGTCAGCATTTAAAAAATATCTCAATAAATTTGGCAAAGTGAAAAATGTGATAAATGAGTTCAACATGAACTCAGATAAAGTCAAAGAGTTCAATGTTTTTAAAGGGCGTTCAATCCTACATCTTTGAGATTTGAATGATTCATTTCTTGATCGGAAAGTAATATGTTCAGATATCCATTCTCTATAAGCAATTGGCTCGATGGTTTAACCATGCCGGAGGACACAAATACTTTCCAAAACCGAAATTACCCCAACAGAAAATTATCGTGACTGCCTGATGGTCCGCCATTGCAGTACTCCATTACGAAAATATTACCGGAGTATCACTGATGAAATTTACTGTCAGCAAATGGAAAAAAAATGCACATTCAATTAAAGAAAATCAGATCGACACTGCTGAATCGACGAGGCTGAATTCTACTTCATGAAAATCCTCGGGCACATGTTGGCAGGATGACACTGCAGAAGCTCACCAATTTGTGACACCAAAATTCGCCATATACCTCATATTTCCTTTGATCTGTCACCCACTGACTTCAACACTTTGAAGTTTCTTGACAATATTTAAGTCAAAAGACACTCCGAGGCAAAGAAAAATCAGAAACAGCAGTCAAAGATTTCTTGGCGTCCAAACGGACAGAGTTTATTTTTTAATATAAACTGAATTAAACCCTTCTTCCTTTTTAACAAAAACTATTCTAATTATGATATGAAATCAATTAATTTACAAAAATTAAAAAGCCATAATCCTACCTTATACACTACAGTTCAAAATTTTCAGTCCACATCTGGTAATTTTTTTTTTTTTTGATTGTCCCATATGTAGTTGTTTTGTACTTTAAATAAGAAAAAAAATATTATATATGGTTAAATTGTGGGATATTTTTTTTAATTAGAAATGTTATTATGACAAAAAGAAAAAAAGCATTTTATGATTACATTTTGCTCTCGTCAAAATATCCTCCTTTAGCCTTGATTACTACGGCAATTTTTTGGCATTCGTTGAAAAATTTTCTCAAAGTATAAGTTTAATAATTGTTTCTATTCTTTTTTTTCAATAACTCTAAGGGTTCTTTTTTTATTTCTTTCACTCTCCTGTCAAACTTCTCTAAACAAAAAGAACAATTCTTTTTTTTCATATACTCAACTGGGAACATTTATCTTCTTTTTATTTGTGAATTATTTTACTATTAAATTTTTTTGGGTCGTGTTCCAAAACTTCCCCTCTCCTCATTTCCTATTTAAGTTTTGTGAATATCGCCTACTGTCTCGTCAAGGTTATCCTTCAGAAGAAGTATTGGTTGCAACAATTCTATAGGGGAATTTCATTATACCTTTTTTAATCACTATATATATATATATATATATATATATATATATATATATATATATATATATATATAGTTGCATTGATGTGACTTTGTGACCCTGCGATCGTGATTTATTTACGGTTGCGTATATCGGTGTTTTTATGGTAGTGGGAGGAAAAATTGTCGTCGGAACGCCATTCATACGTATGCAGTCACACATACACACGCACTTTTACTCATTGCAGCTCACACAAATAGAAACATATATGAAATGAACAGTGTGCGACTGGGCGTGTATATGCGTGTCCATGGGTCGTTGCAGGCATACATACACAGCTGGTCGCTGTATTCAATGGTGGATTTGTGTAGCAAATCATTTGCTAAGTGGCGGTGTTAACTATTAGGTTGGTGCAAAAATAATGACGTAATAATGTCGTTTTTTGACGTAACGTCAAAAAACAACATTATTACCTCATTATTTTTGCACCGACCTAATAACAGATTATTCGTCTAATATCCAACGAAATAGGTTAGATTATGTATATATATATATATATATATATATATATATATATATATATATATATATATATATATATGTAAATTATATATATAAACTATATATATATATATATAAATATATATAAATTATATATATATATATATATATATATATATGTGTGTATGTATGTATGTATGTATATATATATATATATATATATTATTTATTTATTATAATTTTATCATATAGACAAAACCACTTTACTCATTACAAAGATGCTACTTGGTTTCAGTGCATTTCAACTGCGCTTCGACGGGTGAGAATCGAAAAAGATTTTTCGATTCTCACCCGGCGAAGTGCAGTTGAAATGTATTCGCTTTCCACATATCCTCCATCATTAGCAATACAAAGGGTAATACGATTTTGCAGTTCACAGAAAACATTTGCCAACTGATTTACAGTAATGCCTGAATTCACATTAGTTATTTTAGCTATACTTAAAACTAGGTATATTAAACTTTATAATTTTTTAACAGATTATTTCTATCGCAAATACAAATAAAGTTTTAAATTTTTTAAAGTGCACACGAACCTTATGGACACCCTTGGATTACTTGACAAAATCAATAGAAGGTTCTGTCTGTTTATCGGTCTTGCACTGGCATTTTGATTTCAGTCACTTAGGCAATGTTTCTTGCCACAATCCTTCTTACATATTTATATAGGTATTTGCAATAATTCACTAAAAAATCAGTATAGCATAATGATAAAACGTCCCAGACTTAATAAAAAAATAAGTTTTATTGATAAAATAATTATAATTAAGAGAAAATAACAAAGTACTTTTTAATTATTTTTTTTAAAATTTCCTTCTTTCTAACACGTTCTAAATATGGGTCAATATTTCGTTTTTGTTTTGCTAACTTTGTACTACTTGTGGTAATGGCCATTTTACTGGAGCAATTCTCGGGGAAAATCCCATTAATTTGGAAATTCTTCCAAAAATCAAATACTTTTCTGATTTTAATGAAACACTCATAAATGAGTCTTTTTTTGAAAATTTATTTTTAGAAAATCTTGGTAAAAAATATATTTTTTTTTTACAACTGTTATCCCCATATAACTTAATTTTAAGACATTTTCATGAAGTTCGCAAATCGTTTTATATTACTTATAAGCAGGACGCCTTGGAGAAATTAAATCATCAATTTTTTTCACATCTGCTAACTTTTTAAAAATCTGCTCCAAACTGTAAAATAAAAACTGCAATAAAAGTATTGCATTATCGAATTAGACAGGATTTTATTTGCTTTTATAAATAATATACATTAAGAACGTTATTATCTGCAGAAAAAAAATTCGATGAATAAAGAATTTTTACAAGGATTGTTTTCATTTTTCTTTTAGTTTTTTCATTTATCTTTAATTTTTAAAAATGTTTTAAAATTCTTCCAAAGAGACTATGGGGTAGTTTATTCAGTTTTTAAGTGAAGACTATGTTTAATAAGCGAATATTAAAAGCTTAATACAAATAATGCTACCAAAACTTTGTCATAATTAAAAATATTTTTTGTGAAAAAAAATGTTATTTATTTTAGTATGATATCTCAGAAGTGACATTATGTTTAAAAGGTCACGTGCTTCAAGGCTTGTCTCCTTCTTGGCGAAAGACTCTTGACGTATCTTATCTCATTCTCAATTATTAAATTAAATTGAGATAATATGTCATTTATCAATTTAAACAATTTATAACTGAGTGAGATATTTTAATTATTTTATTAGTTATTATCTCAGTTATTAAATTAAAAATGTAATAACTTAATGTAAAATTAATAATTAATAAAGTTATTTATCATTATCTTAGCTATTAAATAATGAAATAGAAGTAACTCAACATTTTAAATTATTTTAAGAAACAAAAAAAACCGTTATGTCAAATTTGGTGCACTGTACTAAACCTGTCAAAAGATTATCGACGGAGACGTGAAAATAACAATACACCGAGGTCAAGAAATGTTTGTCTAGAAAATTTTATGCTATAAGTAAGTGATATTTGTTTCAGAACAGATTAATTTAACTTTAAAATTGCTAATTTTTCGAAAGTAACGTTTCAGAAATGTGTATCTTATTTTAGCGGGGTTTTCAAAAATAAATTTTAAGACTCTCCATTCCCACTCTAAATTCTACCATATCCCTCACACTTTCCCTCACCACCCTCTATGTTAACTTATATAAGTTTAATACTGCCCTGCAAAAGTGTAAATTTTAAATTCATTTCTTCACCCTTGAAAGTGAAGTCTGAAAATCCAGAGAAAAATAATATCTCTGGTGAAATAAATTATAACTAATGGAACCTTAAAATGTTTTGTTTTTTTCTTTAAATTAAATTATTCGCTCTTTCATCCTCCTTGGGATTATCCATAAGGATTACCAATATTTTCGTTACTTACATATATATATATATATATATATATATATATATATATATATATATATATATATATATATATTGTACACTTCTTTGTGTATCAGAATCATAAATGATGCTTTTCATAGACGCTGTCTTCTTTCAATATGCGGTTATTCATGGCAGGACAAAATCTCTAACGCTATCTTTTCATCGAATGTGGCTTCGGTGGAATCGAATCCTTTCTGATGCAATCACAGTTCAAATGAGCCTGTTATGTCACCAGAATGAGTGATGATCGGATGCCTAAAATCTTCATGAATAGCCACCTTTTCCTGGTAAACGTATTGTAGCCCGTCTTTGGTTACGAAATCAAGCACAATTTAAATGCTCCAATCATCCCTATAAAGGAGTTCGAACTTGCTGCTGAAAACCGAGCAAACCGGATATACACCTGCCACTGAGGTATAACTAACTTTGAAAAGAATCGTCACAACCATCTGAGAGTATTAAGAACCAACACTAAATTTCGGGCTAATACATCAGACCATATGAGTATCAAACCTTCAACATTTCCCTCATGTGTATTTGTTTGCAAATCCCGTGCAGGATTGTTGTCTCATATAAGACAAACATAAAAAGTGAAATGTACTGAAAGACAATCATACGTCGAAAACGACGGGAGAATCCATTATTAAAAAAATGAAAAAGGATGATACATCTGGTTAATACACTGTTGTCGAGGTGACGATTCTAAAAACACCACAAGCTCGAAGACAACGTTTGAATCTTATTGATTACTAGCAGTAGAGCCCGGGGTTGCCCAGGGATGTAACAGTAAGACATAGATCAAGTATCGACCATCATAAAGACTGAAAAATAAAATTGACAAAGATTATTGTTTAAGGTTGATGGACACGCATGTCTTAATTAGTTTTTTTTTTTTTTTTTTTACGAATTGGTCAAAACCAAACTCAAACAAAAACATTGTTTTCAATCGTTATAAGTCTACTGATTGAATAGAATTGTCTTGTAAATGGAATTTTTAAGGCATTATGAATGTCAAAATAAAGAAAAAAGTGTGCAAGACAATAAGAAACACTACCTGCCAAAACAAAAGTGAAGTTTTGTTGAAATAGGTTGAAAAATGTTTTATAGGGTTTATAATAAGTATAACTCGATATGAGTTGTCCCCCTTTCATTCTCGTGATGCCTCTTAATCGTGTTTTCAAATTGATTTCGTGCAAAAACAATTGTGTCTTTTCCAATTTTTGTCGCTGTTACAACCACCGCAAGATAATTTTACGTAGTCCTGTGAAGTTATATTGAAATCGGTTGAAAAATGTAGGAAATCTGATCCAATATATAAACGTACACACACACACACACACACACACACACACACACACACACACAAACACACAAACACAATCTGCGTTTTATAATAAGTAAGATGCTTGCAATTGGAATTCCAGGTTATAACATTCCCTGATTAGAACGACCTTCTTAAAACAAAAGCAAGAAATCTGAGAGAATTAATAAACGGAGACATGTGAACAAGTGTTTGTTGAGCCAGCTAGCTCCTGACTGAGAGTGAAAAGAGAGAATGAAACAATAAAATGTATCAGTGGTAATTTTATTTGATTTGATTCTATTTAATTCGATAAATATTCCACTGCTGGTTTATGGTTCGTCAGTGGTGGTTAGTGAATTCTTCTTTTCTTATGTGGATTGATTGTGGTAGTCACCGCCCATTGGTCTAAAACAGGCGAAAATGGATCTGTTTTAGTTTTAAGTTTCTGATGATCGATTCTATCACTGTGAAACAGTTACCCTTATGATTGCCAAGTTTTTTATTATAAAATATGAAAACCATAACATTTGCGCTATATATATTGTATTTCCTCGTTTACCAATATGCCTTTGGACAAGATATGAAAAAATATTTTCGGATAATGCAAAATTCCAAATAATTGAATGAATAAATTTTTGAAAAAAAATGATTAAAAAGTTCTTTCTTTGTATGAAAACAATTGTTTTAATTATTTCTTCACAAACAAGGTACAAAAGCCACTAAGATGCAAGGGGGTTATAGAGTGTGAAAATGTATGAGAAAAGAAAAACATTAAGGAAATCTCCTTTTTTTCTTTTTCTTTTTTCTTCTTTTTTCCCTTATCATTTCCGGTGTGTTGACCGATTAAATAGGTCAATGTCTGATCCTTACCCCCCAACCTCCTCGATATTAAGTATTGTAATAAAATAAAAATAAATTTCAAAATTCTCCCTTCCCTCTCTAAATTCGACACGCTTGATACTGTCCTTCAAAATTTTAAATTTTTAACCCTTGAAAGTGAATTCTAAAGATCCAGAGAAAAATAAAAACTCTGGTGAAATAAATTATAACATTAAGGAAAGAAAATGATAAAAGAACTGGAATTTACAAGAGGCAAGATAATGATTGACACCGCATTTAGATTTTTGAAAATCAATTTTGACTGGAAAGAACGAAGTCGGAAGAAAGTTTCACGTGTCAGAATTGCGAGAGAAGAAACTGTTAGCATAGAACTTACGGTTGAATACAGCTATTTCAAATGAAAAAAAGGATGAGACCTTTCTACCAATCTAGTACTGCGCTTAAATTCGTAAAGTCTAGGTACAAAAGATGAAGGCTCATCCGAAGAATTACCACGAAAATATTTATAGAAAAGGCACAGAGGCGCTACTTTACGACGGTGGGATGTGACTGAAGCCGAGCTGCTAGGTCAAGACCGATAACATTGCGGATTCTTCTTTGACTTTTATAAAAAATCATATTAAACATAGCAGAAGCACTAGACAAGATGTGACATGGATGAATAGTAGACATATAAATATGTAAGATAGCTTCACGACAGACTAACCCAACTTACCTACCAGCATATCTAGCAATGATTCAATATAATCTTTCGGCTTCATGCAAGCGAACGACATTAGCCCAATATGGCGCAAGGAATCATTCTCCAGGATGTTAGTATCTGCCATATGATTATGGATGGCAAAATGTTTCTCTTAGACGATTAAAAGTGTACAGTTTAGTTTTGAATGTGTTAAAATTAACAAGTCATTTCTTGCCCCGGTTAACAACAGATTTTAGGTTATTTTTTTATACCTGCTGCAAATTTGATCTTACCATTAAGACATGTCTTCTCAGTCTAGTTACTGAATGATGTTATTGTGAATGCCGCTAATTAAATTTAAAAACAATGTAAGTTCAAGGATAAAGACCTTAGGGAGACCTGCTTTAATGCAAAAAGATCAGAGTAGTCTTTCATTTCACAATTTCTTAACACTCATTATTGCATGATTTATCTTTGCAAAAATCTAAATAGCCCCCAAATAATATACCGCTAACATATCTTGGCTGTAGCTGTTTATTACTACTTTGCTTAGCTTTTGAAAGGCATCGTTCTGTATTCCAATGTAACTTAAGATCACTGTATCAGATTTGGGGGCGTTTCTTAATGCAGATTCCCCATATTTTAATTCATAAACCCTTGTAGAAATTAATTGAAACAACAGCTTTAGTTTCCTTTCTTTCATCATATGGTCAGTTTTAAACCCACTGGACTGACAGGATGTAATCGAGTTCTATATTTTCCTCATAATACGCCATTTACAGTGGCGTGCAGTAATATGAATCTATTTTTGGAGTGTATGATGAAATTTGTTTGACCTTGAATATTGTCGTCATCCGAGATTACATCAGATTTTCATCAAGCCTAGACATAATTGCCTCGACTGTCGATTAGTTGTCCTACGAACATTGTCTGCGATGGACGTTACTCCAACGAAGTTCACGAAAATTGTCACGCTGCACGAACACACTGGCAAGCCTTACCAGTGAGAAAATCAAAGTACTATAGACCCTTCTGATTTAAATGCAATTGAGAATCTGTGATCAATCTGCAATGAACGACTTTGTAGAATAGTCACACAAAGTGCAGTGCGTCATGTTTCATTAGAAAAAATTACGAAAATGTAATTAATAACGGAATTATTCGTTTTGCTTCAATTACTTTTCACAAGAATTTAAAAAAAGTTGTAATTTAAATTAACAAATAGAATGGAAGAGAGAAAAAACATTTATCCCCCAGGATTTTGAATCCGGTTGCCAGGAAGAGCCAACTAACCAATAGTTCTGGCTCTGCTATTGCTGAGCATATGATAAATAGTAGGAAATGTGTGGTTAATTTTAGTGTGGAGTGTTTTTTAATTTTATCTAGGTCCCACTCCACATGTCACCTCAAGGTTCTAGAGTCCTTGTATATCAGATCAGGACGTATGCGATCATGGCTCTCTACCTCCTTCTATCCCCTGTAGTTCTTAAGTTCCTTCCCTCTACCATTTCCTCCAGACCACGTTCTGTCATACAATCACTCACACCCGATAGGTATGTCATGCGTTGTTTTCCTTTGTATCCGTTTCCCTCTATTCGACCAGTGAGTATCAGATTCTCCAGGCTCTACTTCCTCGTTATGTTCCCAAGAAACTTCAGCTGCCTCTTCCTGGTGTTAAGTATAAGTCTCCTCCTTGTTTCCATCCTATCTAATACTTCATCGTTGCTCACATGTTGGGTCAATGATATCCTTAGAATCGCACCCATACTATGAGGTTTCAGAGATGAGCACTTCCCTTTTTGGCAAGAGTTAACATGCCAATTTCGTTTCTATGAAAATCGTTTTTTATTTGGTGCACCATATTCGTGAACTTGCACGAAATTAAATGCAATAAATATTAATATCTAATTATTTTGGACAGGTAACTCTTTCGCTGGTATCTCCATATCTCAGCCCTATTGTCACTCTTCTTAAAACTTATTCTAAGATGGAAGCATGTGGAGAAACAAGTGACCGAGAGAAACGAATCGATGTCTATAAATAGGTCACGAAATACAAGAGTAACACAGTACAACACAAACTGTCTCAGTAAGAACACTTTAATATTCATGTCGATTTGCTTATTTCCATAAATTAATATATCAGTTGCCCTTCTTCCTGGAATACATATTGATGTCTTCTGGTAGATGCAGGGCGATTTAGATATTCATGTTTAGATGCACAAATCTTATGGGAAGTTAGACTTGTCGACCATTTACAGATGTATGAAATTCGATCCAAACGATGTGCTCATATGTCTTAAAACTGTGCTAACGGAAACTAATATCTAGACATTAATGGCTGGCTACTCGTTTCCGAGTAAATACGTTTCGTCGGCAGATTAGTTAATCCCTGAGGCAGACTCCTCTCATTTTTTTTTACTTCACTAACCATAGAGCCAACATGTGGCTTACACTGTGACTATACTGAGTGACCGAGGTTTCATGGTTGATGGCAATCATCAGGAAAGAAAGACAAAGAAATGAATGTCTCTATCTCTCGCTCAATGTCAAAAGCCATCTTTTCACTAAGTGAATAGTTTCCTTCTAATTATAAACAGCTCAGCACACTGGGTTCTATATTAACCGTTTCTATAGCCTTCAGAAGGGAAATGTTGCACACAACTCGTCGGTGATGGAGAACGTTACTTACCTAGCCTTTCCAGATCATCTGCATACTACATGATAAGATCCTCGTTGATGAATTTTGAAATGAGGGAATCTATTTTTGTATTTACAAGGAAATATCGCCTTCAGTCTTGTTTTTTTTTTTGTTTTTTTGTTTTTTTTTAATCGCTATAACCCAGTGCAAGGCAATAAAGTCACTAAGACACAAGGGATTACAGATATGTAAGAATTAAGGACAGACACATCAATAATGGGCAGGAAGAGTAATCAGGAAGACAGTATGCAGGGATTGACATTCATTGTAACATTTTGGACATAAAAGTTATCTGAAGCCAGACTAGAGTTCCGCAAGCGAGAAAGGCGAGAAAAGAAATTGTTTGCATAGAATTTTCGGCTACATATAGTCACCTCACCTATCAATTGATGATATATCGACATCAATATAGTACAGCGCTTAAATTCACAGATTTAAGGTACCATAGACAAGGGCTCATCCGAACAATTAGCATGAATTAAAATGCAGTTAAAGCTTTAGAGAGAAAACGAGAAAGAGAGAGAGAGTGGGACAGAAAAAGAGAGAATATAACCTGATGTGATTAGCAGCTAAAGTAGAGTCGAAAGCTCGGTCACCATGGTTTGTCACTCGCCCAACCACGGACGAGTTTTGAACTGTTTCGGTTAGACAATTTCTATTATAATGCTTGGGTCAACCGGTGGGAGAGTTCCTACATACCTTCCAAAGCTTCCACATGCTAGGATTTTTTTTTCTCTAGCTCGATATTAGGAAGGACATAATAAAATCAGTTCCTTAAAGATTCGCACCCGGATCTCATTTTATTATATATATATATATATATATATATATATATATATATATATATATATATATATATATATATATATTAAGGCATTTTTTATGTTTATAAATTCTTTTTATAGATACAATATAATAAACAGTATTAATAACATTTACCGGACTGAATGTCCGAGAAATTTTCATGGAAAATATTCGTCCTCTGACTGGAATCGAACCTGTATCCTATACGGAAACATCATTTAGTTTGACGTGCCATAACCGATCGAGCCAAGGAGGATCGTTCGATAACCAAGGACGATTTTACTACTTTTAAACTTCAATCTTCCATATATATATATATATATATATATATATAATTCAGGCCCCCTACGAGGCTGGCATCCCGCTCTCACCTTTTCACTGTAGAAACTTTTAAATGTAGCCGTCTACTCCAATAGCTTCATACCTCGCACCTCTCGCCTCTGGAACACCCTTCCCAATTACTGTTTCCCTGAAAGCTATAATCTCCAGCTATTCAAGTGTAATGTCAATCGACATCTCCAGTTGACTTGATCTATCCACTATCCCTCTCTTCATCCTTTCTTCTATCACTCATATCTGGTCTTGCTCCAAATCTTCTGCAACCCCCTGTATCCTAGTGTCTTCACGCCTTGCTCGGGGCGTAATGATATATATATATATATATATATATATATATATATATATATATATATATATATATATATATATAAATAAAGGATGTTTCATAAAGACGGGTCAAAGTCAGCAGTAAATAAATCAGTGTTATTAGTGAAAATTTATTTACTTCTCTATTGGATCATATTATTTAAGTCAGAGCAATTATGTACGAAAAATAATATCGCCCAAATATCCGTCATGGGTTCGGTCGCACAGCTCCACAAAATTTTTGAAGGCGTCTATACATTGCTCCTTCTCGGTGTGAGCAATATGCCTTAATATCTCATCCTTCAGCTCTTGAATTGTTTTTGGTTTGTTGGCATAGTCCTTACTTTTGAGACGACCCCATTGGGTGAAATCAAAAGGAGTCAAATCGAACGATCTTGGTGGTCAATTAAATTCGCTGTTTCGAGGGATGACGCGACCTGTGAACTTCTTATTCAATAAAGCCATTTTCGTAATAGGCTTCGATAACTTTAACAAGTTGTTTGATGGTTAACCTTTCCGTGGTTGAAATTACCAAAGACTTAAGTTGTTAAATCTGAAATAAAAAGAAAAAAATCATAAAACGCTTAAACTTTATTCACATTTAACAACGGTTCAAGTTATTAGCACACCTTATATATATATATATATATACATATATATATATATATATATATATATATATATATATATATATATATATATATATATATATGCAGGTATCTATATTGATGCATGTTTCATTAAATAATATAGCCAAGTTGCGTCTATTTATTTTAAGTAAATTGCGTCTATTAATTTTAAGTAAGTTCCTTTCATATTGTCTGATAAACTTAATAACATTATCATTGAAAGACGAAAGG
>OZ010590.1:20605419-20657919 GCA_963932145.1 Acanthosepion lycidas | reverse complement strand
CTTTATATATATATATATATATATATATATATATATATATATATAAGCAAATATATGGATATAGATCCGACAGTATGAGGAAAAATATACGGAAAAAAACAAACAAAAATCCTTATATGCAATTATGCTGTTTTAATGTTAATATAATGTCAACGTCGGACGTTTCGGTCTAATAAACCATCTTCAGGACATATTCATAAAATATAATTAACATTATCAATTCAACAAAGACGATGGACATAAGAACAAGACTTATCCAAACAGATAACTGAAAGTTTTATATGATCAGCGTTCCGTTTAAACATGGTCACGTTGTCGTCACGTGGGCGACGCTGTAAAAACGTATTCCTAAAATTTGAGTATTTTGAATGAAAAATGAAAAATGAAAAGAATTCTATTTCGATCTAAAATTTATATGTACGCTTGCCGACATTAATCTCGCTAGAAAAGGGAAAATACTAAAGAAGCCAGGTCTAGTATTCACCGTGCGAGAGATGGATATTATGCCTGCTTCATAAATCCTCCTAAGATTTTTATTATGAAAATATTTTAAAATCTTCACGGAATCAAAATCGAAATTATGTTTAAACGGAACGCTGATCATATAAAACTTTCAGCTATCTGTTTGGATAAGTCTTGTTCTTATGTCCATCGTCTTTGTCATGTTGAATTGATAATGTTAATTATATTTTATGAATATGTCCTGAAGATGGTTTATTAGACCGAAACATCCGACGCTGACATTATATTAACATTAAAACATCATAATTGCATATAAGGATTTTTGTTTTTTTTTCCGTATATTTTTCTTTATATATATATATATATATATATATATATATATATATATATATATATATATATATATATATATATAACCGGTGTAACACGAAAATTGTTCAAATCGTGTAAAAGCAAAACTTGCAATTTGATTAAAATTTGAACCGTTGTATCTTAGAAACCATAAAATATATCTTCCTGGAATTTTCCAACAACATTGGACTCTGCTTTAAGCAATAAGAATGTATAATTACTCTCCAAGCTTAACAGAAGAATCATGATGAAATTGAACATAAGCAAAAATGACAGGTTCATTTAATTAATCATAGCTAAGTATCGAACGCTCATGAAGGATTGAAATTAAGTTTATATATATATATATATATAACGTCATCCACAGACAGACTGTTTCGCAGATTATCAGTGTGGCTAGACATCCGGTTGCCTCTAGCTCGGAGCGAAACCCGACTGAATTGGTGTTAGTCGGAGATTCTACCACTAAGCCGTCAGCGCACGGTGGATTTTTAGCGTATTTATTTTTAGAAACACGCCCAGTGACTGACAGTGAATTAATTCGCTATGCGAAGAGTCTCGATATATTAGCTATAATAGTCACTGTTTACAAACCCATACCTACTCCCTAGAGAGCTCAACTGAAATTAATATTTATTTCAGGAGCCAATATAACGTCATCCACAGACATACCGTTTCGCAGCTCATCAGTGTGGCTAGACATCCGGTTGCCTCAAGCTCGGATCGAAACCCAAATGAATTGGCGCACGGCTGGGATGTAGGTGGATTTTTAGCGTATTTATTTTTAGAAACACATTCCAGGATCATTTTCCAACGTATTAGCTCTGTCTAACCTTCTAACTTTCTGTTCTGATGTTTACAAGGTTTCCCACAGGTTTCACGAACGATTTAATTTCCAAGTCTTTTTTTCACTACTTTTTAAACTGTCAAAGCTGAAAATCCTCTCTCACGTGCCAAACTTTTCTATATTTGCTAATTACTCTCTTTCGCTCTAAGTTGAAATGATGATCCCTCTTCCTGTTGTGACCTCCTGATCCAGTTTACCTTTCTACCGTTCCCTCGGTTTTAAACTTATTCACCGTTCTCTTGTTGGTTCTTGAATGGACTTTCATGATGGAAGCCAGAGCATGAATGTTGGTGCCATTACTGAAAGCCTGAATGAACTTTTTCCTCTCAACATCGCTCGTTTAGAAAGATGGTTGGTCTGGCACAAAACGATTTTAACCTGTTCTCTTTCTGTTAAGGGGTCCACCTTTTTTCACGCAAGTGGACTCGCCTAGTGTGTACTCGTACTGCTGCCGGTGAATACCCGGAAGAGTGAGAGTGTGAAGAGTCAAGTGTGAGGTGACCGCTTTTGGGGAGTCACAGTTGCGAGCACGTAGACTCAGAAGGAAGTCATACTTCGACACTGAATTTCCCATACTGTATATATATTATTATTGCTACTAACCGCATTTCTGGGTCTACTAACCGTATTACCAATTGTAATATTACGTCAATACATTTATTTGCTATATTTCATTCCTGCGTTTTTCATTCATTTGAGACCGGATTTCATCCCTGAATCCACAACAATTTCTAGCTGAAAAACTCAAATGGGTTTTCAGTGATTCTTATGACAAATGGTGTCCAGATAGCTAAATGTCTCATCTGAAAATCTATAAAAAAGCAACTCAGTTTAATGTTTTATTTTTAGATATTAAACATATGTGAGATGGACTCGCTATGGACAATGTTGCTGTTACACCCGATATATCAGTCTATCTTCCTCTGTTGTTCTTTTTCTATCTCATCCCGCCTAATTTTTTTTCCTTCAGTCCCTTATCACAACCTATTTGCATTCTCTCTCTCTCTCTCCCTTTATATATATAAATCTCCATAGACACGTAAACCAGTCTAGACGAAATCATCTTCCGTTTTAAATTTAGACACCCTAAACTTACCCTGACTTGACACCTATGAATGTAACTCTATACTGATACAAATTATTAACACCCTGCGCCATCTTTATATGAGCAATCGACCTGGCCGTTACCATGGAAATTTTGATTTCAATAATGAATCTGCTATTAAAACACGTAAATTTCAGAAATAAGTTATTCCCAAAAAAATTTCGCTTGAAGATGGAACAGAGCTTACTTTAATTCGATTTAATTCAAATAATTATATTGAAGATTTCGGCCCTTGTTTTGAAACATGAGAACTCTTATGTAGCGTGTTGGAATCATATTTTTAAATAAATAATTATATATATATATATATATATATATATATATATATATATATATATATGAATTGCATATTATTGGAGTCAACTCCCAGATGTGATAGTGTTTTTCATGCTAAATAAAATCGTCAGCCCATGCGTGTTGTGCTTTCTTCGACTATACAGGTCAGTAATACATTTTGGGTAGTTTATTGCATTCACTAATCAGTAATCTGTTGCATTATTCGATTGTTTTGATGGGCGGTAACGGTTGTGTTTGGAATTAATCTAGAGGTTTTTTGTGTGAGAATAATAGTGATTCCCAATACAGTTTTCGACTAAATGTAGTGTTAACATTTTTTAAAAATTATTATTGATTATTTAATTGTCAGTTCTTATTACCACCTTTTCTTGTCTTTATAAATGCGTACATGTTTTTTTGTTTTTGTTTTTGTTTGTTTTTTTTATTTTTTGTTTATTATTTACTGAGTTTATTTACTTTTTGATTCTTTTGACTGAATTTATTTTGCCTATTTTTGTTTATTTATTCTACTTTTTATTCATTTTCCTTTATTCTTGTTCGTTTTCAAGTAACGTGTCTTTATTTTGGTATGAGTTCTGATCGCTTATTTAGTAGTTTGTGTTTATCAGGGAAAGTGATTATATCTATTTTTTCCTCCAAGCAGATTTTACAATTTGGAGATTTATTCTTCTAAGCTGATGGCGCTTTCAGTGATTTCCGTTATATTTATTAGCGTGGTTTCGTTTTTGTTTTTAATCTCCAAGATATGTTCAAAAAGCATTGTGCTGTTCGTGTATTTACTATTTGTAAAGCATATGTTGTACGCGAAATATCTTTGTGCCCAGGTCTATGAGTTAAACCAATGTATATTTTTTTCTTTGTTATCCGTCTGGTTTTACAGTGTCTTGGTATATGACATTGTTATGCAAGCAATTGCCATTAAAGGGACATTAGTTCTTTATTCTCTAGTTACACGTGGGTTTAATTTGTACAGGTTGTTTTCTTGTTCTGCTTTTTATTTTATGTGTGCAACGTTCTAGATGCAACTGTTTGTTTTTTGGTGTTTTCTTTTTATAATGAGGACTACCGTCAGGTTTAAAGGTTTGTTTTTTTTTAAAGTTGAAAGTTCATATGATATGAATGTTCTCGATGAGTATGTCAAAATCAAACCATTTTTAAAATTTATATAACTGTGAAATATGTTAAAAGAGGATGGAAAATATGACACCGAAATCCGAAGTCGCATTGTAATAGCAAAAGGCGCATTTCTAATCTTAAAAGTATTTTAAAAAATAAAAAAAGGAAAAATTTCATTAAATACAAAGACAATAGTGCTGAACTGTTATATAATATCCATCTTCCAATATAGCTTGGGATATTGGACAATACCTCGCAAATGAAGGAATATATATATATATATATATAGTTCTACAGAAGTATGCGGAGAATATCCTGGTCAAAGCACGCAAGCAGCTATGACGTCTTAAGCAAAATAGTAAAAGAAATATCCCTCGTTTTTTTTTTTTTGTTGTTTTTTTTTTGTTTTTTTTATCATTTTACCACAAACAAGACTGGAATACTGCTAGTACGTAGGACGTTATTGAAAGTAAAATGAGAGAAAAGATTGGGTTTAGGCAGGATTGAGTAAAAGGACAAAAGATGAACAGAACTCAAGAAGACAGGAGATGGTGATAGACGTTGCATTTAACCATTTGAGGATTTTAATTCTCGGAGAAGCGCATAAACGGAAGGGAGTTCCACGGGCGGGAAGTGTAAGAAAAGAAACTGTTAGAATAGAAGTCACGGTTGCATTTAATTACTTCAAAACTAAAAGCGTTTTAACGTCGATTCCAATCTAGTGGCACCCTTAGATTCATGTAGCCCGAGCAGCAGGGGTAAAACCTCAGCGCAGTTGTCATGAAGTGATATAATAGAATATGCATACACCTGAGTTCCCCGTCACTGGAATATGATTGGCTGGTGTCCGTCATAAATACAGACGGACGTGTAGGTACGATAGAGTTTAAGTCTATGAAGACGCCTATTGGACTCCGGTATTGGTTATCCTATTGGTCTACACCTATTACTTGCGACTACGACGAGTACCAGTCGATTATTGCTACCGTGTACTACTTGGTTATAGTAGCCAAAACCTACTTAGCTACTTCGATCAAATATATCCCTTTCTGGCACATATCATGAAGATATTTGTAGAAAGGACAGAGGGAAGTTAGGCCGCATCGGTTTGAAAGTGACTGAAGTCGTGATGCCAAGTCAGGATAGATTTCATTACAGATCCTTCATTGTATTTTGTTAAGAACTTTGGGTTGAATATCAAGAGCAACAGACCAGATATGGCAGCAGTATCCACGATACAGGCGAATGATTGATTTGTAAATATTCAAGATGGACGATGCTTAGAGTCAGAAAGGGAAAATTTATACTTTAACCATTGGTCGAATAAGAAAACGGTTATATACATTTGACTGTTTAGTTTTTTCTTTTTTTGTTTTTTTTTTTCTGAAAGGCCTTTACGCTATACATGATATCCAAATAGATGACTCAATTTAACGACATTATTTATTTATTTGACTCAAGTTTTCAGGTCAGTGCTTCGTATCTTTATAATTTGATGTTGAAACGGTACCGAGTAGAGTCTGTTCTCCGTTAGATTTCGTCATCTTTTATACTAAATATATTATAACTGATCTATACACTTACGTATTCGAAATGTTAATTTTTTATGATAGACAGTGCGGATCTATTACGTACGAACACACATACATACATACAAAAATACAAATTACATGAAATGCCAAGCAGTCATTGGTTAATGAATCACCACTACGTTATTATAGACAATTTACAAATCACAGCAATGCGACAATTTTGTAATCGCTCTATTTTCATGCAGTCAATTTTGTGCACTTTTGGGAGAAACGGATCACAGAAGCTTTCTTAAGTCTTCCCAAAGCTCGCTCGCTGATTGGTCTATGCCAACCAATCAGATTGTTTGCATGTAAAGAATAATTCTTCCCTCGCAGCGATCTGGTGTCTATACTCACTTATTTAAGCAAGAATATGCCTGCTGATTTTTTTACTTTTCGCATAGGCTTTTTTATGGTACTATAATAATATATTTTTCTAATTTCATAGTCTTTTGATTTTGTTTGTTAGTTTACTATTTTCCCTTAGCTGGGACCCTAACAGGCGCTGCTACCCCGGTTCAGGGTGGACGTGAGAACAACAGCAATTTAGAGGTGGGTCCACGGTCCTCAAAATCTCCAATCTCCCATTCAGAGAGCTTGCTGCCGGATGTAGTTTATGCTGATACCGTGGACTCTATGAGAAAACTGAAAATATTTAGAATGAATAAAGAAAAAAAAAACATCGAATTAAGCAGAAAATAAATAAATTTAAAATTCTTACAATTATACAACCTTGTGCAAATTAATTAAAACATAACGAATAATTCCGTTACTAATTACCTTTTTTTCCGTATTTTTCCAATGAGACTTGTCCTTGTATACATGTTAGTACTTCGTTTGTCCATTCCACAAAGTCCTTCCTTGCAGATTGAGCGCAGATTCTCGATCGGATTTAAATCAGGTGAGCTTCTGGACCAGTCTATAGTACTTTGATTTGCTCACTAGTAAGGCTTGTCAGTGTGTTCGTGCCGCTTTACAATTTTTGTAAGTTTTCTTGGAGTAACGTCCATCACAGACAATGGCTGTAGGACGATTAATCGACAGTCGAGACATTAGTGTCTGAGCCTGATGCAAATCTGATGCAATCAGGGATGACGCAATATTTTAAATGCCAGATTTCATCATACAACCTGAAAATAGATTCATATTACTCCATACCACTATAAATGACTTAAACTGATATTTGTCGCCATATTTATTACAACGTTTCGGCCGTTGTATGCTCCGGCCTTCTTCAGTATGTGCCTATATTACTGAAATGAGCTATTATGTACACTATTTACATTATTCGGACTACTGTCCTGATCTTTTTCGCCATATTTATTACAACGTTTCAGCCGTTGTACGCTCCGGCCTTCTTCACTATCTGTCTATATTAATAAGATGAGGTATTATGTACACTATTTACATTATTCGGACTATTTTTCTGTTATGGTCCGGTTCCTTGTACCTCGGTAATAGTCCATGGTAGAACCAATAAAGAACTCAACAGGTATATGGAATAACACAGATATATTACAAACATGTATATATACAGAGCGGTAGAAAAATGTTAGTACGAACAATCAGGTTTAGTAGTAATTGTCTGAACATGACTGTTTCGGCCTGCCTCTGACTCAACTGTCTGACTCGCTCGCTCGCTCTGACTGACTGACAGACTACTGACGGGCTTCACTCCAGACTTCAGACTTCACTCCAGACTTCAGACAGAACAGTATTTAGTCACCCCACCCCCGAACGAGGGCATCATGTGGCACAAGGCAGGTTTAACGTGGGATCTCCGAGCCCGTGGGCTCGGCCAAAAATATGCCCTTTGAACCCGTATAAACGGGTTCAGGGTCGGTTTACCTCCCCGAAAGAGACACCGCCCTTCGCCGTAGCATCGTTCGGGTTCCTCCCCGCCAGAAGGCAAGAGTTCAACCGATCAGCTGGTCGCCCGACTTTGGACTGAACGGTATTTAGTCACCCCCCACGAGGGCATCATGTGGCACAAGGCCGGTTTAACGTGGGATCTCCGAGCCTGTGGGCTCGGCCAAAAATATAAGAATCCAAAAATATAAGAATTCAGTTTTAAAGCAAAATGAACAGCAATACATTTTATAGTAGAATTACCAACAATATATAAAAACGACCAACAATACATTTTCTCTGTAGTTGAAGTCATACAATTCCGATCAAAATATATTTAATTGAAGCCATGAAATTCAGTACAAAACATTTAGATTTCGGTATTAAATAACACATAAACTTCGATATGCTGCTTGACAAAATCAATCAACACTTCTATATATTGAGTGTGACACGAAAGATATGAATAAATAAATACACAACGGTAATTAATATATAGTGTATTATAAAAATTATATTTTCTCTTTATTCAGGTGTTGCTGAATATGGAGGAAGAAACAAAGACGTCAGAAAGTTCTTAATCAAAGAAGAACTTACTCCTGCCTCCATCGAAAAAACGTCTGACAAATGTTTATAGCGAAAGGACAATTAATGTACCAAGGTGCGTGAAAGACTTTATTGAAACTAAAATAAGTGTTGAAGATAAACGTTTTAGTTTGGGGCGGGTTCAGAGATTCCTGTAATGAATTTGGCAAGTCACTTCAAAGTTGGCGCAAATGAATTACTACAGTTGGAGAATACTTTTAGTGCAACCGTGTTTTAGATAAAGAAAGAGTCTACATGTATCTATAGATTCATATCTCTCGTGTTAATAATGTAGTTATAAAATTAAAAACGATCATCTTTTACAAAGTCGTGTTTCTAGTTTATAGCATTTAGTTTTTCAGAGACCTTATGTAATATCTATCTATCTATCTATCTATCTATCTATCTATCTCTCTCTCTCTCTCTCTCTATATATATATATATATATATATATATATATATTGAATACGACAGATAAGGTGCTTTGATTAAGTTTTTATACAATTTCTCATGTGACCTAAAAAAATTTTCAGATGATAAGTTATATAAAAACTGTCGAATATTCTTTTTATCCGAGCTCTTTCGGCTATAAATTTGGCCATTTTTAAGGTTGAAATATTTTAACTGTTAAATAAGAAATAGTTTGTTGCTTGTATGTATCTACACAATGTTTTCATTTTCAAAACACGGTCAATATATTGTGTCCATGTTCATAGTTGAAATTATTGAGTCTTTTTTTATTATTAATAAGCGTAGAAAGAACATTCGAACAGTTTTCATGTAATCTATCATCCGAAAAGAAAAAAAAATAGATCAAAGTACCTTGTCTGTCGTATTCAATGAAATGTGCATGAAAGAAGGATTGCTGCCTAAATATACACACACACACACACACACACACACACACACACACACATATATATATATATATATATATATATATATATATATATATATATATGGTGCCACTTTCTTATTAAATCCTTTTACTGCTTTTTTTTTTTACAGACAAAACAGAAGTTGGAATTATTCCAAGGATTGTCCACTTAATTGCCCTCTTCTTTGTATGGGGTTTGAGGAAAGGAAGTGAGAATTTTTTTCTTAAGAAGCGTTCATCATGGAAATGCTGAAAAGAATAAGACTTTTTCTGTTAGATACCCATAATGAAAATGGCAGTTCTCTTTTAAAATGCTAGATGCCATATATCAAGTTAAAACTTCAATTTCACCATAAAGCCAGAATTTCTGTCGGAAGCTCAAAGAAAAGAACTGTAGACAGCAAATCATTCATCTTTTATGTCAACAGAATTATAAAAAGAAACGGGGAGTTAGAAAAGAAAGAAATAAATAAAGAAAGAAAGAACAAACAAACTCTAAAGAAGAAAGAGACTTAAAAGAAATGGTGAAGAAAGGAAGAAAGAATGGCGTCAAAGAAAGAGAGGAGGAAAGAAAGAAACCTTAAAGAAAAATAAAAGAAACTTTTTAAAAGAAACTTTTTAAAAGAAATGGTGCAGAAAAATGGAAAGAAAGAAAGAAAGAAAGAAAGAAAGAGAGAAAGTAAGATATTAAGGAAAAAAGATTCGAAAAGAAATCAAGAAAGGGGTCAAAGAAAGGAAGTTGTCAAGAAAGAAAGAAAGAAAGAAAGAAAGAAAGAATGAAATGCGTTATAGAAAGTAAGGAGCAATGAAATAAACAAACACTACAGAATAAAATGCAAGAAAGTCTATTTTACAAAGAAATGGCGAAAAAGAATGAAAGAAAAACACAAAGAAAGAAAGAATAAAGAAAGAAAGAAAGAAAGAAGCAATGAAATATAGACTGCATGAAAAAAGACTCGAAAAGGGAGAAAGAATAAAATAAACGAAGAAATAAAGGCCAGAAAGGCGTTAAAGAAAAAGACTTGACAATTAATAAAGAAAGAAAGCAAGAAAGAAACAAACAAAAAAAAGCAAACATTTGAAGCGTTTGAAAGAACGAAAACCCGTCTTGTAAATATAAAGCAATGTCTTCAATTGACCAAAAAAAAAAAAAAAAAACCCTGAAAAGTGGAGAGTTAAAATTACAGAAAGAAACTGTAGTAAATAAAAAGACTGGAAAAGAATTGGTTTCGATAAGAAACAAATCAAAAAGTGAGGAAACACTAAAAGCAAAACTGAAGGAAAGAAAAACAGGATTAAATGGCAAAAAGGGCAAAGAAAAATGATTGAGAAGAAAAGAGCAAAGTAAGTAAATAAAATTAAATGCGACTGATGGAAAAATATTCCTTCGGTAATAAAAATCGGATGTCCAATAAGCAGCAAGGGAGACCAGTATTTCTCATTGATTGCATTTCATAAAGTCGTCGACGTTATTTGCCAAGGGACGTGTTTGAATCTATCACGCCGGTGATTTACGGGAATCTCACATAACATAAAGAAAGATGAAAAATGATTTAGCTTAAGCATTTTGATAACGCTGGATACTAGCATAAATCCCATCGTGTTACGAAACCGATTACCAAAAACAAACAGTAAATGACAACCAATATAGATATATATATATATATATATATATATATATGTGTGTGTGTGTGTGTGTGTGTGTGTGTGTGTGTGTGTGTGTGTGTGTGTAAGTATCAGTGGCGAAACGTGATTTGGATTGAGAGCAGGCAGCCGCGAATCTTTTGTCATATACGGTCTACCGTAATATTTCGTCACTTACTGTTTGTCTGTCAACTACTCTACAAGCTACTTGCTACTTCAACGGCTGCGTAAGAATATGAGCCCCCCTTTCATCGCAAAAAAAGTTTTTTTCACTGCTTTTTAAGTAAAAAGTAAGTAATTTTGGTTTAATCTTGATCACAATTCTTCAACTTAAGAGTTTCTGTTTTAACGAGACATTGACATTATTATTTTAATGTTTAAAAAATGTTTAAATAAGTTTCTTATCACTTGACGACAGGTGTCAGAAAATAGCATTGGTTGATGACTGGAAAAGTGAAAATTCGTTATTTTGAGGTAAACTAAATTAATATTGTTTTAATTTAAACTGTTTTAATTACCCAAATATTATTTCAAGATAAAGTTCAATCTTTATTCTTTAAAATTGCACCAAATAACTTTCTTTCTTTAAAATAACGCCAACATTAATACATGAAATTTGAATTTAAATTAAATCTTAAGACATTGAAACAAATGAAAATTTAACTTTTAACCCCCAAAGTATATTTCGCTGATTTCACCCTTTCGCTCCATGTAAGAAATGGTCACAAACTTTCTGGATAATGGTCAAATGACTGAATCAGAGTCTTAAGAACGGGTGGAATATATTCTCCATGGATTAAATCAGTAAAAATGTGACACTAAAGTCGTCAGACATTTCGTATAATCTTCGGAAGAGATTAATACACATTATCCTTCTAAGTCTTTCCCACTATAAGTTCTTTAAATAGAAAATTATTCAGCCGGACTCAATCATCATTTCAGTATAGAATATATATATATATATATATATATATATATATATATATATATATATATATATATATATATATATATATATATATATATATATATATATAGAAGATATAGATGTAGATATATATTCCCTAATGATTTTTTTTTTATTTGTCCGACATATTTTATCACTTTAAGTGTTATTTTTATCGGATACTCGTATCTGAATACCAGCTCCGTTTATTTATTAAATAGAATATTTATTTATTTTTGTCTCTTGGCCTATTAGGGAAAAAAACTGTCAGAGAACACATATTTTTTTTAATAAGATTTTGTGAATATTCAGTAAACGAAAATAAATAAATATTCTGTTTAATAAACAAATGGAGTGTTTACTCAAAAAGGAACATCCACTAGAAATAATGTTTAAAGTGATAACATATATGTAGATAGATAGATAGATAGATAGATAGATAGATAGATATAACCAGGCGGTGATAGATAGATAGATAGATAGATAGATAGATAGACAGATAGATAGATAGATAGATAGTTATAACCAGGCTGTGATAGATAGATAGATAGATAGATAGATAGATAGATAGATAGATAAAGAAACAGAAGTAGCTAGATAGATAGATAGATAGATAGATAGATAGATAGATAGATATTAAGGTAGCATATAGTCATTTAAACATGTTCCATTGACTAATATAAACCTATCATGTCTATTTATTTCATACTAATCCTTTCCTATTGTCTAATCAGCTTCTTGATTTTCATCATGTAATTCATCAAGAAAATCGTCGTAGTTTTCCTCAGAACAGGAAAGAATTGCTATAAAACATAGTGTGTGTGTGTGTGTGTGTGTGTGTGTGCAACTTTAAATGTGGATAGACGTATCTTCTATGCTAACAGTTTCTTTTCTCACACTTCTTTCTTGTGGTACTTGCTTCCGGCTCCATGATTCCCAACCAACTTTAAATGCAATTTCAATCTCTATCTACTGTCCTCCTGATTACTCTTTCATGTTTTCGCTCATTATTAATGTTTCTGTTCCTAATGTTTCCACAGGCTGTAACCCCCTTGTGTCTTAGTGGCTTTAATGCCTTTCATGGGATGATACCGATTATAAAATAGGTAAAATTTATAACGGTTTTGCTGTTTCTTTAACTTTATCAGAACATTTGCAAAGTTGGATAATCTGGAGTCGGAGTTGTAAATCGAAATATTTCCGCATCCCCCCCCAAAAAAAAGAAAAACAAATTCAGATGAACCTAATTAAATATTGAAACGTTAAGTTTATAAACGTTTTCCGACATATTCTATATATAACTCTATATATCTTGCCTGTGAGGCTCTCCATAATCGGATGGTCTAATGCACGACGACGGTCTCTCCTCCAAAGGGGATGTGTATTGTAATCCTGGCGATGGACACATCTTCTTAAGTTTTCTCGAATGCACAAGCCCGTTGACGAAATAAACACTATATATATATATATATATATATATATATATATATATATTAGTCTATCCAAGGTACCCGGCGTTGAGCGGGTCTAAATGTCTGAAATTGTATAACCGTACCCTCCCTCTATATCCGCACCCCCTAGCCTAGAAATATCTGCCTGCGTTTCCGCTTGGATGCATCATCCATTGTTATCCTAAAATACTCCACCCTCATCGTTTTTTACGGTATGTCATTCGAAAGTGTTTAACTGCACTTAATAAAAGAATTCCATCGATAAAACCTTCTTGTGTGGTCGTTGTTATGGATTAAGTTGTTTCAATGTTTTAGATATTCAGTAAATTTTCTATGGCCTTAATAACTTTCAAATAATGTGGCCTTGTTCACATTTATAATAATCAAACAAAACTAGGATAAAGGGTCAGAACTTGATTCAACTGCAAGTGGAAACCCATGATCGCCCTCTCCTTCGCACGTTTACTGTAAAGCTGGGTTTAATAAGAGGTTCTTCGCGATTTTTTCCCTTTTAACACTTCAATAATCCTTCTCAAACAATTTTAGAATCAACGGTTGGTCGAATGTCAGATTAGGATAGAATCATATGAAGAAAATATTCGCTAAATGGAAAAGCTGATTTATGACGTCGTAGATTTCGTCCACTTAACTGAAATAATCTAAACCAAACATTCATGCAAAACAATTTGTGTGTCATGGAATTTACATGGCCAATTGCAAAAGCATCATATACACAACCAGGTAGCTATGGCCGAAAAAAGAGGTTATTAACAGTTTTTCGTGTTTTGTTTTTGTTATACACCGGGAAGCGAGCAGAACTAAAAGCACACTATCTTATTTCGTGCATGGTGGCAATTTTTTTTTGTCATGTTTGAAGGAAATAGGATAATAAACGAGGAACTTGTTAAATTTTATTTTAAGTAGTACAAAAAACTACTTTATTTTAAGTAGTACGAAAAACTTTTTGTGTTATGGCAATGTCTCAGGAAAACTATCAAGCACTCTACATAAACTTGGTAACATGAGCTGATGTTTTGCATTAAATGCAAACGACACCAGCTCATCCAGTAAAAAATTGTTCACGTCTTAATATTGTCTTGGTTTTTGCAAAAAGTCGTACCCAGTTTTAGTTTTATCGATTTTTCTGTCAAATTCGGGTTGCGGATTGGAGATTGAAAATTAGATCTTGACCTAATTTAGTACATTTTCAATATCTGAGTTTAATTTCATCAAAATCGGTCGAGAAATATGGAAGTGCATAAATAGATTACACACAGAGACTCTCCTGTTTTACAGATATAGATGACGTAAGAAACATCTCTTCATAAATGTGAAAGAAACTTATATTATGTTCCAGAATTTCGGGTAATTTCGCTCATCAATTACAGATGGTTCGAAAAGTCAATTTATCGGAACCTCTAGACCTAATGAACGATATTAGATGAAATTTAACAACCACATTCGGGTCTGCAATTATTCCTACTCAGTAGCCTCAAAAATAATTTAAAACATAACAGCCTATCCAATAAACGTTTGGATAATACAATAGACCTTGATACCCATAATGCACCAACAAACAGCATATATAAATAGAGGAGACAAAACGCAACACACATGGCCTAAAGATTGCGTTTAAGTATAAAATAGACTGTTTCCTCTAGTTATTGATCTCAGTATGCACTTTTATATTTGCATACACTTTATTCCTTATGTTGAGCATGTTTACCTATAAATATGGCACATTTTAAAACTAAATTTAATCATATATGTGTGTTTGTGAGCGTATGAAAAGTTCAGTATCATTTCTCTTTATACGCCTATCAGTAAATTCTTGGCCATTTTCATATCAGTATACAAAAAGATGTCACTGAAAAAACATGTGCATCCGTCTATATTTCTTTGATAAGTTATTGTAATTATTTATTTTTTGTACCTTTCTATCTCAGTTTTCTAGGAGCTGCCACCGTGTACCCTGGTTAGTTGTTACTTTGTAAGGTACTGCTTATACTGAGCCTTTCTTGTTCATGTTTCCGGATCGGCACTTATGATTTTTGCTCGATGAAGTAAGCGGCGGACGACTGCTTTCATTACACTGTACGTAAAGTTGATTGGAGTTGAAATTGAGGAATTATCCTTTGAATGTTGGGTGGCGGTATACGGATATTTTGAACCCATGCTCTGTTCGAGATATGAGTACATTCAGTAATGCTAGTTTTTTGTTGTTTTCTCTCTCCGTTGAGAACTGTATCGATGATCTTATTAAGTTCACATGGTCCATCTACGTATCTCAGCCATAAGGTTGGCTTTACCTATTTGGATTCTAATACCATCTCTTCGAAGTATTCCATGCGTCCCATTACTGGTAATAAGGGCGAGCCCATTGCTAAGCATTCATCCCGTCGATATATGTCTGATCCCATTACGGTATTCCGCTCAGGCCAATTGTTAGCTGCCAAGGCTCCATGTACCCCCATTTCAAATGTTGATATAATTGACCAATTAATAGGAAAGTCACCTTAATATGTTCGAAAACTCCACCGACCTTGTGTAAATAATCAAAGATGCTCATATTCAATCCACCCAGACAGTGAGCCTGGTCGTGGTGAGTTGTTCACCAAGGTAGACACGGAGGAGGCGCTATTGGTAGTCAGGGATTGACTGGCCTCGGACTCATCCCTAAGAGAACGGACATGTATACCAATAGATAACCTGATGGAGATGCTAACTTTGTGTACATAAACAACACACTTCTGAATTCCAATCACCTGAAGAAGGCCGGAGCGTAGAACGACCGAAATGTCGTGAATATGGCAATAAAGATGAGGACAACAGATTTGAACAATGTGAACAGTGTAAATAAAAACATGTGTATCTATTTATTCAGGGGACAATTATTTAGAAATTGTAGCAAGCTGTTTTACTTACAATGCATGGAGATTGACCGAAATTAACATATCAGATTAGATGTAGGCTCATGAGCGTTATCACAGATAGTTGGAAGTTGTTCTCATGCAACAAAACTGCCGGAATTTTTACCTCAAGAGAGGCATTCTTTTACGCTTCAAAAAATATTATAGCTGTTTACGCTGGCGCTGCGAGTGAGTCTACCGCCCCAATGAAGGGTGCTGTTGTTGCAGAGCAGGTTTTGGGGATACGATGTAGGTCTAAGGACTGACATCTTTGAAAATGTATTCACGCGGTAAACGCAAGTTAATGCCTTAATTTTGTTATATAAAGTGCCATTAATTAAAGATCTCGTTTAAATTTTGTGTTTGTAGAGAGAACATTGAACAGTGCTATTTATATCCAGACTGTTAATTAAGCCTTTCTTTTGCCATTACAGCAGGGTAATGCCAAGCCACCTGGTACCCTTACTACTCAACTTATCCGATATTTTTTTTTCAGTCGGCATATTGTCATACATTTTCTCCATTTTATGGGACATGTTAGAACGACCCATGACTTGTTCAGGCAGTCAAACTACAAATAATTCCGTATTGCATCAACGACGTATAAAGTTATAGTTATATAGAGTTATATATATATATATATATATATATATATATATATATATATATATATATATATATATATATATAGACTTTCGCTATTATTATGTTCAATAACCCAATAGCAACAAAATTCAAAATTTCCCAAAACTAATTGTGATAAATGCAATGTTCTTCAGGCGTTAAACCGCCAATCCCCATGCCCCGACTGTTTATATCTACAAACGTTTTAATCACTGAAATTAAGCCTATCTTAAATAAATCATTTTTCGAAACTATATACTACAAAGCTAGGGATCGCCACGTTACGTCTACGGAGTTGAATCACTCGCATTTCTCCCGTACTCCATTTGTACCAATCAAACAGAATTTTTCCAACTTTGTCTAACATATTCAACCCTGCACGTAAGGTTTTATCTCCTCTTCCTACCATCTTTCCATCTCATTCAATAATTCTCTAAACACACACGCGCGCGCACACACACACACACACACACAGACACGTACATATAGAAAAATATAAGTATAATAACCTCATCCACATGTAAAATAAAAAGATTTAAAGTAATGGAACCCCTAGTAATAAAAAAATAAACGGCAACACTCAATAACATTAACTACGAAGGCGGCCACAATGTGTTGACTATGTTCGGGGAAATAAAATATTACTATAGCTCTAGATACATACATACAACGCACACAGTCAGTTAAAAAGTAAAAAAAAAATCATCCTTGTTATTTGCTAAAAGCGCTTCGGCATGCAGGACATTTGTACAGTTTTTATACAATTTGCGTCCAGAAAAAAAAAAATTAAATAAAAAGCTTAATCACCGTTCTTTATCAGTATAGGAAATGGACTGCTGCCTAAATACACAGTTATATATATATATATATATATATATATATATATATATATATATATATATATATATATATATAATGGGCTGCCTGACGATTGTTTCTAGCATGAAACAGGGTGTCGCCTCTGAGTGTGAACTTCAATGTACACTTTTATATTTATATTTATATATGGTCTGTCTCTGATATTGAGCACTTTATCCCATAAATATAGCACTCCTTAAAACTATATTTCTTCACATATATATATATATATATATATATATATATATATATATATATATATATATTACTTTCATTTATTAAGGCTTAAACTGTAGCACGTCACGTCCATGAACTTGCTTGACTGTTCCGCTAACCTGATGAATAATTATGAGCACCCCGATACTAAATTGAAAAAAATAAAACAATTATAATTTTTTCTTGTGTATAAATAATTGTCAGAAAATAAAATCCTTACATTTGCTTTGATAAAGTCTCTCAGAGGATGAAACGCGTCGGATAAGATAAGTTTCATTTTGTATATATATATATATATATATATGCATATGTATGTATACACACACACACACACACACACACACATATATATATATATATATATATATATATATATATATATATATATATATATGTATATGTATCAAGGAATGAAGATAAGAAGCGGGTAAACGCAAAAATAAATAAATAAATGCATGTGGTCTTGAAGCATCCTTTTCTGGCTATCTATGAACAGAGGCCTAATGTGTGTTAGTTTTTTTTAACTTGAATCAAACAAAGATGTCCTTTCATAGGCAAGGGAAAATGGAGAAAAGGAAATAGAAGGGGTTGATAATATGATTTTCAAGACAGACAACCCAGCTGAAGAAAGAAGATACGGTGTTGCGATCTGCGGAAGCATAAAAAAAAGAGGGTCTGGTGCTGCACTCATTTTACTAAAAATCTTTTATTCTAACCGTGAATAGATTCCAAAGGAAACATAAATTGGCATATCTTTGACGAAAACATCGAGACTTCAAGAAGATGGCATTTAAGCATGAAACAGATTGTCGCTGCTGAATTTTGACCTCAATGCCATCTTTATATTTACATACACTCGATTTCTTAATAGTAAACACTTTAACCCATAAATATAGGATATTTTAAAAGTATATTTCTATCATATACAGATAGGTTCGCCTATCGTCCGCTTTACAGCCCTACTCGGTTTTTAACCAGAAGTAGAAGTTTATTCCCCTGTTCCCAGATTAAGATTGGGTTTCTGGTTCCTTCTAAAGCTTACTTCAGCTCTATATTTCAAACCCTTGTCCTTACGCTAATATAAATACACGCAGTAACTATCTACCTTAAGTTGCGTTTGGTCCTTGTAATGGATGAATATTAGTAATATGTATATATAAAACACACACACACATACACACACAGACACACACACACATATATATATATATATATATATATATATATATATATATATATACAGACACACACACACCAATTGTCACTTTTTTCTTTATGCATGTCATGAAGGTTTTCAACCGAATGGTTCAGTTTTTGTTTTGTTTTTCTCGTTAGCATTTAATATCTTGTTCCAAAATTGAAAAAGAAAAGATCCTTCAGATAATTTTGAGCAAAGTGACTGTCTGTCAGAAATGTACTTTTTATGGAGTGTCTAACTGCAGTACAATATGGTGGAGTTTTCGATAAGTTATATCTTTGCTCACTTCTGTCCTAGCTGTATTTATCGATCCACCCACGAGGACTGAAGGTGGCACAAGGCCGGTTTAATGTGGGTGTCTCCGAGCCCCTAGACTCGGCTAAAAATATAGCCTTGGAACCCGCCTAGACGGCTTCAGGCCATGTCTACCTCCCCGGACGAAACCTTGCCCTTCAGCAAAGCTTCGTCCGGGTTCCTCTCTGCGTTAGCAGAGAGTCCGACAGACGTCGCTTATAGTCAAAGACTGTATCACGACTCAGCTAGACTCGGATGTCTTACTTCTGTCCTAGCTGCTTGCATGTCATTCTGAGGCGACTTACTTTCTGACAAATGGATTTAGCTTCAAGCTTACTAAATTTATGAGGATACCCTGTTTAACTGAGATTTATTGTCAGACCATATTACTTTATTTTCAAGATTTTATTTCGACTGAAGAAGATATTAAATTCGATATCCGTGATTACGAGACCAACTATCACTCGCCGAACATTAGACTGGGAAAGTCAGTCACCTGATCTAAATCTGATAGAAAATCCAAGGAAGGAGTTTCATATTAAAGCTCATCATAGAAAGTATTGAATAATCTTAACGTGATTTGTCAATATGACGTTAATAAAATTAGACCAATTTTTGCGGTAAATTTGTTTTGAAATTATGCCTAAAATCTGATCAGCAGCCTAGCCAATACAGAGCACAGATACCACATTATGGATAGGCGTCTAATACTCTTGCTTTGGACATTTTTGTTAAATTTGTACATAGACAGAAAGACATATTTTGTTTTCAGATATAATACCCTAAGTATTTACTCTGCTCAACTGTTATCGATGTGTATTGAACACTCCATTACAATAACTCTTTCACGGCTAGAACGTACTGACAGTTTTGGAAAATAAAACTTTCCTATAACTTCAGACACATACATAAAAAACACACATATAGTTAAAAGTAAGAAATGAAAATCGTTTATCATAATGGCTAAAAGAATGATAAAATCTCTCGGATATGAAGAACTCTTGAACGATTTTTGAACATTTAGGTTCCACAAAAGAAAACATTGGACGGACAAAAGAAAAATTAATTGAAAAGCTTAATCACAGTACCAGTTGTCACTAACGAAAATGTATATATATATATATATATATATATATATATATATATATATATATATATATAATGGGCGGCCTGACGATTGTTTCTAGCATGAAACACGTTGTCGCCTCTGAGTGTGAACTTCAATGTTCACTTTTATATTTATATTTACATATGCTTTGACTTTGATATTGAGAACTTTATCCCATAAATAGCACTCCTTAAAACTATATTTCTTCACACACACACACACACACATATATATATATATATATATATATATATATATATATATATATATATATATATATATATATATATTACTTTCATTTATTAAGGTTTAAACTGTAGCACGTCACGTCCATGAACTTGCCTGACTGTTCCGCTAACCTGATGAATAATTATGAGCACCCCGATACTAAATTGAAAAAAAAAACAATTATATTTTTTTCTTGTGTATAAATAATTGTCAGAAAATAAAATCCTTACATTTGCCATGATAAAGTCTTTCATAGGACGAAACGCGTCGGATAAGATAAGTTTCATTTTGTATATATATATATATATATATATATATATATATATATATATATATATATATATATATACATGTTGACTTTTTTCATAAAATATGTGTCTAATGAGCTGAATATGATTTTTCTATTCATCGAAATTAATTTTTTTACTGTCTGTGGATTTTTAAGTTTTTCCTAATTATTCTTATATATATATATATATATATATATATATATATATATATATATATATATATATATATATATATATATACGTGTGTGTGTATGCGTATGTTGGGATATATATATATATATATATATATATATATATATATATATATATATATATATATATATATATGTGTGTGTGTGTAATTACATAAAATCTTATATATATATGTGTGTGTGTATGTGTGTGTGTAATTACACGAAATCATTCAGAAAAATTGTTCATCTCAAAATCATTTATGCATAAATATATTCAATTCAGATTTTATTTTATACAAACTCATCTTGTTACGGATTAGTCTATATCCCAACATACGCATACACACACACACGCATATATATATGTGTGTGTGTGTGTGTGTGTGTTAGGGGTGAGTGAGATATAGATAGAGAGAACATTTACCATATATATAATTATAAATAGAGACGAACAGGCTGATTTAGATAAAATCTGTTTTGAATATAGTTCTATTTATACTTTAATAGATTTAAATTATAACTTCTGTTATTTAGATGTCTAATTTTTCATAGTTTTTTTGCATATAATTTGAGAAAAGGAAACGCTGTAAGAGTCGAAAAACGATGTGTCAGTATTTTCAGCAATATTCATCGTGTCAGCTTGGAAACGTTTATTTATGGATTCACTCAGTCGTCTATTTATTTTGCTTTAGTTGAATATATATTCAGAACATTTCTTCATGACGCTTTTCTCTTTTCTTTCACATTTCTATTTGCCGGTGACAGGAATAACATAGCATTTTAAAAACTGCGTTCTCAAGTATAAACGTAGCTTATTCATGAGTCAATGCCTCCGAGGTATTTTTTTTTTAATGCAAAAGGATCAAGTCTTTTGAATTAATATATATATATATATATATATATATATATATATATATATATATATATATATATATATATATGAAAATTTCTCTGAGTTAACCTGTAGAAAAGACAATATTTATAAATATATTTGACAATAGGAAAACTGTAATAGTTGCTGACGAACGAATTCGGAACTTCTATACTTATCAGAACGAGCAGAGTGATATTTCCAAGCTGATGCACCTTCGTAATCACCATTGGACTCATTCACTTATTTCCTAATCCTCTGCACTCATCGCAGATTGACAACCAAACACACCGAATTCTTCGTAATAGATCTTCCAGGGTGAATGCCAAGCATTACAGCATGCCGCTTACGGCATGTTGCTATTTTTCTTACAGACAGGGACCAACCCACTATATATTACAGTCGATAAATCAAAACAAGCAACGCGTATGCGGGAAATTAAAAATATAATATGCCGAAAATTTACCCAACCTCTGTGTATATATATATATATATATATATATATATATATATATATATATATATATATATATATATATATTAGATTTAAAAGTGAATCAGATATTTTCATATAGTGCTCAATACAGTATTGATAATATATATATATATATATATATATATATATATATATATATATATATATACCAAAGAAAAGTGATAATTAAGTTATTATTTGTATATATTAAAATACAAGAGGAAATATACAGTTAAGTAATTCTTCTGTATATATGCAAATAATAATAATAATAATAATAATAATAATAATATTACCTTAAAAGTATAAGGGAGAGATTGAGAAGATACAGATAAATTGTGAGAGAATTTCAGAGGTATAAGAGAAGAGATAACCTTATTTTATTGAAAAGTATAAGGGAAATTTTGAGAAGATACTCGTAAATCTATAGATATGTGGAGACCTGTTGCTTGATGTAGCTTCTCGAATTTATATTTAACGCAAAATAATACAAAATAGGACATAATAAGAAGGAAAAAAAAACAGTTTTTATAACCAGAAAAATCTTCATTTTTTATTTATGTATGTAATAATTAATAACGGATACTTCCCTTTGTGTAATCTTCCACATTAGCCTTCTACCCCTTTCGGGAAAGATGTATTCTTCCCTGAAAAAGCCTTAACCAATCACCACTTCTTTTCAGTAAATTCAATCTTCTATTGGTTAAGAAACACTAAACTGTAGCAAAGTCGAATCAGATCCTTTTTTTCCGCCGAGCTCTCTGGAGCCGATTTTCTAAACACCTAAGTCTATATAAACAGCCGCATGACTCAGTTCAAGTCAGGTAGTCATCGAATTTCGTGAAATGCTATTAAACTCCACGAATATCAATTCACTGACTGAACATCACTTCAAAATTCTCAATAAACACAACACAGCACTCAATCAACCATTTTCCGCCTGGTAATCAAATTACAATTGACTTAAAAAGTGAACGTTTTCACTACACAAACAGTAATTGTAGCCAAACAGTTAAAGGCAAACAACTCTTCACAACTTAAATTCTAACTAACAAGTAACACACTAATATTTGAACGAACACATTTGAGATTTTTCTTTGCAGAAACCAAATTGTTTTAATTTCACTAACAAATCAAAACCATTAACTTTTATTGACCAAATTTCTGCATGAACATTCTTCATAACCTTGTCTCAATTGCCACAATCACCAACATTCTGTTATCCTTGCATGTATATCTATTGTATATATAAAAATATCTTTATTGTTAGATCTCTAACCACTCTGTTTTTAGTAATTTCTTGCAATATAAATTGTCCTTATATTCTTTATTTGATCTACGTGTTGTGGGATGATGCATAATAAGCACGCATAATCTTTGCCTTTACATAAATTACCTTCGGATACATTTTCACTCAGCTATAACCCTCAATACCTTTAACTGGAATTAAAGTCTTTACTAAAAGAAATATTTTATCAATGCGAATGAAAAGTTGAATGTACTTGCCGCTCAAAATGTTCGCATTGAGAGGGTTGAAAGAATTCTGTACAGCAGAGAATATGTTGAGTAAACTTTTAGCTTGAGAAGAGTAGAAGTGAATGTTTCGTAATGTTTAATTAGATTGCGTTGCTTGTAGTTGAATATTCGTAATATGTTGGTGCTTGTGATGTTCTGTAATGTTCGTAATGCTTACAATTAAGTTTCCGTACGTACGTGTATGTGTACGTGTGTGAATATGTTTTCAAAGCGTCCGCCCGTAAAGGGTTGAAACGCGATTTCTTAAACAGCTACATTTTTGTAAACGAGACAAATCGAAAACAAGGAAGAACGAAATTGAATCAATGCAATCACGTGAAAGCATTTCTGATTTTTTGCGGGAAAATGGTTTTGAATAACGCGTAGGCGTTGTACGGACGTAGGCGAGAACATGATTTTAATATTAACTAACCAATGAGCGGTGAGTAAAATATCAATGCTCTGTGATCCACTTTTGGCACAGATTTGCACAAAATTTGACATTGATAAAAGATAGTAGCAGGATGTTAAAGATACAATCAGTGGTATAAAATAATAGATAATCTTTATTGGAAACGATAGGGGTAGATTCGGATGATACAAGTAATTTGCGAACAGAGATCAGTGGTATGATATAAGCTTATTTTATTGAAAAGGATAAGGGGGAAATTGAGAAGATACTTGTAACTGTTAAGCGAATTGCAATGCCATGTGATATGAATGATCTCAGTTGTCAACACACATGTATTCTCAACAGATCTAGTTATTTCTTATTATAAGTGTATCCTTTCTTTTATATATCATAGTCCTATTTGTTATTATAATTGTCTTATTATCTTACTGTTTATAACTGCAACGTTTTTCTCACTACGCATTATCTTTTTAAATCGTTTTCGGTCTTCTTTTGTTTTTGTGAGTCTTTAATCACAACGAGAAAAAAAAAATCAAACAATGATTTATTCAGTGATATATTTTCCCGCCCTGCTTTAGACTATTTTTTCTTCTACGTGTATTTCATTCGTCTTTCTTTTCTCCATTTTCTTTTTTTTTTTTTGTTGCTTTTTTGCTTTGGTTTTTCTATTCCTTTTCATTCAATTTTCAGGGCCCATTCTCTGGCTTTATCAAGGTCTATAAAAAGCATTTGGTTATTGACGATACGAAGAAACTAGCAGGACAATGGGAAGGATCCAATTTGATATATTCCGTCTTTGGTATTTGCTCCAAGCAGAAACCTGATATTGGATCCTATCACCAGAATCCGATGACAGAAAAAGCGAACAGCGATGTCGGTCGGGTTGGGGAGAAAAAAGGAAATTAGGGGATATTTTCAATAAACGCAGAGAAGAGGGTTAAAGTCTCGGGAGGGTCGTTAAAGATTAATGGTGACAAGAAGAAGATTTACGAGAAAAAGAATGAAGGTGGACAAAAATGAAAAAAAGAAGGAAAGAAAGAAAGAGAGAAATAAAATAACAGAGTCTTTTAAAAAGAAAAGGTGAAGAAAGGAAGGGAGAAACTCTGAAGAAGAAAATAAAAGAAAGAGAAAATAAATGATGAAAGAAAATGATTGTAAGCGAAAGAAATAGGATATAGAACATGAAAAAAGGTGTAAAGAAGAAAGTTAAAGAAAGAGCATTTTTAAAAAGAAATGGTGAATAAAGAAAGAAGGAAAATATGAAGTGAAGGAATGAAGAAAAAAGAAACATTAACGGAGAAAGTAAAGGAAAGAGCCTTTTAAAAATGATGAATAAAGAAAGAAAGAAAAGGTAAGAAAGAAACAATGAATCCACGTAACACTAAAGTAGAAAGTAAAAGAAAGAGCCTTGTTAAAAAGAAATGATGAATAAAGAAAAAAAAGAGAGAAAGAAAGAAACTAAAGAAGAAATTAAAAGAAGACTCTCATAAAAAGAAATGGTGTACAGAGAAAGAAAGAGACAAACAAAGAGAGAAAGAAAGAAAGAAAGAAAGAAAAGGTAAGAAATAAAGAATGAATCAATCAATGTAACACTAAAGATGAAAGTAAAAAAAAAAGAGTTCTATTAAAAAGAAATGATGAATAAAGAAAAAACAGAAAGAAAGAAAAAACAGAAAGAAAGAAAAAGAAAGAAACAAATGAAGAAAGCAAAAGAAGGAGCCTTTCAAAAAGAAATGATTTACAAAGAAAGAAAGAAAGAAAGAAAGAAAGAATGAATGAATGAAAGAAAGAAAAGGTAAGAAAGAAACAATGAATCAATCCATGTAACACTAAAGTAAAAGAAAGAGGCTTATTAAAAAGAAATAATGAATAAAGACAAAAACAGAAAGAAAGAAAAATGAAAGAAAGAAACTAATGAAGAAATTACAAAAAAGAGCCTTTTAAAAAGAAATATAAAAAACAGAAAGAAAGAAAAAGAAAGAAACAAATGAAGAAAGCAAAAGAAGGAGCCTTTCAAAAAGAAATGATTTACAAAGAAAGAAAGAAAGAAAGAAAGAAAGAATGAATGAATGAAAGAAAGAAAAGGTAAGAAAGAAACAATGAATCAATCCATGTAACACTAAAGTAAAAGAAAGAGGCTTATTAAAAAGAAATAATGAATAAAGACAAAAACAGAAACAAAGAAAAATGAAAGAAAGAAACTAATGAAGAAATTACAAAAAAGAGCCTTTTAAAAAGAAATATATACTAGGAAAAAAGAAAGAAAAAGTAAGAAAGAAAGAATGAATCAATCCATGTAACAGTAAAGATGAAAACAAAAAAGTGCCTTATTAAAAAGAAATGATGAATAAAGACAAAGAAAGAAAGAAAGAAAGAAAGAAAGAAATTAATGAAGAAAGCCAAAGAAAGAGTCTTTTAAAAAGACATGATTTACAAAGTAAGAAAGAAAGAAACAAAAGAAACTGACTGTAAGCGAACTGAACAGAATATGAAAATACGACGAAGGAAACAAAGAAAGAAAGAACGAAATAAAATAACCATACACGACAAAAAAAATGGTGAAAAAAAAAAAAAAGAAAAGTAACAAAGAATCGAAGAGAAAAATTAAGGAAATACGGAAGAAGAAAAAAACCCACAAAAATTGCAATATGAGCTCTGGTAATAAATGTTTGCTGAAGACATTAGTTTTATAATACCCAGAAATTCATGCACAGATGTCCTCAAGATGCCCTCAAGGAAACATAGCACAGTGGATAAAGACGTTAGTTAGATCCAGTGAGAGGAACCAAAGAGTCTGAGTTCAATACCCGCTTAAGCCAGTGGAGAACTTTCACAGGGAAATTAACAGGAGATAACTGACATTCTAAACGTCGCATGTGGAACTAAAACAGTCTACCCCAGTGAGCGATATAAAGGGTTCAGTTCGACATTCCAACCAACTGAAGAAGGCCGGAGCATACAACGGTGGAAACGTTGTAATAAATATGGCGACAAATATGAGGACAATAGTCCGAATAATGTAAATAATGTACAAAAGAAAGAAAGTGAAAGTAAAATCACGTGTGGAAGAAAAAGAAAATAAGAAAAAATCTTAACAAATTCTTTGGGTAATATTAGCAGTTTCTCTACAAGGAAACATTTTGCAATCATGTATCGAAAGATACATGATCTACAAAGTGTTTATTACGCATGGCACATAACTGACTGACAGACGTGCTAATTGGGAAAGGTAGGCATCCTCTTCTTCTCCGCAACCCCAGCTATGGGTAAATAGCAGAACAGACCCGGTTCCATAGCTTTGGAGGAGAATTGGTCAACCGCAGAAAGAAATGACAATCTACTTCAGGAAAAAAAATCAGCCTCGTCAGTCATGTATCGAAAGATACATCATCTCCAAAGAGTGTATCATGCAGGGCATGTAAGTGACTTTCATTCAAATTCCAGATCTTAATTTCTGTTTTGGAAAGGTTTATCTTGAATCCTATTTCTTGGAACATTTGATAGACGATGTTGCTTTTCTGTTCAAGATCATTTTCATCCTAACTATAAATGCCTATGACATTAGTGTACCCCACCGCATCATCAGTACATTGGCCTCGGGAGGGAAAGCAGGACCGCTGTTTTTTTTTATTGGTAGATACGTTTAGGATGTGCCATGGATTGCTTAAATGTTCAGTGTTCGTCACTTTACGTTTTGTACATGCTCAGGTCATAGACACGAAAATGATTAACTATTAAATGGAGCCCTCATTTCCTCCTTGTGCTAACTGTGATGAGGTCTGAAATGTTTCTGTATTGGTGTCCTTGTTAGGCATGTATTTGTAGACTGATGCAGTTCCTGTGTTAGATCGATGCATTCAGTGGATTCGAAGCTTGTAGGGCGTTTTCTAATGGATGGGATGAGGAAGTCTCTATCGATGTGGTCATATGCTACTGTCAGACCGGCATTACAAGAATACCATTTCCTATTAGAAGGGTAAGCAATTTCTTGAAGTTAACGAAGAAAAGGGTTAAGAACGAAATAAAGAATGAACGAAAGAAAAAAAAAATAATTGAAATTATATAGAAATGAAGAAAAATAGAAATAAGTACGAAAAATGAAAATTTAAGTACAAGTTAAATTACAGGAATAAAATAAACGAAAGAAGAGAAAAAAATAAAAATAAAAACACCGACGGAGGAGAAAGACAAAAAAAAGAAAAAAAAAAAAAAAGGCATCCATTTCTCCTCAAAATGTAAACCAGTAAATGAAGAACTGTCAGAGAAGAGCGAAATTAAGATAAATGTAATATATCGCTGACCTTAGATGTTGTCGAAATAGACTTTTCACTCAGTGTTATTCAGAAAAGCTAGGTGCAGTGCTGACGAGAGAGATGAGACGCTGATCCAGACACATAAAGCCAAACTGTGCCTGAGATGCACGTGTGGGAAAATCGAGTCGTAGATAGATTTATACATACCCACTCAGGAAGGAGAAACCCAAGTATCGAGAGGCCCCGCCTGGAGATGACCAAGGGGGTCACACACACCAGTCAGCCGACGGCAATTAACGATGAACAATATATAATATTCCATATGAGATCTATTATTGTTCTCATTATTCGGTAGAGGGATGGCAATATTACATAAAGTGGTAATTAAAAGTACAGAGAAATAGCCACACATAAAAAAATTCGGCATAGTGAAATATAGAAATGAGATATTATTTTTACAAAACGTTACCCCCCAATACATAGCCCAAGTTCCAGCCAATAAGGGAAGTTAACTAGCGAGACTGTTGTATAGACATAAAACGAGAAATTAATTACAAATTCTGACGATGCGTAAGATAATGGTTGACTCTAGACTTATAATGATTAGGAAAGTACCCTCTCCGGAGCCTGTTCCACAATGTAGCGATCCATAGGAAAAATTGTCTCAGTGGAAATTCCTTCTTGCCAATGGATCACGAAGGATCCTTGCTTTAAATGTCCGAACTGGTGGAAATAATAAATGTAGCTCGCGTAAACATTATTCATGGAAAATCCTATAGAATCGTGACAGACTTGTGAGGTTTCATTTATGGGAAAATAACTGTAGCTATGAAAATAATCCATAGCTCACAAAGTTGTTTTCATTGATTTCAGGTTGAAAATATTTTTAGATTGTAAATTTTTTTCGGAGGCAATAACTTACTGATACAAGTTTTAATAATTAACCCATGAATGGCGGAAAAGAGGTGGATTCATAACTTTTCCAATAGTATTTGCGCGTAACTTAATATAAAGAAAAACCTAACTGGAATTGGAACTATGCTCTCCGATTTCCAAATGATAGACATTATGCATTACACCATACGCACATCCAAGCTTACAGCACCTGGTATTCTCAAATGGTCAACCATATAGGTGTTGAACAGGCTCGACGTTGCTTAACATTGGTGATCTTCCGAGAACCGGTGTTTCAACATGATACTTTTGAACTCTCTTAAGGTTGAAATGAAATGATTGAACCTTTCCATTCTAGAAATGGTAGCAATGCTACATTTTTACTCTGAACCGACTCTTATCAAAATAGAACTTGGTAGAAGGGACCATGTACTTTCTGGAACGGTACAGGGATCCGACCACATTCCAAGACCATGTGCGATGGATCCAAGTTGAGGTGGAACTGAGTTGCAGTAGACGCTCAAAGCAAAGAACCTCATTGTGAGAAAAACGTTAATACTGAATGGATAATGTTCAGTGTCTGTTCGTTGATGATAGAAAACTTGATATTAGATTTATTACACATTACATGTTATTTACCCCACAATCAATGAAAAAGAAAAAAAAAACAGCAGCTTAATACTAACTCTGAGCAGAAAGGCAGCATTAAAAAGACAGGCAGTTTAATTTTTCCGAAGTGCAAGGGTTAAAGACTCATATACATCGTCCTGCGTATGACAATAAACTACATCCGCGTCCTGGATAAGACGATAAACTACATCCGCGTCCTGGTAAGACGATAAACTACATCCGCGTCCTGGGTATGACGATAAACTACATCCGCGTCCTGGGTAAGACGATAAACTACATCCGCGTCCTTGTTATGACGATAAACTACATCGGCGTCCTTATTATGACGATAAACTACACCCTTGTCCTGGGTAAGACGATAAACTACATCCGCGTCCTGGGTATGACGATAAACTACATCCGCGTCCTGGGTATGACGATAAACTACATCCGCATCTTGGGTATGAAGATAAACTACATCGGCGTCATTTTTATGACGATAAACTACATTTGTGTACTTATTATGACGATAAACTACATCCGCGTCCTGGGTATGAAGATAAACTACATCAGGGCCCTTGTTATGACGATACAATACATCCGCGTCCTGAGTAAGACGATAAACTATATCCACGTCTTGGGTATGACGATAAACTACATCCGCGTCCTGAGTATGACGGTAAACTATATCCGCGTCCTGAACAAAGATGATAAATTACATCCGCGTCCTGGGTAAGACGATAAACTACACCCAACAGCAATGCCACTGATCAGGAGGTCTTGAGAAGCATGAAACCACCTTTTAATTTATGGTGTTTCCAGGTCCACTTTGACTCGCGGTGGTTGCACCTGTTTGGGCTCCCAGGTATGGGAAAATAGTTAACGCCAAACTAGGGTCAAAACACTATGAAAGTGTACGCATAGTTTTTAATACCTGTAATACATTTAGGTAAAATCTTATTACAAGCAATGAATTTTTGAGGAAAAAAAATATTACTAGCAATACATTTTTACCAGCAATAAATTTTTGAAGAAAAATAATATTACCAGCAATATATTTTTGAAGTGAAAAATATTAGCAGCAATAAAAATTTTGTCAGAATTAAATAACCAATTTAGATTGATATGCCATAAAACAAAAACAAAACAAACCAATATATATTGAGATAGATAGATAGATAGATAGATAGATAGATAGAAAATATAACCAGCAATAAAAAAAATTGTCGGCATTATATAACCCATTGAGGTTGATATGCAGTAAAACAAACCAGAGCTATCTTCGTAAATCTTTGACATATACCATCGCTTAACGCTTATCTATCTTTTCCAGATTGGATGTGTGGGTTTAACTGTTAAGTGTCAGATAGGAAACTAGCAAACATACTATTTCTATACAAAATCTCACGATCCACAGTGAGTTCTCATTATTATCCTTCTTAATTCCTTGGGTAACATAGGGCCGCAAAAATACCTCTCCAACGGACGCGGTTCCAGGCAATTCTCTTCAGCTCGGACCCTTGGCCTGCCGGCGGCTTTTCCGGGGGATTTTCACCAGCACGCGGCATACGCTCCATGTCGTTGTTTGAAGATATCGTTGAGGTTTCTGTAACAAGCTAGTTTTTTTTTTTTTTTTTTTTTTTTTACTTTATTAACCTGGAGGGCCAGGATGTCTTTCGTCTGGCTCCTCAGACCTGTCGAGCTTGGTTGGACCTGCTAAGAGCCGAAGCCACGCCCACATAGCTCTGGGAGTCGTTGAAGCAGACAAGCCTTCCTACCACGTTAAGGCGACACACCATGAGGACGGCACAGTGAGCTCTACACATATTTTTGTTCTCGAATAAGCTAAGCTTATTAAATATATACGAGTGGCTGTCCTTAGAGCATTAATGAGCAAGGAAAATGTAGATAACTTGCCTTATCTTGGTAGGCATCTGTCTTCTAGCAGACATTCAAGATGAAATACAGAACCGTATCAAATGTGAAGGGGCATAGATTCCAAAAGTCTTGTATATCACTGAAATCTGGACAACTAATGGACACCTGAAATTCCTTGAAATGTTTGGTCATATTTGCTTTCGAAGCATCTTGGACATTAGTTTGGAAAACAGAAGAGCTATATAATTAAGCAATATAATAATATAATAAGCAATAATGGCAAGCATCGAAGCCATCATCATAAAAAAATCAACTTCGATGGGGAGGGCGGCTGGTTCCAGTGAATGACAACCGGCTACAAAAACAAATCTTTTACAGACAACTCAAAGGTAGAAATCATAAAAGAGGAGGTCAAAAGAAGAGAGTCAAGGACGCTCTAAAAAAAAATATGGAAATGTAACATCGATATCAACAGCTGAGAATCCAATGAAATGAATAAGAAAATCTAGATCCATTGTCAGAGACGGAACAGCAATCTTCGAATCCAAACAATCAGCCGAACTAGATGAAAAAACGAAGACGTCGAAAAGAATTCCTAAGACCTAATCCACTATTTGGAACTAGCTTTTCTCAATGTCGAAGGACCTTTCAAGCAAAAATCGGTCTCATAACCATCTGAGAGTCCACAAACCTAACTGAATGTAATCAAACAACACAAGATCATCATTGTCGACCACGTGGGATAGGCACGACGAGACAAGACATCGATTATTATTGCCGGGTTTGCCGGGTTCACTGTGTAGTTTTGTGTCAGAATATGTTAAATTTATAATGGCACGCCCATTCATAGAAATTTATTAATTAAAGCATCATAAATATCTAGGAAAACCTCACTACGCTTTAATAGTCGAGCAAACGATATATCTTCTTGGCAGATGTTTGATTCTCTTTGGGGGCCACATATTTGAGGCTCTGCAACAGAGTGAGCCAAGTATTTCAGTTGAACTACTGAGACGTGTAGTTACCATTATATACATTCTTTACTTATGTCCTTATCTCTGTTTTTATTCTTACAGTGCTTCAGCAGTTGCGCCGTTTGGCCTTCTGTTAATCTGAGTAACATTCAGCGAATTTTGAACCATTTATTTAATCTATCATGGTAGATTGTTTTCGCAGACTCAACGGAAACAGGACTTGCAATAATTGAGCAGGGCTAAAAAGAACAGGACAATATATCTTTTTCTTGTGTTACACACGTAAGATGGAGTCCTCTTGTCTCTTCATATATTTCTATTTCAACGTTGCTTCATCCAACTGTCCCTACTAAAGCGAGCTAAGCATTCTTCAGTTGAATATTCCTTTTCATCGTTAACTCTTACAAAAAGAGGGAAAATCGAGAAATGTAGAAAAGCTCAGAAAAAGTAAGGACTGTTATATGGAATAAAACCAAAGGCAATAGAAAACAAATGGAGAATAATGATGACAACGAAAATGGTGGGAAAAAATTGTAAGGAGAAAATAAAATAAAAAGAAAGAGAGTTCGAAGGAGATAAATGAATAAAAGTTATTAAAAATTGAAAAAAGAAAAGACGTAGGTGGAAAGAGGAAAAGAAAAATGGAATGAAAGAAAGAAAGAAAGAAAGAAAGAAGGGATGCAAGAAAGAAAAGCAAAATAAGAAATACAATTGGAAATTCTGTAAGAAGTTAGAGTAGAGGAAAAGGCAGAGGAAGCTGAAAAATATTTGAAAAATATTTTAATAAAGGAAAGAAGAAAGAATTAAAAATAGCCACGAAATATTAAATCAAAGATTTATGTAAAAAATGGTAGTTAAAAGAAAGAATGAAAATGATAGAAAATAATTTAAAATAACTATGAAAGATTCAAGTAAAAATTTATATAGAAAGAGGTTAAAAGAAAGAAAGAAAACAGAAAGAAAGAATTTAAAATAGCTATGAAAAGTTAATGTAAAGATTTATATAAAAGAGTGAGTAAGAGAAAGAAAAAAAGAAAGAAAGAACGCAAGAAAGAAAAAGAAAGAACGAAAGAATTAAAAATAGCTATGAATGATTAATGTAAAAAATTTTTATAAAAGAGTGGGTAAAAGAAAGAAAGAAAGAAAGAATGAAAGAAAGAAAGAAAGAGAGAGAGAATTTAAAAGAAATATGAATGATCAATGTAGATTTATATGAAAACATCACTTTAAAAAAACAGAATTTTAAATAGCTATGAAACGTTGACGATTTATATGAAGAAGGAAGGAAAGTAGAAAGCGATTAGAATCACGTATATCACGTGAAAAAAGACAGAAAGAAATGAAAAGATATAAACAGATGTTAAGTAAAAGAAAAAAAAGAAAGAAAGAAAGAAAGAATGGAAGAAAGAAAGGAAACGAATGAAAATAGCATGGAAAAATAAATATTTCTATAAAAATATCGGTTGAAAGAAAGAAACCAAAAAGAAAGAAAAACGAAAAAGAAAGAAAAACGAAAAAGAAAGAAAGAAACTAAGCAGAAAAGTACCAAAAAAGTACAATGATAAAGAAAGAAAGAATGCAGAGAGAGGCCCCAAAGTGTAAGGATAAAATCAAAGATAGAAAGAAAAGAAAAATACATTTTGAAAAATAAAAACGGTTACGAAATAAACATTAAAAGAAAGCTGACAAAAGATAAAAAAAAGACACATAGCAATAAACCAAGAAAGAAAAAAAATGCCAAAGTTAATAAAGTGAGATTATAATATTAAGTTGGTGCAAAAATAATGACGTAATAATGTCGTTTTTTGACGTTAGAAAATACGTCAAAAAACGACATGAATACGTCATTATTTTTGCACCACCCTAATAGTAAAGCTGTTCAGAAAAGACACAAAAACGAAACAATGTGAAACAAAGAATAAAGTGATTGTAATATCCAATGTCGGCTGCCGGTTTCTGGCCATGGCACAAGGTAGGAGGAGCGATTCGAAATAACATGAATGGATTTATTCGATTTGTTAAAAATATGTGAGAAAACGACATTATTTTTGCACCAACCTTATATTAATCTTTTGCAGGTTATTTACAGCCAGAAAATACTTTCAGAGTAAGATTTGTTTGTTTTTTTTTTGTGTGTGCGTGTGTGTGTGTTTTTTTTTTTTCAGATAATAATGAACATGAGCAATAACATGGCGATGTGAAAAAGGTATCTTGAGATTCACAACCAATTATGATTTGTTTTTCAATTAAGAAACGATTTTTTTTTTCTTTTTTGAGCAGCAGCTGAACAGTTTTCCGTACCCAAATCAACAGCTGGTGGAAAATATAGTTAGAAAAAAATCATTGCAACTCCACCTGGAAGGGTCCGTAAGACAAACTCTCTTGAAATAAATAAAAATACCTAAGGTCGCAAAGGAGGCACGGTGGAGTAATGGATAGCGGCTCGGATTGAGGAATCGGAGAGACGAGTTCGAATTCCCATTTACTTGGGAAAGGTATGAATCCTCTTCTTCTCACCCCTGCTATGGGTAAAATAGATAGAAAGTGTTCTACCACAGAAATGGCAACCTACTGCCGGAAAAATCTGCCTCGTAAGTGACGTATCGAAAGGTACATGATCGCCTAAGCGTGTATCACGCATGGCACATAACTGACTTACTGACCAAAAGTTGATTTGAAAGAAAATGATTCTGATTTGTCAAAGAATGGAGTGAATGTGGCATGTCCTACAGCAAGCAGGGTAATCAATAATTTCGTTTTTCTCCGTTACCACATCCAAGAAAAATCATTTGAGCTCCATTTGCGCAAAACACGATTGGAATTTGCGTGTGCCTACTTGGAAATAGTCATTCTTGGACTTCAATATAATAGAATAATGAGACTAAAACTGAACTGTTTGACTGTAATCAGTCACAGTGAGTTTGGATTGATTCATTGTTTTTTACAGTTTATCGACATTTTTTAGGTTATTTAAAACCGGAAAATATTTCTTTTTTTTTTTTTTTTTTTTTTTTTTAGATAATGATTTACTGATTCAAGTCCTACTAATTAATCCATAGCTGGGAGAAGCAGAAGCAGAAGCAGATACATACCTTTCCCAAAGGGTATTTGTGCGTAATATAACAAACCAGACTGGAATTTAAACTCGGCTCTCCTACTGACAATTTCGAGTCATTATCCATTAAATAGCATGAACATCCAACCTTATAGCAGTATTCTCAAGGGTTCAGCCCTTTACGTAGTAGCCAGACTTGACGTTATTTTAGGGAAACATCTCACGCACATCTGACATAATAGCAACCAGTATTCTTAAGGGTTCAGCCCTCCAGGGAGTGGATACACTTGACGTTTCTTATCTTCGACTAGGGAAACATCGCACGCACATCCAACCTTGTCTTGCTAAATTAATTACAACTGAATAATAATTTCGATCCTCACTGGGTGTCCCATACTTTCGCCCTTGTGTCACGTCTAAGTTACGCTTAGAAAAGAATCACATGTCACACCGACGTGATTTAATGTGCTATCAAGCTTTTCCCTCTAGATCAATTACGACTGAACTGTGAGTTTGATTCTCACTGGGTGTCCCATTCGTTTGCTTAGAAAAGCAGTGTGTTTCACACAGCGCGATTTTCAATGTTATTTTTATGCGTATTTAAAAGTTCTTTTAATATTAGAGCGCTCACATGTGCATAATAATAGCAATGTAATAATCCTATATATATATATATATATATATATATATATATATATGTGTGTGTGTGTGTGTGTGTGTGTGTGTGTGTGTGCGTGTGTATGTGTCTGTGTCTTTGTGTGTGTTTATGTGTGTATGCGTGTCTGTGATTTGGCATTAATTCTCTTGAGAAAAATATGAATCCAATGTTACTTGACGCTCTTTCTCCTCGTCAGTCATTTTTTTTGCTATGTTGATATCACCATCTCCTGTTTGAATTATAGTTTACAATCAAGCCGCGGATAATTCCTTACTATTTGGCTTATCGTATTGGGCAATACATTACGCAAAAAATTGCTTCCTTTCTACTGGTTTTCAAGGTTCTTGCGAACGTTATCTATCTGTATCTTCCGACGTTATGCGGTCTTATCGGTCATAATCTTTACTCTGTTATTAAGGCCTTCCGTAACTTTCTTTTATTTTTATATTCATCTCCGCCATATTTTTTTCATTTGATCTTCGGTAAGAAATGTAGCAAGCCTTTGTCAGTAAACGAGAAGCTTATAAATCAAAAGTTCTGTTTGTCTGATTTGTATCGCTGTTATCCTGAAATTGTCGTCCATTTCGATTCTTTTTTTTTTATTATGATCATCAGTTCCTGTGGCTGTAGGTTTCTACCGAAAAAGAATGGCCACCTTCTTCTTTCTTAACCTTTTGTTATTTGGTTCAAATGCTAACTGCTTTTTTGCTTGAAAGATATAAAATTGATGGCTAGGTTCGAAAATGCAGTAAATGCACTCCAAATCTCAACGAGTGACTTCAAGAGACTTCAAGAGACAACAATTTCTTTTGTATCAGATGTTGCAAACAAATGAGGTGCCTTGCAGCAATGCAGAAAAAAAGATTTAATCTTGGTCATTGCACAGAAAGAAATATGTGCATGGTGTTAAAAGAACCTACAGCTATGACTTTTGCAAGTCACATTTTCATTTCATATATTTTAGCTCTATAAGGTATTCCTCAAACATTTTTGCTTGTTTCTTTAGATATCATTCTTAAACCGAAACAACAATAGGACATGTATTCTACTGATTTCTCATGTACTCATTTAGTTTCTTCTTCTTCTTCTTCTTCTTCTTCTGATTATTATTATTACTATTATTATTATTACTATTATTATTATTACATTTGATTTCTGTGTGTACATATTTCGTTCCGGGTCCCAGAGACCTAAGTTTAGAAATGACATTATGACACTTTCCACTGGCCAATTAACAAAACACAAACGCATATTTTACATAGATAAAACCATTCGTAAAATGTTGGCTGTACTCGTGAGAATTTTTTTTTTTTGTATATCTTTAAGGCATGGGCTTCCAGGAATCCCTTCATTGAGTATATTGGAATCGTTTCCAAACAATCCTAGAGCTCCAACTACAAAGGTTATTGTAGATGTTCTCATGTGCCACATTTTTGAGATTTCGATTTCAAGGTCTTTGGATTTTGATAGCTTCTAGAAGATCTTCAAAGATACATTGCAGCCTTCAGGGACTGCCATATCAATAAGAAGGCATTTTATGTCTTTGCTGCCTCTAATCACGATATCTGTTCTGACTTTGTGTGTTGTGACGTTCCATAAAATTAAAATAGGCCCTGGGTGGTGTTCATAACAATTACTTGGAGTTTCCCTTAGGTAAAAGTTGCAGATTTTCCAGTGTAAATATTGGTCTACTCTGTCATGGGGAGTTTTATATTCAGTAGGTGCGATAGAAGATAGTCAGTTGTTTAAGGATATTTATTACAAAATCTGCATTTTGGGCTAACGCAATTTTTCCGTATGTGTGCTTGATAATTTCTAGTTAGCAAGCATTGGTCCGAAGCAGAATGAATAAAGCCTTCGGTTTCAACTTTTCACTCCGCACTACGTAGCCACTGATGGGCACGGGTTTTGTCTACATCAGCTTGTTTCGTGCTGTCAGAGTATTGACCGTGAAGCGGTTTATCTTGCGAACGTCTCTGTATTTTGTCGGTTGCATTTGCCTTTGCTTTCTTTTTTAAGTATTTTCCAGCTTCAGTCAATGTATTGTGCTTTACTAGGATTTCTTCACATATTTGTTGTAGTATTGTAAGACAGTTCTAGTTGAACTAATCCTCTGCCTCCGTCGGATCTGGGCACATACATATGATCAACATCAGTTTTGGGATGATGAATACGGAGGCTAGAAAAGTTCTCATTTTGGCATTCATTCACTTAATGTCCGCTATGGTTCAGTTAAGGATATTGAAACTATTGCACCACAAGGACATCCAGGGTGTTTATAGCTGATATTCTTTTATTTGAATTCAGTTCACTACCAGACGCACACACATGTATTATTCCTTCTTAACTTCTTCATTTGGATATGCCGTATTCCATCTCTTTCCCTAATTCCGAGGTACTTATAGGCTTATTATTATTCCATTTCCGTAATCTTTGTGACAAAATCAAAATCTATTGAGTGTGTTTCTGTAGTTTTTCCTTTCTTGAAAAATACTTTTGCACATTTATCTATTATTCTCCAACTCATTGTCGTCTTTCGCAAAGGGTTTGAGATCATCCCTGTATAGTAGATGATTGAGTACTTTCTTGTTTAATTTGTAACCATAGCTATTATTGTTTAGATTATGCGAAAGGGGAAGTAAGGATAAACAAAACAGAAAGGGTAAGAGAGGGTATCCTTGAAAGATTCCTCGTCGGATATTCAGGCAGTTGGAAATGGCATTGTCTTTTGTGTGATTTAGGTATAAAGTGATGTTCCACATTCCATGGTGTGTTTAAGGAAATTTACTATGACGAGAGATTTTGTACATTTTAAGGATCCAAGAGTGTGACAATCTATCAAAGGCTTTAAGATAATCAATCCATGCTGTTAAGATTTCTAGGTCTTCTCTTGCAATTTTCCAGGATCATATTCTTTAGAATTGGCTGATCTTTACAACCATATAAACCTCTCCTGCACACCTTCTGTTCCAGTGGAAGAATGTTGTTTCCTTCGAGAAAAGTGTAAGTACGATTTTTCAGGTCAGACATGACCAATTTATACGTAGTGGATGGACATGTTATTGGCCTATAATTTTTGTGTCATCTGTTGCATTCGTTTTGGGTACGAATTATGTAATTATCTTCAGTGATCCATTCCGGGATTTCATTAGGATTATTGATAATTGATAGAGTTTGTGCAAGGGTTTTATGGATTGATGAGAGATGATAGAGCCCAAAATTGGACACTTTGTTATTTCCTGGGGATTTCCATTTTTGGCGATTTCGTTAGAGCTTGCCTAACATTATTCGTGGTTATATTTTCCCACAATTGTAGCGCTTTATCCACCATTCGTTCTTCGTCACCCTGGATCCATTCTGCATTGGGATTATATTCCTTTGAACTGCTCCGAATATTCTCGCAAATTTTCTGCCTTTTGTCAATAGATGGTGATTTTTTGACCTGTATAACTGCTTTTCCAATTTCCCTGGAAAACTTCTTAAAATCCGTTTGGAATATTTTATTTTTGGCGATAGAACCTAGGAAAAGGAAAGCCCAAGTATTCTCTTCGCTGACGCAAGATAAGGAGCTATCTTGTAGGGAAGAGATAGGAGGTAGGGCAATGAAAGCCCTGATAGACACAGGAGCGTCTGTTTCATTGCTGAGAGAGGAAGCATACAGACGGGTGAAACAGAAGAATGGGTTGCAGGAAGCGGACTTAGAAGTCACGCAGGCAGATGGAGCTCTGCTGGAGATAAAATGGATGGCGAGGCTCCCTGTGAGTATTGGGAAATTAAGAATCACCCAGAACTTCTACGTAACCCCCAACCTGTGTACGGAAGCAATCTTGGGAGAAAATTGGCTTCAGAGCCAGAGGGCTCGGATAGAGTCCAACCCCACTGTGCTGCTAGTGAATGGCGAGAGAACGCCATTGGTATGCCCACCGGAAGAAGATATAACAATAGTGGTGGAGGAAAATGTAAAACTACCCTGCAGAAAGGCGGTGTCGGGAAAGGGTAGGCTAATGTCAGGGAAGAAAATAGGAAAAGGAACCCTGCAATTGGTCCCTGTAGTAGGGATGGGCCTAGAAGAAAATGAGGTAACTCTGTGTGAGGCAGTAGTGGAGGCAGCTGAATTAGTGCCCATTATGATGGTGAACCAGGCCCAAAAGACGATAAAGGTTAAGAGAGGGGAAGAGTTAGGAAAAGCATTACCCCTACGAACTCCGAATCGAGTGAGATTCGAGGAGAAACAAGGAAAACTCATAGAAAAACCAGAAGGAATAGTAGACGAAGATATATTGGCACCGGATCAATTTAGGGCCAGAGTGGGAAGTCTGCTGAGAGATAATCGAGATGTGGTGGCCCAATCAGATAAGGAATTAGGCCAGACCCACACAGTAAAAATAAAAATCGACACCGGCGATCACCCCCTGCGAAATTGAAGCTCTACCGAACACCTATTCATAAGAGACCCCTTGTGGAAGAGGCAGTAGAAGAGATGTTGGAAGCTGAGATGATCGAAAGATCGATCTCCCCTTGGAGCTTTCCAATCGTGATAGTAGGTAAGAAAGATGGCGGGCACCGTTTTTGTGTAGATTTTAGGAAACTGAATTCTATATCGAAACCATTGGCCGTGCCATTACCACTAATCGATGACATATTGGCATTATTAGGGAAAGCGAAGTACTTCTCTACGTTGGATTTGAGGTCCGGGTATTGGCAGGTAGCCTTTGATGAGGCTGACAAGGAAAAGGCTGCATTTGCGTGTCACTTGGGACTATTTCAGTTCAGGTTGATGCCATTCGGTTTAGCAAATGCCCCGGGAATCATCCAGCAGCTGGTGTCAATAGTGTTAGGAGGATACGAGAGCTTTGCCATGGCATATTTAGATGATATTTTGATATTTTCAGAAACAGTAGAACAACACTTTTTCCATCTAAAACAAGTGTTGGGAAGACTAAGAAAGCACGACTTAAAATTGAAATTGTCGAAGTGTCAGTTTCTGAAGGAGGAGAGTAGATATTTGGGCTTTGTTATAAACGGAGATGGTATTAAACCCGACATGGATAAGGTGAAAGACATAAGGGAAATGCCAGAACCTAAGACAGTGAGACAAGTAAGAGGCTTTATAGGATCTATAGGGTACTACCGACGATTCGACCCGGCATTCTCGAGAATTGCCATACCCTTAGTAGCCCTGACGAAGAAATACGCTAGGTTCAAGTGGACAGAAGACGGTCAACGGACATTTGATACCTTAAAAGAACAGTTGACAGCCGTCCCACTGCTGACGTACTCAGACCTCAGCAAGCCCATGGTATTATACACTGATGCCAGTGAGCAGTTTGTACGAGCAGTTCTTATCCAGCCGTGTCCCGATAAAGAAGGACCAGTGCCAGGCATACCAGAGGAGGTACCGATATACTTTCTCTCTCATAAGCTCTCAGAGACACAACAAAAATGGCCAGTAATAGAAAGAGAAGCATATGCTATCATGTATGCTCTCCACAAAACTGGACTACTACTTGAATGGTGCGGTTTTTACTATAAAAACAGACCACAAGCCTCAGCAGTACCTACTGTAGGCAGAATGGACAAATAATAAGAAGATTCAACAGTGGGCGCTAAAGTTAAATGGCTACCACTGTAAGATAGAGTATTTGGCAGTGAAGGAAAACACGTGTGCAGATTTACTCTCTAGAATACCGAAACAACTGGAAGAAAGATCTGTAAAAGTAGAGCAGGGAGTAGATGATAAAGCCTATAGAATCGGACTAATAAGCTAAAAGATCGCCCTATGTTAGAATCCTTACTGGACAGAAGGAATTGAGAAGGAGCAGGCAGACAGTGAAATAGCTGCCCTTAGAGAAAAGGTGGAGGCAGAAGAGACCACCAAGTATGCAGTAATAGAGGAACGGCTCTCAGGTAGAGATGAAGAAATCAAGCCCAAATTGTATGTGCCCAAAAGTTTAAGACCAGCTTCAGCCGGGAACGTAAAGCCTCTCTTCTCGACCTGTGCTTTACCTCCATCCCCGAATCCTGCAGCAACTCTGCCTCGCAACTCTGCCCTCTTGGTAACTCTGATCATGCAGTAGTATCAGTTAACATCTCCTACAACTCCACCCCCTTATAAAGAACCTCCTACCACTAGAAGTTCGTTCTACTATCAACGAGCTGACTGGGACGCGTTCCGTGATTTCCTCCGCGATGTCCCCTGGGATGGAGTCTTCAAACTCCCCGTCCAAGAATGTGCTTCTGAGGTCTCTTCCTGGGTTAAAGCTGGAATCGACGCTTTCATCCCATCAAGGAAATATAGGTTCAAGTCGCGCTCCTCCCCTTGGTTCTCGGCCGCTTGCTCAGCCGCTATCGCCCATAGGAACAACTACTTCCACCTATTCCGTAGCGACATGTCTGACTGCAATAGATGTCTCTTTGCCTCCGCCCGTAACGAATGTAAGCGTGTCCTCAACGATGCTAAGTCACTATTTGCGGCTCGGATGAAGGAACGTATTGCATCTCGCAAATTTGGCTCCAAAGATTATTGGCGTCTCTGCAAGAGCGTATTGAACAATTGCAAACCCTCTATACCTCCTTTATTCAACCAGTTCGAAGTCCTGACCTCTTCTACCGACAAGGCTGAATGCTTTGCTCGGAAATTTTAATTCAACTCGACGCTCGACTCTTCCGGTGTATCCATACCCGACTTCCTTCTTAGAACTGAGGCCATATTGAGTGGGTTAAACATAACCCCATCTTTGATACTGGGCGTTATCTCCAATTTAGACCCCAACAAGGCTAGTGGTGGAGACGGGATACCAGCCATTGTCTTGAAGAAATGAGTGCCTGTACTGGCGCCCGCCCTTTCTAAACTATACAACTATTGCCTCAAAGAATATTGTTTTCCTGACTGCTGGAAGTCCTCTTCGATCGTTCTTGTGTTCAAGAACTCCGACGACCCTTCTGACCCTTCCAACTAGCGTCCTATCAATCTCCTTCCCCTCTGACCCTTCCAACTACCGTCCTATCAGTCTCCTTCCCCTCTTCGGCAAAGTCTTCGAAGCCCTAATCAATACCGGGTGGTTAACCACCTCACATCCCATAATCTGCTCTCAGACAAGCAATATGGTTTCCGCTTTGCCCGATCTACAGCCGATGTGCTTACGGCCATAACTGAAACAGTCTTCAAAATAACGGGGAAGCCCGAGCCGTAGTACTAGACATCTCCAAAGCATTTGATAGGGTTTGGTATGCCGGCCTTCTTCGCAAGCTCCAGGTTTATGGCATTACGGGTCGATTATATAACCTAATACGATCATTCCTGTCAAACCGTAAATTGAAGGTCGTTCTCCTCCGGGTTCTATCCCACGAACGCAGGTGTTCCTCGAGGCTCCATTCTAGGCCCCACTCTATTCCTTATCTACATAAATTACCTTCCTGACGCAATAACTTCCCAAGTTGGCATCTACGCGGATGACACCACAATTTATTCCTGCCTCAAAGACAAATCTAGTCTCGCTGACAAAACTCGCCTGGCCGTGCGTCTCGAAAAGGACCTCCAATCGATTGTGAACTGGGGCATGAATTGGCTGGTCAACTTCAACGCTTCCAAGACAAAACTGCTCTCTATTAATCACCACAGAGAACCCTCCCTTCCCTCCATTAGAATGTCTGACTCTCAACTTCTCGAGAGAAACTCTCTGCGGCTTCTCGGTCTCACGTTGACTGCTGACCTGAGATGGAATAAATACATTGAATCAATTGCCTCGTCCACTGCAAGGGAAGTTTTTTCTCCCAGGAGTCGATCCTCCAAATCTACAAATCAACAATTCGCCCTTGCATGGAGTATTGCTGCCATATATGGTCTGGAGCCTCTTCTGTTTTCCTCGGGGTTCTTGAAAGGCACCAGAGGCGGATATGCAATGTAGTTGACCCTGTCTTGTCTACAGTCACTTTCTCACAGACCCGCCGTCGCCTCTCTCTGTCTGTTCTACAAATACTTTCATGGAAATTGCTCCGAGGAGCTGCATTCGCTGGTTCCCAGACGTCATGAGTTCCAGCGCCTTACGAGGCTGGCATCCCGCTCTCACCCCTTCACTGTCGAAACTCCTAAATGTATCCGTCTCTTCTACTCTAATAGTTTCATGTCTCGCACCTCTCGCCTGTGGAACTCCCTTCCCTATTACTGTTTCCCTGTGAGCTATAATCTCCAGCTATTCAAGTATAATGTCAATCGACATCTCCAGTTGCCTTGATCTATCCACTACCCTCATCCTTTATTCTATCACTCCTATCTGATCTTGCTCTAAATTTTCTGTAGCCCCTTGCGTCCTAGTGGCTTCCCGCCTTGCTTGGGGTGAAATGCTTAAAAAAAATATTAGAACAGTGCCACGAGAGGTTGGGTCACATGGGAATTGATAGAACATATGATCTAATAGGGAGAAAGTACTATTGGCCCAAACTGTACGGCGAGGTCACTATGTTCGGAGCTGTGTAGTGTGCCAGTCGCAGAGCAGAAGGCAGGAAATGGCACCATTGGAGGAGATGGACGTGCCGAACTTCCCCTTCGAGAAAGTGAGTATGGATGTATCAGGACCATATAGGGAAACTGCACAAGGAAACAACTATATAGTGAGTTTTGTCGATTGGCTAACAAATTGGCCTGAGGCATATTCAGAACCAGACAAGAAGGCGAAAACTGTAACCGATTTGATAAGTGAAATCTTCCCTAGGTATGGCGCCCCTGTGCAACTTGTCACTGATAATGGCACAGAGAATATAAACAGCATAATGAGAGAAGTGCTGACAGTTTGAATATATATCACGTAAAGACATCTCCATATCACCCCCAAGGAAATGCTAAAGGGGAAAGGTTTCATAGAACCTTGGGAGATGTGCTGGCCAAGCTGGCCAGACAGAATACAGGAGATTGGGATTTGTATTTGACGCAGGCTCTGGCGGCCGTGAGGTTTACGATAAACGAAACCTCTAGATTTTCTTCTTACTTTATGTTGTTTGGCAGAGACGTGGTCCTGCCTATGGATAACCTGTTGAAGCCCCGAAGAAAGTATATGAGAGAAGATCATCATCAGTTTTTGCTGGAACAGCAATATAGAATATTTGTACAGGTCAGAAGAAGAATATAGAGGGCACAGAAGAGAAGAAATGAGAGAGTCAATGCTGAAAGAAAGGTAGTAGATTTCAAGGTTGGAGACCCTGTCTACTATAAAATCTAACAGAGAGAAGGAAAGCTGGACCAAAGATGGGAACCGTACTACCAGATAGTAGAGCAGACGGGTCCAGTATCATATGTAATATGGGATCAAGTGGCAGGACGAGCAAGGAGGGTCCATATCAACAATCTGAAGGCTGAAATAGCTAACCTGGAAATCAGCGAGCCGAGGCCTAAGAAGACAAGAACAAGGAAGGTAACTCTGGTTGAACCGGAAGAAATGGAGACGGAAGAAGATTCCGAGGAAAATGAAGAGATAGATCGACTTAGCCAGATAGGCGAAGCGATTCGAGTGACGGAGTTGGAACCCTAGGCGGGGATCAGCGGCGTTCAGTCGTCACCTGAATCGGTGCAGAGAAGACCCTGTGATGTCACCGTCGCACCCCAATGCCCAAAGAAAAGGAAGAGAAAAACCAAGAGATCCAATCAAGAAGTTAAGGGCTCTAAAAAGAGGTACCCTAAACAAGACGAAGAGTTCAACGAGGGGGAGGAAGATGATCAAATACCCCTTTCCCAACTCAGGGAAAGACTAAGAAACATGAGAGAATTAGACATCGAGTCAAGACATAATGAAGACATCCAGGGCGCGGACTCGAAACAGAAGGAAGAATCAGGAGAGGAAGAAGAGGACAAAACACCTCCTGAACGGGAATTAAACACCGAGGGAAGGTTAGAGGTCGAGCAAGAACTACCTCTGAAGATGAGATTGAGAAGGGTGAAGAACCCCAAGTCTCAGTGGAACAAAGAAAGCGGTGCAGAATAGAAGCACTCAGTGTCGACAGATAACGACACTGGCTCATCCAAAAACCTACTGCTTGACTGTGGTGGATGTGGATGGAGGGGATGGAGTCGCGAGCTGCACCTCACGAAGGACGGAAGAAGATTATTGGCATTGCTGACTGGCCATCAGTGGTGTCATGAAGTACGGCCTTTGAAGTAGGAGCCCCACCCACCTGTCCGGACCATTCTGTCTGCTAGGAGTTAGTTAGCGGAGGGAAGAACTGAAGGATTACTAACTTAGTAAGAAATTATGGAATAAATGAGTGAAGAATTGAACAAGACCGAATGGTTATGAAGAATAAAAACAAGAGAATTTTGTTGCCCTGCAGGAGTGATCAAAATGAAAGTGTGATGATAGTGATATGGTAGCCACATGAATGGTAGCAAAGTATAAGATGGAAACAGAATACATACCTTTAAATTCGGGTAGAAGAAAATTCATGTTGCTAACAGCTGAGGAAGCTAGAAAGTGTAGAAATGATGCTCTAGGGACTTGTACATCGTTAATCCCTATCTATATAGCTGGTAATCACAAAATGTGCATACTAGATTTGTTTGAAGATAAGAAAGAGGGAATTAAGAGAACTTGTCAAGTAGAGGTATTAGCAAACACGGCATTACAACAAGCTGTCAGTGTGTCAGACGGGATGTGGGCAGTGGCCACAAAGAAACCCATTAGCTTGTCTAAGGTATGTGGGGGAGAGTCCACAAGGACATTAAGAGTAAAGCCACCATTATCCCTGTTAAAGTTACCCCTGGGATGTTCGGCATTTGGGATATCTATTTCCTTAACCCCCTATTACCAGGAAGAAGAAAAATAGGAAGAGAAAGTTTCAATCATAGAAATGATTGACAGAAGCTAAGTCAATTGTACAGAGTTGTGGGAGCCAATAGTGAGGGGATTCTCCAATGCTACCTGGAATAAAATGCCAGTACTAATGAAGCCAATAGAAAAGATCGATATGGATCAATTGATGGACAAGTTAAGTGCGTTGGGAAATGGAGATATGGCTGGGGACGATGATGAGCAGATCGCGATAAGTTGGTCAGCAATGACGGGTACATTCATAGTTATGGCCATAGGGGGTATGGCAATATGGAAGATTAGACGTAAGAGGAAATTAACTAGCGATAATCAAATGAGCATGCAGCAACTTGAGAGGGAGATGCCAAGCATACAGAATCGGTCAAGAAATTGCAGAAAGACCAGCAGAGGAGGCTGGCGTGAAACCGACACGTGCGGCGGAAAAACCTCCTACAGCAGAGAGAAAAACATTGACCAAGAAGAACAAGCCATAGTAACTACACACATGCACCCACAGGCACACGCACACTTTAAATTCCATGAGAAACAGAAGAAGATAAAAAGAACATTACACTTGCATTTAGAACAGAAGAAGATGAAAAGAACATTACATTTGCATGTAGAACAGAAGAAGATGAAAAGTACATCATCTTGCATGTAAAACCGTAAAAAAAAAGGGGAAAAAAAAGAAAAGAAGAATAGAATTGCATGGAACAGATGCATGATGCATGATGCATGCTAAATAGTGTATTTGGGTTAAGGTGTCATTTACGAGTAAATGACAAATAGTTTAGTGGAGGATTGTGACAGTATTTACGTCGCTAGAAAGAAAGAAGAAAAAAAAGAAAGGCGAGAATTAAATTTAGGTGATAAGAAGCCATCACGAAAAGGACACTAAGCGGTGTTATTTTTCTGACAGGGAAAGTGGTAAGATTTGTATTTCCATTGTCGAGAAGGTGAAACACAGTATTTAATCTGATTTATGTTACGGGGCGGCGAGTAAGATATATCCAATCTACCCATGTCAATGAAAAAGAAAAGATTTCTTTCAAGTTGGACAAGAGACCTCCCACAGGGTGCTGGGAGATAAAATTAATTAGGTCAAGCTTGACCGAAACCATAATGTCCGTGGAACCACCTCCATGTCATTTGGGAAAACACCTGTTTATCGTCAGGGCTGGCTATGATAGCGAAATTATTTTATCAGACCAGTTAATTAACAACAGAATGCAAATACGTCCAATTGACCACCCACTTGTTTGAGTGACATTTGACTATGATGAGAGTCTAAGGTTTGTTGTCGGTCAGAAAGAAAGAAAGAGAAAGAAAAGAAAAAGAAAAAAAAAGAAAAAAGAAGATAATTTTTTTTCTCTTTGAGCAAGAGGCTAGTCTGGCCACACCCACGCTGCTGAGCGCCCATTGCCTGGATGGTGGCATGAGCGTTAGGCGGAGGTAATCATGTGAAGAAGGAGGGGAGGCCTGTTGCGCCCCCCTGAAAAGATAGGTGTGAGATGCCACTGTGAGAGAGATGGGAAACACGTTGACACCCTCTGAGGGCATGGTGAGATACCAATATGAAAACAGATGAAGGTGGGAAGACGAAAGACTTCCAAAAATGGAAAATAATAAAATTTTCCTGACTGAAAACAAAGAAATGTATTGTGGGTTTAGAATTATCAAGGAACCTCAAACCCCGACAATCCCACCCCGGTTTTGTTCGGCGTCCATATAAGCAGAGTCGCAACGAGTGAAAATCAGTTCAGTTCGAGTTCTAGTTGAGAGGCAGTTGAGTAAAGTTCGCAGTTGGAGTTGCACCCGCCTCGCAGAAAGCTGACTTGAAAGATTCCAGGCATCACGACCTCAACTTTTAGCCAAGAACAATTTATTTTTGAAGAACGACTTAGACTCATACCACCAAAACAAGTTTTACGAATATCGCCTGAAGATACACCAAGAACCAGTTTCTTAAAGAACAAACAACTTAAGATGTTAAGACTCGCCTAACAAACACAATGTGTCACGAATCCATATAGCGGGTTGGGAAGAAGACGCAGTCCTGTATTCAGCAACCAGATATAAAATATTGTTATCCTTTTTTTTAACACATTTGAACTTTTCGTGTTATTATTTTATTTTCTTTTACATATACTTGTGCGGTTTTAGCCTTGATCGAACTCGGCTTGCATTACGAACCGGCGACTAATTGATTTCGTTTGCCTAAGATCAATTTACAACGTGGGTAGGTTAGAAATCAAAACAGTTACTTCGGTAACCAGACGTTGGAGGCGAGCTGGGAACGACAAGGCTGATACCTAATCTAACCAGATTCCGATCCGAATCACCAAAAGTTTAGAACGTCACATTTGGTGCCGCGACCAATACCAAGCCAGTTGGTCGTCACAGGACAGGATAGCACAACGGACGCGAGTAGGCAGACGTCACATTTGGCGCAGGGACACCGGGGGACGTCACATTGCCTTGTCAGTTGTTTTCAATAAAACATCTACACACACACACACATATATATATATATATATATATATATATATATATATATATATATATATATATATATATATATATTATTGTTATTATTAATACTTAACATTTATCGATAACGATTGTCATTACAATTAAAATGTTGAAGATCAAAGTTGACTCGGAGTTTAGAAGTCGGAAGAAACTGCTAGCATAGAAGTCCCGGTTACATCTAACCCTTTCAACTGTAAAATGATGAAACCTTGTTGAAAAACTAGTAAAATTTGCCATTAAAGTATTTAGCTAAAGTCACTCGGAAGCTACATTACGGCGCTGGCAAAATGTTCGAATGGAAGATGTCAGGTCAGAACTGATAATATTAGCACATTCACTCTTTATACGTTCAATTAAGTCTGTTGCATCGGCCAATACATAGAGATAGGTATGTGTGTATGTGTGCTGTGTTTTGGCAGTAGTGCATTATGGGTAAGTCTGTTGTATTAGTCTCGCGGTTATTAGGTGGGCGGTAATGGTTATTTTTCAAATTATTCGAGGAGCTATTGAGTTGAAATAATTGTGAATCCGAAGGCAGTATTGTTGCTATATTATAGCATTGATTGATACGTCTATTATTGATTGTTTTGTTATTGATTGTTATTATTACGTTTACTCGTGTTTATGTTTGTATTCGTAGTTTGTTAATTTGTTTATTATTTACTTATTTATTGATTTTGATTAATTCATTTATTTATTTTATTTATTTGTTTTTATTTTTTGTTTGTTTTTAATTTTCGAATTTAAGTAACGTAGTAAAAATTTGTTTTCGTGAGATGAGTTCTGATCGTTTATTTAGCAATTTGTGTTGGTCTGGAAAGTTAATTATATTTACTTTGTCCTCGGGGCTGAGGTTACAGTTTGGGATTTATTGTAATAGGCTGTGCGAATTTCCATGATATTTTTGGTGTGTTTTGGTGTTTGATCTTAACTTGCCATATATATTTAGAAAGCATTGTGCTGTTAGCTTAATTATTGTTTGTAAAGGATGTTTTGTCTGCCTAGTTTCTTTGTTTCCAGGGTTCTTCAGTTACTTCTATGTATATATTTCATTATTATCTGCTAGTTTTACAGTGGCTTGGTATATTACATTGTTCTGCAAGCAATTGACATTTAAGGGACATTCGTTCTTTGATCTGCAGTTACAGGTGTCATAGGAAACAATGAAGTAAGACATTAAGGTTGTTTCTACCTCTTTATTTATCTAGAAGTGATCTATTTGGACGGCTAGGAAAAGTTACTAGAATAATCTGAAAATTGTAACGGGAGCAAAACCGCCTGTATATCGTTAGAAATGAAATTCGAGCAAATACTAAATGATGTAAGAAAGTAAGAAATGATATAATAAGCTTGCAGCCGGATTTGTTTAACCTCTACAGCGATGTGGTGAAAACATGAAATGCTTCCAGGATTTATTATTGGAGGACAAAGTATTAAGAACGTATAATATACAGATGAAATTCTGTTGAAGTCAAAGAAGGGGAGAAAACTGCAGAAACTCCTAGACAAAGCAGTAAAGTAAGAAAGTAAGAATAAAGGCTTACTCATCACTTGTAAAATGGCAGAATATAATGTCGTTTGCATTAGGAATATTACAAACTGCAAGCTACGAATTGTAGACATCAGGAAAAGTAAAGAGGTTTAACTATCTAGTAATTGTTATAACAGAAGAAAATATTACACAGAATTCCGAATAGCGAGCGATATCTTGTGAAAATTTAATAAGAATATTAAGAAACGGGATAATTTCGTTAGAATCAAAGAAAATATTGAATTGCAACGTAATATTCATTCTCCTGTATGGCAATGAATGCCTCATATTTTCTCATAAATGAAGTGGATCTAAAGGAGGATATTGGGAATATCAGGTGGAAGAACACATAGTTCGAATTAAAAAGAAAAGACAGTTGAAATTTCATGGACACAAAGTCTGACCAAGTTCAGTTTGCTTATTGAGAAATTCCTATTTATAGGACATATTGAAAGCAATAAAGAAACAGCGAGTAACAAATATAAGGAATCTTGTAATTGTATAGCACGAAAAAAAAGGGACGTTAATAAAGACATTTTTTGAAGCTACGATTGAGACGAAGTGGTCGAGTGCCACGACCAATAACATCCTGAAGGTACAGGGCCCATTAAAAAATGAATGAAGTCAAAATTCTTTTCATTGACTACTGAATTTTGCTTGCGGCGAAAATGGCATAGAGTCCTCTTAAATTTTTACATTTTATTTTCTTTATTATTTCTGTTTTTTGGTTTGCATTTTTTTTTTTTACGTGAAATTGTTTCATGAATTTTGCCATGCAAGCAGTGATCAATACTTTACGCAGTGATCAATACTTTACGCACGAAAATATATTATCATCGAGATAATTCACTTATCGATTTATTTATCTATTCTTGGATTCGTTTTTATTCATTTGTCGTCCATCTTCACCTTAGAGATTTTTTGCGAAAATAAATACGACCTATTTCCACATTCCTAGTCTCCTTCCCAAAGACGGCTAAAGTAATAACAATACCGCATTCTTGAAGCAAGACAGGCGAAAAAATAAACATGTTCTCAACCGGAAGTTA
>OZ010590.1:20565419-20600419 GCA_963932145.1 Acanthosepion lycidas | reverse complement strand
AGGGTACCAATATAATCAGTACGATAAACATTTATTACATATTAATTATTAACCATATGACGAAAATGAAGCACAAAGAGAAAGGTTTTAATTTTGGAATTTTCGGACACGACTGTGTACGAAAATTCTATTGTATGCTCAAAGCCGATTTCTGTCTGCTTCCTCGGTGTGCGTAACATTTTATGAAAATAAATTTAAATCTCGCAAGTTGTAGCAAAAATTGTCGGACCAAGTTATATAATGTAGAAAGATGGGCTGTGGTTAGAATACAAAAAGAAGATGAAGGGAAATGGAATATATAATAAAATATTTTAAAATAAAGTAAAATGAAAAGAAAAGGTGAAGGGACAAAAACTATATATATATATATATATATATATATATATATATATATATATATATATATAGATATATGACATCGCATCTTCTCAGGTTAATATTTGCCGCTGGCATGACGTGGAATGTTTATATTGAATGAATTGTTAGGTTTACTGCTAAGAATTCTGGTTCACTGTGCATATTATTTTTCTTCTAAGGAATCTATCTTCCGCATTTATAAGTTTACCATTCTTTCTGTTAATGGGGTCCACCCCTTTTTATACACGTGAACTCTCCCAGTGTGTATTGTACTGTTACCGGTGAATACCCGGGAGTGAGACAGTGAGAGAGTGAGAGTGTGAGGTAACCGCTTTGTAGGAGTCACAGTTGCGAGCACGTAGACTCAGAAGGAAGTCATACTTCGATACTGAATTTCCCAGACTGTATATATATTATTATTGCTACTAACCGCATTTCTGGATCAACTAACCGTATTATCAATTGTATTATTACGTCAATACATTTATTTACTATATTTCATTCCTGCATTTGTCATTCATTTGTGACCGGATTTCATCCCGGAATCCACAACACTTTCATTCGCTGAAAATTGTTGTCACGTCTGCCACGGTGCTTCTAATATTTATTTAGAGATTCTTAATGTAATCCAAAGAAAAATCTGCAATGTTATCGGTCCTGGCCTGTCATCTAGGCATCAGTCCATTTCCAACCGGGGTCATGCAACATCCATTTCCTTTTTCTATAAATGTTTTCATGGTAATTATTCTGATGAGTTTACTCTTTGCTAGCTCGACTTTAGCGAATTTAAAGTCATTACTAGTTTGGCAGCTTGAACTGAATAGTTGTAACCGTAAGTTCTATGGTGATAGTTTCTTATTTCGCACTGCTCACTTGGGAAACTCTCTTCCGTGTCCATCTTTTCCAGTCATGTTTATCTTCAGAAAATTAAAGGCAATGTCAATCGCTGTCTTCTTTCTTCTTACTTTCTGTTCTTTTAGTGTTCTCTCTCTTTAGTAATAAATATATATATATATATATATATATATATATATATATATATATATGCGTGTGTGATAGAAAATATTTGGAGGATTTGATAATTATAATTAAGTAATTCATCGAGTCTGAAAGAAACCTCAACAGAATACAGAAATCACTGGATGGCCGTTTCGTCCTATATTTGGGACTCATCAGCAGTGCGCATCCACTACCGAGAATTGAAACCTGGACAGTTACGTTATCATGCAAACGTCATACCGACCGACTCTTCCAACGGGCCTCGTTGACGAAAAAGCATCAAATTAGACTCGATATAGCGCCGCTCGATCACATATTCCGTGGTAGAACTCATCCGAGTTCCTTTAGACATAGGACTGTGCCTCCCAAGAGCCACGACTACTATCCCCAAGCCGCTCCATCCAGACCATTGGATGCCGGTTCAAGCATTAGAAATTATTAGGAGGATTTGATAATTATAATTAAGCAATTCATCGAGTCTAGAAGATTTCTTCTAGACTCGATTAATTATATATATATATATATATATATATATATATATATATATATATATATATATATATATATATATATATATATATATATATATAACACATTTTTATGTTTATACGTTCTTTTTATAGATACACATATTTAAGTAAGCGCTCTATTTATAATAAACAGTATTAACAACATTTAACGGCCTGAATGTGCGAGAAATTTTCATAGAAAATATGTGCCCCCCGACAGGAATCGAACCTGTATCCCATACGGAACCGTCATATGGCCTGACATGACTTTACCGATCGGGACATAGACGAGCGTTCGGTTAGCAAGGTCGATTTTACTGTATTTAAATACAATTCTCGATGATTTTCTCTCATACATTCATATCTGCTCAATGCGTATCCAAATGTAAACAAATGACGCCATACATTATGAAAGTCCATGATTTACTTAAATATTTGTATCTATAAAAAAAATATTATAAACATAAAAAATGTCTTAAAAAATAATTTCGGACTTTGTCCATTTCATAATTTATGACGTTTTTTAATACAGTAAAATCGACCTTGCTTACCGAACGCTCCTCTGTGGCCGAGGCTATATGACGGATCCAGATAGGATACAGGTTTGATTCCTGTCGAAGGGCGTATATTTTCTATCAAAATTTCTCGGACATTCAGGCCGGTAAATGTTGTTTATTACTGTTTATCATAAACAGAGCATTTACTTAAATATTTGTATCTATAAAAAGAACGTATAAACATAAAAAAATGTCTTAAAAATATTTGTCGGTCTTTGTATATTTCATAATATATATATATATATATATATATATATATATATATATATATATATATATATATATATATATATATATATATTCGTTCACACTGAATAAACCCTTGTGTCTTAGTAGTTTTATTGATTTGCGTGTAGTGAAAAGATTTTTAAAAAGTATGTTTTCCACAACCGGTCTTCTCATCTCGTGTCTGTCTCAGACCTCTGACCCCAACTTTTATATCTATATTCGTGCGTCGCAATAATTCAACTTTTCCACTGGCGCCTTGTCAAAAAAAAAATATCCCAATATGCCTTAAATAGAAACGCAGCTTTCTTTAAATGGTTGACAAAAGGACTTGTCGGCCAATATTTCTTTTAGGTTTGTGTTGGTTAATTTAACGACATCGCATCTATTCTGAGATGATTAAATGTCTAATATAAGACTTATAGGCCAAAAAAATATATTTGAGTCAAAAAGCTAAACATTGGTCGGGTAAACGCGTGACTTATAAGGTAAACATTAGTCGTGTTTATATTTGACTCCAGTATAAACAATTCTCCTCCCAGAATGGGGCCCCCTTTGGGCGGGGTGGCATACCATTCAGAGGGCCATGCATTTCTGAAAGATCTGTGTCCGCTACATATTTTGTCATCTGTCCCTACTCAAATTATCAACAAATTCCCCATTCGCCATCACTGGCATGAAAATCTATTTATTTATTTATTGATTCCAGGCTTTTTTCTTCTTAGCAGAATCTGTTCATATTTTCATTTCGATTCAAGAGAAAAATAAAAAAATGCATTCGGTTGGAACAAAAGTTTCTTTGTTTGTTTAGCGGCATACCACCTTTTTTTTAAGCGCTTCACTCCAAGCAAGGCGGGAAGCCACTAGCACGCAAGGGGTTACATAGAGTTGGAGCGAGAGCAAATAGGAGTGATAGAGGAAAGGATGAAGAGATGAATAAGGGATAAATCAAGACATCTGGAGACGTCGATTGACATTACATTTGAATAGATGGAGATTTTAGCTATCAGGAAAAAGGAAAAGGGGAGGGGTTTCCACAGGCGAGAGGTGCGAGACATGAAGCTATTGGAGTAGAAGAGACAGATTCATTTAACAGTTTCGACAATGAAATTGTGTGAGCGAGATGCCAGCGTAGTAGAACGCTTAAATTCATGAAGTCTGGGAACCAGGGAAAGTAGCTCATCAGAGCAATTGCCATGAAAGTATTTGTAGAACAGACAGAGGGCCAATTATATTGAATATCCGTCTCTGGATGTTATCAAGAACCTTGAGACAAACAGTAAGGGGTCTTTGACCATGTATGCGAGCAATACTCCAAGCAAGGGCAAATGGTTGATTTGCAGATTTGAAGGATCGACTGCGGCGAGAAAAATTTCCTGGCGCGGCACAGGGAGCCAATTTCCCTTGCGGTAGACGAAGCTATTGACTCAATCTCAGGTCAGCAGTCAATGTGAGACCGAGTAGTCGCAAAGAGGAACTCTCGAGAAGTTGAACGTCAGACATTCTAATGGGGAGCAGGGATCGTTCTCTTTCGTGATTAACAGAGAGCAGTTTCGTTTTTGAGGCATTAAATTTAACCAGCCAATTCCTGCCCCAGTTCACAACCGATTGGAGGTCCATTTTGAGACGAAATGCTAGGTTATTTAATCGGCCATTTAATGCTTTCTTGAGAGCACGAGTAATTTTCGTTACAAAAATATATTGCTGGTAATTTTTTTTAAATAAAGCATTGTTGGTCATTTTTATATTTTTACAAAAGTGTATTGCTGGTAACTCTTGTTTACTATGAAAAAGTATTTCGTGGTATCTTTCTATAAAAATGTATTTTCATACTATTTTGACCCAAGTTTGAATGTTAACTATTTGCCTATTGTTGGGACACTAAGAGGTGATACCACCCCAGATCTGAGTGTACCTGACAACAATAACAATTAAGAGGTGATTCTATGCTTCTCAGAACCTTTCCATCGGAGATCTTGCTGCCGGATATAGTTTATCGTCATTCCCAGGACGTGGAACAAAAGTCCGTAGCATTTTAATAGGTGATTTTTTAACATGCCTACCTCACATTATCCCTATTTTGAAATATTTAACATAAACTCAACGATATCGATTAAGCGAAACTCTACAGGAAACTTCTCGGAAATTTAAAAATACTCGTCTAAATGGTTCTGTTTTTAGTTTTGAAGTCTGAAAATTTTCACACCTCTTCAGGTATTTTGAATATTTACGTTTCTCTAATAACTCATGGCATGCTGGCATTTTCACCTTTCACAATTCCTCATTGTCAAGGTGAAAATATGATTACGTACTAATAGTCATCCAATAAAAGGCTCTCATAAGATTAATGAGGTGAGGGATATGAAAGTAAATAACGGTATGAGTAAGTAATAATTATGCGGATAAGAGTGATAGATAACGATTGTCTCTTAATTTGAAAAAGCAAAGATTGCAGTATTTAGGGAAGCAAGTATTCAGCAGTCCATTCCATAAAGTATCATCTCTTGGGAAAAAAGCTTTCTGGTTATAACTTCATCCTTACAAATAGAATATGGACTAAATGAAGGCTATTCGATTCGGTTGTAATTACACGGGCTGATCTAGCTGTAATTGTCTGAACATTTACTATAGAAATAATGAAAAAGTAGCGATAAGTTTTCTGAGCTGTATCTATTTCCCGACGTTTGGATCTTAATAATTCTCCGTCTCAAGTTAACGCTAAACTCATTTGTCTTCTCCATCATCTTGTTGGCATAAGGATAACAATGGTGGTATTCTATGCACCACGTCATGATCTTTGCTGGAATTATAACGAATATTGTAATAAATAGTCTGAAAGGCTTCACTGATAAAATAATTATGTAAATTGCTTATACTTACTCGAAACAACCAACTTAAAACGATATTTTCTACTGTACGAATAATTTTGTCTTTTCCTATTTTGCATAATTCGCCTGTTACATTTATTGTGTTTAACTTATTGTTCTAAAAATTGAGTTTTATATTCCCCTTTTTTTTTTGCTCATTAACATAAAATTATTTGACGTCATACAATCATTCGATTCTGAGAAATGCATAAAATATTCGAAATTAATGGTTGTACGAATAATTTCGTCTTTGTATGTATATATTATAATATCAACGTTATAACCAAGAACGTTTGCAGCAACTATTTTCTCTTTATATATATATATATATATATATATATATATATATATATATATATATATATATATATATATTGTTTGCTTAGTATTTTATTTTCTGTCTTTAATCAGCTCTGCTCGCTGATCTGTTCTCTGATCTGCTCTCTGATCTGTTCTTTGATGTCCTCTCTGATCTATTCTCTGATCTGCTGTGATCTCTTCTCTGATCGGCTCTCTGCTCTGCTCGCTGATCTGTTCTCTGATCTGCTCTGCTCTCTGATCTGCTCTCTGCTCTGCTCGCTGATCCATTCTCTGATTTATTTGAAATTATGCCAATTCCGTTTGTTTAGTATTTTTGCCAATTTCACCTGACCATGAACAATTATTCTACAATGCAATTTAACTTTCTTTTTAGATCTGTTCTCTGATCTGCCCTCTAATCTGTTCTTTCATCTGCTCTCTGATCTCTCTTTCATCTGCTCTGATCTGTTCTCTGATCTTCTCTCTGCTCTTCTTGCTGATGTGTTCTCTGATCTGCTCTCTAATCTGTTCTCTTTTCTATTCTATGATCTGCTCTGATCGATTTTCTGACCTGCTCTGATCCGTTCTTTGATCTGATCTCTGCTCTGCTCACTGATCTGTTCTCTGATCAATTCTTTGATCTGCTGTGATCTGTTCTCTGATATGCTCTCTGCTCTGCTCTGCTCGCTGATCTGCTCTCTGATCTATTCTTTGATGTGCTCTCTGATCTATTCTCTGATCTGCTGTGATCTCTTCTCTGATCTGCTCTCTGCTCTGCTCGCTGATCTGTTCTCTGATCTGCTCTGATCTGCTCTCTGATCTGCATTCTGCTCTGCTGGCTGATCCATTCTCTGATCTGCTCTGAGCTGTTCTCTGATCTGCTCTCTGCTCTGCTCTGCTCACTGATCTGTTCTCTGATCTGCTCTCTGATCTGTTCTCTGATCTGCTCTGATCTATTCTCTGATTTGCTCTGAGCTGTTCTCTGATCTGCTCTCTGCTCACTGATCTGTTCTCTGATATGCTCTCTGGTCTTCTGAAACAGCTAATTCGACTCTCTGATGTTTTCATTTTCTTGTTTACTCCTACTGGTTATGTTATTTAGTCCAAGAGTGGTGGTCCGTTTGAATCTTTTAATCCCAGAATTTGTTGTTTGTTTTTTTTTGTTTTTTTTGTTTTTTGTTTGTTTTGTTTGTTTTTTTTCTGGAGAATAGTTTTTGTTATGGACATAAACTACTGGTTTGGGATGTCCAAATATTCGGTCATTTTCAAATGTATCCCAATTCGGATCCATTTATACCCCATATTTATATTTCCTCTGGATCAATTTGCTGTCTCATCTTTATTTCCACACATTTTATATTTGTTAGTATGCTGTCTCATCTATCCAGCTGTCTTTACATAATTGGTTTAATATCGTTGTTTTGAGTCGTTATTAGAACCAAATCTCACCTTGTCTCAAGTATTATTCTCCCTAACAATGTCCATGTCAATTTATATGTACGTCTTTGGGTTTGTCATCGGAAAATTCTATATAATTGCTTTCCTTCCAATTCTTACTTCCCTTTATTGTATTTGTTGGGATATTTTTCATTTTTCTCTTCGTTTTATTCCTGTTTTTGTCTGTTGTATTCTTCTCTTGCTCTGTTTTAGTGAAGTCGCCGCAATTCTTAATACTGACGAGCTTTTTCCACCTCCTTAACTTATAGTCATTTTCCAAGCGTAGCTTGGATGTGGCACAAGGCCGAAAGTAAGGGGCACCCAGTGAGGATCGAACTCACTATTACTCGTAACTGTTCTAGCGAGACAAGCTTGCTAACCGAGGTGCCCATTTTTCTAAGCTCGGCTTAGATGTAGCACAAGGCCGAAAGTAGGGCCACCCAGTGAGAATCGAACTCACTACTCAGTCGTAATTGATCTAGCAGGACAAGCTTTCTAACCATTACACCACGTCGTGGTTCCCAACAACTCCTTAACTTATAGCTTCTGCGGACATTAACTCTATGATGTAAAAATATAAGCATTTTCTTGGTATTTTCATAAATGTGATGTTTCTAGACAACTACATCTATTGGTTTATTTAATCGTCAGCTAAAGATATTCTGGAAGCATTGTAGCAAAAAAAAAAGAAGAAACTAAAGATTCCTTTATGGACTGTAAAATTTAGATCACCAACCATAATGTTACTCAGAATCACTTTCGTACTTTATGCGTGTTTTTCATTTATAACGCCAACCATAAATACAGACTACAACCTCAACGCCACGGTTGTCACGTCGTAGATTTATAGGCTAAAAGAAAAACAAACGAGACACAGACTTAAAGGGAGATAACAAAATGGCTAAGTGAAATATGGTTTTATAACAGAGAAGAGAAAAGGCATAGAAATGAGTAAATAGAAAACAGACAGTTATGGATGAGTTTCAGAAGGGCGCTTCAAATGGAGAAATGTGTGTAAGTGCGTTTACGAACATTTAACATATTTAAAAGAATGATTGATATTGAATTGCAAGCGTAGTTTTGCGGCACAGCATTCATATAGTAACAAACTACTTTCAAACCTAAATAAAGTCTCCAGGATTATAATTTATCATACAAAGTTCTGATTTTGGTAGTAAATAAGCTGTTACCACACATCAAATTCTATATAATGTTCATTTCATATTAAAGCAATGGTTTGCTATATTCCTATATGATATATACATGGGTGCCTCCAAAAATGCATCTAAAGGATGTTCCAATAACTTGGACCGATTTTAATTTTGAATTAACTTTAAGCGGCTAATGATTTTGTTTTCTTTTCCTTTCAGATTTAACAACTTAAGTCTTTGACAATTTCAACCATGGAAAGATTAACAATCAAACAACGTGTTAAAGTTATCGAAGCCTGTTACGAAAATGGACGTTCAAACAAAATTTGAATGAAAAGTTCCCAGGTCGAATCATCTCTCAAAACAGCGAAGTCAATTTGCCACCACGATCGTACGACTTGACGCCTTTAGATTTCTTTCTTTGGAGTTATTTCAGAAGTAAGGTCTATGCCAGCAAGCCAACAGCAATTCAACAGCTGAAGGGTGAGATAAGGTATATTGGTGAAATCCAGGAGCAACTATACAGAGACGTCATCAAAAATTTTGACCATTGAGTGGAAGTAAGCTGACGAAGCCTTTACTTGCAAACAAGATTAATGGTTAAAATTAAAAAAAATATTAATGTGTACTCCCTATTGACTTACAATGACGATTACTGGCTTAATCCAATTTTATAAAATTTCTTAGAACACAAAATCGAGAGGTATAAGCAGCCAGTAGCTGATACCAGCTGACGAGTGAACGGACAGATCCGTCCACGAAAATCTGGGGTGCATATGCTGACAATCACCTAAGTGGCGAACGTTTTACTTTTATATATATATATATATATATGTGTGTATATATATATATATATATATATATATATATATATATATATATATATATATATATATATATATATATACATACACCAGGTACGGGTAATTAGCAGGGGATATTGGTTCCTATAGACTTGGATGTTCAAAGCTCTAGGTTAATGCCAATATTTAATTTAAAAATAATGGAGGTTTGGATGAGGAACTTGTGCCATGCTGTGCACCTATTTTCTCTATTCGACTGGTTCTGCACAAGCCTTCTTCAATATAATGAAATGATAACTTCCGGTAGTCTGGCTTCAGTCCTAAGAACTGAGCTGCAGATTGCTCTCCGCCATATGCCGAAAAGCAACGGAAAAATCAATGTATTTTTTGTCATTTAAAGACACTCCATATACAGAGTGCGATGTGTAGATTGCCGCTATTTTATGATTTTCATTTCGTGCATTGGCACTGTTTGTTTTTGATTTAGTCAATTGCACAAGATTGTAGGGTCAGTCGGGCACCGTCTGTGAGAAAACAGCAGCATAGAATAATTCATTCTGCTAGAAATTTGGAAACGGCACGCTGTACTGCTTTGCATTCGCGCCAGAAGCTCCCATATGGACAATTCAAAGTTTTGGGGTGTCGCTCAACATGGTGTGTACATCAAGTGCTTTGAGGAGGCAGTGCTACTCTGTGTCAAGAAGGTTGCCCCTGGACGACCCTATATCGGGCAACATAACTCGGGCCACACATACTGGGGAACCCAGTCATGGCTGTCAGACAATTTCGACGACGATATCACCTTTTATATCTGCCCACCGAACTCTCTAGGTTTCAAGCTGCTTGATTATTATGCGTGGGGAGCAGTTGAATGAGAGACCAATATAACTCCTTCTAACAATAAAGATCTAAGATGAACTTAAGGCAAGGATTATGGCAGCATTCGCCAACTTAAAGGAGACCGTCCAGAAGTGATACAGGAGATTCCGAAGCTGTCTGTGGGCTATGGTTGAAGCTAATGTCGATTGTATCGAATAAATTTACACTTTAGTATTTCAAGATATTTTTGTGTAATCTTGGTAAATATATCCGCTAAAATGAGATGTTAGCGTTATTTACACAATTGAACCATCCCAACCCCATTTATATATATATCCATTACATTCACATACGTTCTAATAGCCTTCTACTGGTAAGGAGTAGGACAGACTGGGTTCTAGAGCCTTGGATGGCAACTGGTCTAGGAAAAGGACAACTCTGAATTCAAAACATGCGGTAGGGTCGTTTGGAGACCTTGTGACTCGCAGTGGACCAAGTCTCTGTATTCGGCCCTTCAAAAAGTGTGTGTGGTCCTGCACGAAAACTTCACCACTATAATCAGAACTCATATGCTGATGTTGGGCTGTCAGTTCCTAGGAATTGATCTGCCTGACCCGCATTCGATGGTGAGTATTTATACATACATACATACATATATATATATATATATATATATATATATATATATATATATGCGTGTGTATATATATATATATATATATATATATATATATATATATGTATATATATATGTGTGTGTGGGTGTGTGTGTGTGTGTATGTCTGTGCATGTGTATAGAGAGGGGGTGCGCATATATATATACGCATGTGGATAAAAACAAAAACTACTCACGAGTACGCACGCGAACCCTACACAACATAGGAAGTGTGTATATGTGTGTTTGTATGTATTTGTATGTGTATGTATATATTTACATATGTGTATACTAATTACTTATAATATGACAGTATATATATATATATATATATATATATATATATATATATATATATATATATATGGAGAGAGAATATACGTATAACTACGCATGCTGACAAAAACAAAAAAATGGAAATAGATCTAAGAACACACAGAGGTCATTAAAAGATAAGAATATAGATATCTTTCTCAACCTTTCTCGGACCAGTTTTAATTGTTTTATTACCCTTCATGCAGGATTCTTTCAATGCAACTTCAAGAAAGACATTTAGGTCACTAACACACGAAAAAATAGAATGTCTAATATCGAGAATATTTAACATCGAAAAACATAAGAAAAATGAATTCTCTTTTAATAATATGTGGAAACATCCATTCTTCGCCTGATGAAGGTCGCGAGACCGGAAACCGGTGTAGCAAAATTACGGAAAATAAAGCATAATATATTTTTTAAAAATCCATATTACAACCAAATACGTTTGCGGTTTCTCTCTTCTTTGTACTATACACACTTTTCTCTCGTTTGAACTACTATAACCTCTTACGCACACACACACATACATACTTATATATATATATATATATATGTGTGTGTGTGTGTGTGTGTGTGTGTGTGTGTGTGTGTGTGTGTGTGTGTGTGTGTGTGTGTGTAAAAGCACATTATGACTAAAGAAAAAAGAAACCAACGAGTTTCATCCTCTGGCTGATGTTATCAAGGCAAATGAGAGAATAATATTTTGTAGCAAGTGTTTATAAGCAAAAGTAAAATTCTGTTAGTTTTCAGCATTTTTAAATTTAAGAGATGCTCATAAATATTCATCAGATAAACTGAAATGTCTATGTAAATTATATAGGATGCTAAAGGACATAATTTAATTTGTTTTATACACAACAATTTATCAAAAGCCTTAGTAAAACACAGAAATAGATTCAATCAGGCAAAGCATCGTTGCTCATTATTATAAACAGTCCAGAGGTCATATCTTTCTCATCAGATAAAGCAAAGTTCTTCGCCTCAATCTTCGCCTCCATCTCAACAGTAGAATCACAGGATATCTACATCTTTACTTCTCTCACCTCAATGTGCACAAAGTCAGTAACATTTTTATTACAAGCCGAGAAGTCTTAAGACTTACCAAATGTCTTGACCCAAAGAAAGTCACTGGCCCAGACCAAATCCCATTGGTTTTCCTTACAAATATCTACCTGGAAGAAGCAAAATTACTTAACCGCTACTTAAAGAAGAAATCTATGTTAAGTCTTTCGAAGATGTCAAGCGTATGCCCGGTTTTTATTTACCAATTTCCTCAGTGACATTAGAAAACCTTTTGAGGCTATAATCAAGAAAAAAGTCGTTGACCATCTGAATAAAAACAATCGACAAGCAGTACGGATTTCGTTTTGTCCGATCCACTAACTACAACTAATCAGTGAGTTACTGGAAAACAAACACATCTCAAGAACCATATCATTAGATATTTCAAAGGTCTTTGACAAGGTATGACAAAAAGAAATTCTGCTGTAGCTCTGTAAATATGGAATTTCTGGCAGTGTCTATTCAATAACAAAGTTCATGCTATCGGTTAGAAACCTGGGGCTAGATGTTAACCGCCAGTACTACGGGGCCCTAAAAAAAAATGCATGAGTCCCCAGGGTTCTCTTCTCGGACCAACTCCCTTTTTACTTTACATAAATGAGCTGCCTAAGTGTATACCTCGATCGTTTATTAATATCTATGCTGAAAATACAACAGTATATGCATGCGCCTCCAAAACTCTAGATGACCCGAGACTGGCAGCTGATCTTACCTCAATTTTAGCGCTACCACCTAAGTGGGGAAAAATGGCTGGTTACCGTCAATGCTTTAAAAACCAAACTACTTACATCCCATCATCGCCAAATAGACACTACCAGTCACGGTGAACCTTACACGCAAGCCACTAGTCTGCCACTGAGTAGCATGCAACTAGCGTTTACCCCTGCTAGCCCTCTGTCGGACAGCCTTCTTGTTTCTCTCGGCAATGTTACCACTGGCGAACCATTATAGGCCCACCGACAGCAGGCCACTAGCGGCTTACGTGTAGGGGATAGATGTCCGCCTCAGGGAGAGCCCATGCCTTGTGCGATTATAGCATCTTGAACTCGATCCGGACGTCAAGTGTAGCTCGTACATACGATACACCTATAAAGAAACTGGGAAAATAGTCGGTTCTCTGCACCATTCCTGTCTGCTCGCGTTATCCTGTATCTTTATAAGAGCCAGACCAAGTCTCGAATGGAACACCGCTGTCATATTTGGGAAGAAGCTGCCTATTGCTCACTTCCCAGACGCGATAGAGTTCAAAATCGTCTTAGAGTCGTTGTGCGTGATATCTTATTTTCCACCTGCGAAAGCCAAGATGAGATGCAGCAAGCTTCTATCGTTGCTTCCATGAAAAGTGCTCGGACGAACTAGATTCCTTTGTTCCACCGATTTTAACCTTAACGGCTAGGATCCGTCATGCTACGCACATTGTTGCAAAACTCATTACCTCCGTATTCCATGCGTGAGAAATAAGTTCAACTCGAGCACCTACTTCCCGAGGACAACTGCTCTGTGGAACGGATTCTTAAGAAGTTTCTTTTTTTTTTCTTCATCACAAAGTTAACCTGTTCAAGTCTAGGTTTAACCGTTATCTTCACCACATATCCACATAAACTGTACCTCTTACTCTGTAACCACGAAACTCTGTGTAACCGCCCCACCTAAAAAAAACAAAACTTTGATCTAAAAATGCCACACATTAAAAGATAAAGTACATTAATAAGCGGGAAAATTCATGAGAGTGCCGCCATCGAATCTTAAGAATATAAATCTGAGCCCTAGATTTTTCAGTTGTGTTCATGCCTGAAAAAACTATCTCTATCACAAGCCAACGCATATAACTATAACATGTAAAAAAATATTAAATATATATATATATTGACATTTTTATGTTATACATTCTTTTTATAAATACGAATATTCAAGTAAATGCTCTGTTTAAAATAAACAGTATTAAACATTTACCGGCCTAAATGTTCAAGAAATTTTCATAGAAAATATTCGTCCCCGATAGTAACCGAACCTGTATCCTGTACGGAACCGTAATATAGCTTGACGTGCCTTTAACCGAATTGGCCACAAAGGAGCGTTCGGTTAGCAAGGTGGATTTCACTGTCTTTAAACTACAATCTTCTATCACGTACATTCATATCTGCTCATGTTTAAAAGACCCACTAAAAGAATATCTCGCAGATGCGTCAAGAAAGTGCTCAGTGCCACAGCGACACCCATAGCAATGCTTTCAATTACAAATAGAAATAAGCAGCTCTTAAACAGTCTGCCGTGTATGCCCACCAGCAAGAAATGTGCTCAACACCATACAATGTGGTAGAGCTTTTCTAAACAAAGAATCACCTTGTATGGTGTTGAGAACTTTTCTTTCTATATTTTAACCATTTAGGTTCAGGTATTGTATGTAAATGAGGTACTGCTATAAAAGCAGTCCGCTACAATGAATGCCAGTCGAGCAGCCATCCATGGACCTGACAACGTTTATTCTAGTGAGTATACTTTATAAAAATATGGCATCGCTGATAGGATTCCTAACCGCAATGGATGAACCGCAGCACGTCAAAATGTTGATTAGATGTTGCCTAAGTTAAAGAAATAAAGATATACACCAAGAAAAACAGGTTAGATTGCCAAGAATAATTAGAAGAAATCAAAGATCAACGAAAGGCACAAGGCCATTTCGGTTCAGAGAGGTGTAGTATTGTAGGTAAATGAGGTACTGCTACAAAAGCAGAACGCCATAGCAAAAACCAGTCGAGCTACCATCTGTTGACATGACAAGGTCTATTCCAGATCCTAGATTTTAGTCCCATTTAGTTCATACCTACTTTGTAATCCCCGCATATCCTTAAATCACCCTTGGGCTTTCATATCACAACAATTGGTGAAGCCCAACTGCTAACACCTTCGTTAACGTTTTCCACTATGCCTTGTTCTACTATTTTCTTTAGTTTTCCAACTACCATGTTTAGAATTTGAATGTGTGTTTTTCGAGAGTCAAAATAGATCAGATGATTATTTTCTTTTAGACAAATACCCCCTTTATATCATTTTAATGTCAGTTTCGCCGTATCCGCTTTTAAAGGGTCTATTCCCAGAAATCACCTGCGCCTAAATCGTCTTCATATTATATTTTTTACCCTCTCCGATAGAACTTTTTCAATTGCCTCTTGAATAATATGGCTTGAAATCTAAACTCCAAATGGAAGACGAGTCATTCTTAGTAATCCTATCGGGTTATTAATTGTAGTAACTTCTTTAAATTTTCTGTCATTTTCTATTTGGATATATGACGATTTCAGGTCAGTCTTGGCAAAGTATTTCATTGCTGCTAATTTATGATTTGTCGATTCTGTGTTAGGTTAGGGGAATGAATCTGAACATATTTGATAATTTACACTTACTTATTTTGTAATACCCGCATATCCTTAAATCGCCACTGGGCTCTCATATCGCAACAATTGAAGCCTAACTGCTACCACCTTGGGTAACATTTTCCACTATGCCGTGTTCTACTATTTTCTTTAGTTTTCCAACTACCATGTTTAGAATGTGAATATGTATTTTTCGAGAGTCAAAATAGATCGGACGATTATTTTCTTTTAGACAAATACTCGCTTTATATCCTTTTAAAATAGGTCTATGTCATGTTCTTCTGACTTTATACAGTTTATTAATTTCGACGTATCCACATTTAGATTGTATATTCCGAGGATTCCGTGACATAAAAATAGATATACTATATTATATAGAAATATAATACTGCTATAAAAGCTAGCGTATACAGATTGCAATGGATAAATAGTCGTGTAAATTAGACAAATAACACTGAGATCTTATTTTAACAGATATATTTACCAAAATTACACAAAAATATATTTCCACATATTATTAAAAGAGAATTCATTTTTCTTATGTTTTTCGATGTTAAATATTCTCGATATTAGACATTTTCCCCAGAAATTTCTCAGGATCAAGATAACATCGCTCCCCGTGTCAACCTGCCTTTCTACTTTTTGCAGGGGTTCTTATCGAAATTACTTTTGTATTTTCAGGTTTATAATTCCTACCCTTTCTATTTCCTTTTTGTATCTATAAACAGAATTTTTATCCTCTTACAGTTTAAACATTATTTTCCAAAGGCTGGACATTTGTTTTTGTTTCTTTCGTGTTCTTTGTTGCATTATTTGCACTCAATTAGGATTTCCGTTGTGTTGTATGCTTCCATATGGTTTTAAGAATTATTAAATTCCTTAATTCTAATTGCTGCAAGAATTTTCCACTTGTTTCTAATTTCATATCATTCGCATGCGGTCATTCTAGATTCTTATGTTTATATGTAACATTATGGATGCCTTTAATTAGTCTTATAATTATCAATTCGTCTTCTGTAGACATTCCTCCCGGACCTAGTTTTTCAAATTCGCAATAACGTTTTTAATGCTCTTTCAATCTGTGTAAATATTGCATTACAGTTTCATTCGCGTTCTGTCTATTATCCAGAAATGTCGTTCTCTCTGCAATAACCAGCTTTTATTTTTGGTCTCATGTTTCACTTTATAATGTTTGAAATTTCCTATGTTAAGTCTTTCATTATTTTAGGATACAACATAATGGATATTTTATTCATGGCTGCAAATCCTGTGGAAGCCAAAGTAATGTCATTCTGCCCTCCACAGGTTTTCTTGTTTTTCAGTTTCTTTACCCTAGCCAACGCTGCGAAACAACTAATCGAAGTTTGTACGTACTCCGATTTATCCAATGCGTTTAGAGATCCAATGGGCGACTCCATATTGTTACGAAGTAGAGTAATCTCTGGAAAAGACGTTGTCAGGTCAGCTGATGGTAGATCGATTGGCATTCGTTGTGGCATTGTGCTTTTATAGCAGTATTATATTTGCATGCAATACTAGAGTTACTTTAGACAGTTTCAGTGACCGAGTTAGCCACGTTTTAATGATTAGCTGTGTTTTTAGCATAGTTTTTCTTAGATATTCATGCTGTCATAGAAGTGTTGTCTATAAATAATACACGTTAGAAACTGGGGAAGCAATGCAAGACAAACATTATGTTGAAAATATTTCGTATTTAAATCTCGGTAAATTTAGAAAGTCTGACTCCTCACTTTTCAAAGTACAAATCGGATACTGAAGGGAGTAGTAAGAAAATGCAATAAATACTATTGTTGTTTGACTTAATTAAATGTTTGCTTGTCTTTTTCTGGATAATTATTCTTTTCTTTTGCCTGTCAGTGTTAATACTTCGTTTACGTCCATTTGAGCCCTGATGAATGTCACCTCCATCAAACAGCCAATCCGAGACAAAGACAGAAACAGAGCTAGGCATATCTTATTTGACATATACCAAACAACCAATCAGGATCAGAGACACAAGAAGATATATTCTATTTGACATAAACCAAAGAGCCAAGCATGTTTAAAAAGAGAAAAGCTGTGTTAGCTTATTACTTTTCATTCTCTGGTGACTTTTGGTTATTTTTACGCGAATTATATCTCTCTTTTCAGCTAGCGTATACAGATTGCAATGGATAAATAGTCGTGTAAATTAGACAAATAACACTGAGATCTTATTTTAACAGATATATTTACCAAAATTACACAAAAATATCTTGAAATACTTAAGAGAAAGTTTATTCAATAAAATCTCCTTTGACTTCAACCACGGCCTACAGACGATTTCGGAATCTCATGCAATTTTTCTCGGTGGTTTCCTTGCTTAAATTGGTGAATGATGCTATAAGCTTGCCTTCAGTTTATATTTGGTCTTACAATGAGTTTTGTTGGTCTTACGCACAACAGTACCCCACACATAATGATCAGTAGTGTTGTGGTCTGGGGAGCTAGGCGGGCAGATATAAGGGTTGATATGATCGGATAAATTGTCTGAGAGCAATGACTGGGTTCTCCAGCTTGTGTAGTTATATTGGTCGACATAAGGTTGTCCAGCGGCCACCCTCTTGACACAAAACAGCACTAACTTCTCAAAGCTCTGAGGTAAGATAATGGAGGCATGACGTCGCCATCTCTAGGGATCACTCCAAACATCTTCGTAATCACCATTAGACTCACCCAACTCCGAATCCTCTACGATGTCCACAGATTAAGACCCACACACCCTGAAATGTTCGTATTGGAGTTTCCAGCGCGAATGACAAGCAGAACAGCACAGGGTTTCCAAATTTCTGGCGGAGGGAATTGCGTCTGGGTGCCCAACTGACTTTACTATACTGTGTAATCGACAAAATCAACGAGCATGCGCGAAATTGAAAAGAATGAAATGGTGATAATTTACCTATCGCATCCTGTATGTGGGCATACAAAACGAGTATTTAACCATAAATATACCCCAGCAAATACGGAGCCTGTTTTTTTTTTATTGCAGGTATAAAATGTAACTTCAAATCGCGTAGTTTATGTTAATTTGTAACATGGGAGATTGTTGCGGTACGTTAAACTGTATTGGATGTGTGTCTCATCAATAATAGTGTTTTAAAAACCTCCGAGAATTCCAGTAAGATATTATTTCTTAGTAGGGTTCCAATTTTAATGTAACAATTGGACAATTTTGCTGTAACACGATTTGGACAATTTTGCTGGCACACAAGATACATACATACATACATATATATATATATATATATATATATATATATATATATATATATAATAACTTGCCACTTGTTTTCGAGGATAACCGTCTACTAGGGAGGCTAGACAATCCCTACTTCAGACGCAGCTCACAGTTCAACACCCACAGAGCCCACGTGTGTTTTATTCTGCAACTATGCCGAGCAGACCATAGCTACAGTTTCTGGGATAGAGTGTATTATCTAATGTGATCAACAATTTGAACAACGCCAGTACACTCAAGCCCTCGGTCACGATGATTTGTGACTATGTGCTAGCACAGCGATCGACGGCTCCCAAATGTTCCGTCTACCCAATTTTCAGACACAAGGTGTGGTATGGTTTTCAGGCACTTTCCGAAGGGGCCGCACGCTGGGATCGCCCCCTCTCCAGACCGATAACATCAGTACTGTATGTATGTATGTATGTATGTATCTACATAGATACTTACAATGAATATATATATATATATATTTGTTTGAATTAAAACAGACCACTTTAAGGTTCCATGCAATAAATTATTTCACCACAGCCCTTTTAAAGGGCTCTGGATCATCAGAGTTTACTTCCAAAGGTTGAAATGAAAAATGAAAAGAAATTTACACGTTTTTGACCGGCCGTATTAAGCATATGTTAATTAACGACGTGAGGAAATAAGGGGGGAGAGTAGACATGAATGAGTTAGATGTACCATTTCAATTCTTTATCCCTAACCCCACTTGGTGTGGGCCAGGCATCGTTTAACTTAACGTATGTTATCCCTAGATATGGATGGGTAAGGGGTGAAGAAGAAAACCGACATAAAAAGAAGAAGATACAATAAAATAAATCATGATCATGAGAGAAGGTTTCACTCAATTTCTTGGACGCTGTCATTTCGAATTACTTTAAAGGGTATATTTGGGGGTTAAAGTTTGATATAAATCTAAATGTCTAAAGAATCTGCGAAGAATTTGATTTTATGTTTGTTTGAGTTTTGGGTATTTTCTATGAAATAGTCGATTGGAAAAAATTTCTAGAAAGTACATTGAAAGAATAATTCATTTTACATCTAGTAATCTTTTTTATTTTCCTAAACTTTTTTCTTGTTGATTATTAAGTTGACATCTATTCGTTTGAGTTATTTTCATAAATTAAACTCGTGACTGTTTTTAGGTACCTACATAATTATCAAAGTTTATTCCAATTTAAATAATTTTATCATCAATAATGATTGTTAAAGGGTAATATATTTCAATTTAAATGAAATTATCAATGACATATATATATATATATATATATATATATATATATATATATATATATATATATATATATATATGATAACATTTTTATGTTAAGGTATGCTATAATTATGACTAAAAATGCACAATATCAGTGAAAGAGCGTGTGTAAACGTAAAAGTTGACACTGAGATCACTACTGAATGGCGACAGTCAATTTCATGTTTATACGCAAACTATTTCATACTAGAACTCATATAAATAATAATAATAATAATAATAATATAACTATAAACGTGGATACGACAGTGTGTTTCATGGTTGAACGCAATCTATTTATGGACAGAATTTTGAGTTCAAGTGTGGACCTCCGTATATATATATATATATATATATATATATATATATATATATATATATATATAGAGAGAGAGAGAGAGAGAGAGAGAGAGATACGGACAGTGAGACAGACAGACAGGGATATCTTTCTGTCTCTGAGTTGTCGCGTTTTTTGTCTCAATATTCTTTTAAAATCTCTTTCTTGCTCTCCCTCTCCTCCTCTCTCTATGTATATATATATATATATATATATATATATATATATATATATATGTGTGTGTGTGTGTGTGTGTGTGTGTATGTGTCTATATATATATATATATATATATATATATGTGTGTGTGTGTGTGTGTGTGCGTGTGTGCGAGTGTGTGTGTTTGTGTATATAGAAAGAGCTAGTGAGAGAGAATGTGATAGAGAGACGAAAGAAACGAAAGTATTTTTTCACTAATACACTTTTCTCAAATTTCTTTTAGATGAAAGAAATCTATGCATAAAATACATTCCGTTCAAACCTACCAAACACATATTTGTAATTTTTTCACCAATAATACCGAAATTGAGACCCCAGTGCGTACTTAGACAAAGATTTCCCGTTAAATCATCACAGACGTGCACCCATTGACCCATGTGCATTTATTCGACTGAAAGAAAATTTACAATTGCCATCGTCTATTGAAATCTTAGAAGTATCTTACACTTTTACTGGATTCTTTTTGGTTGGGGCTATCCATGGACATTTGTATGGAGTTCACAATTTAACATTCCAAACTTAATTGGATTCTAATTGAACCTACTGAAGCGAGCATCAAGCAGTGTTTAAAAATTCAGTTTTCTCTTTTATTTATACAGAAAAATATCTCTTTCCCCAAGATAATCTCTGACGATGAAAAACTGAAATCGTTGCCACACACACAACGTCGAAAGCCTATCTCTACTCTATCGTCATTTCAATTAAACATATTCAGATGAGCAACATTCTTTAGTTCCACCAATTCAGACTATTACAACTTGAACTTATGCTTACTCCCATGGAGTCATTCTATCCGTATTCCCAATGTAAAGAAAAAGTTCTTCTCAGTATCCATTTTGAAGATGTTGATCAGATAATTATGTGTCGGCCTGGGCGAAGGGCTTAGTATATTGTGAAATACAAATGTGACATTTGTGCCTTACACTTTCTGAACGTAGACAATATTTGTGGGGGCGTAAGAAAAGAATTTGGAAGATCTGAATATCAGAGAACCGTCCAGAAAATGCTACAAAATATTCTGAAGTATTAAAGACCTCCTTGATCTCCTTTACGGCAGCGAATGTTGGACGGTCTCCTCAAAGATGAAGAAGAGACTCGAAGCGACGGAGATATCGCCCTACAGAAGGATGCTGAGGATATCATAAACCAAGCGAGTGAGCAACGATGAGGTTTTAGAGAGGATGCAAACAAGGAGGAGGCTGATACTCAACGCCAGGAAGAGGAAGTTGAATTTTTTGAGAGACTTAATAAAAAAAAGGAGTGCCTAGAGAATCTGATACTAACAGGTCGAAGAGAGTGAAAATTTGTCAAGCGAAAACAACGAATGGCATACCTGGCGGGTAAGTGGATGACGGAACGTTATCTGGGGAATGTGGCAGTGGGACAAAACTTATTGAGAGCTACAAGAAATAGGGTGAAGTGGAGAGCCATGATTGCCAACGTCCTGAAAGGACACGGTACATAAAAATAAATTACCAAGCCATAACACAAAAGAGTATGCATTTCATCTCCTAAAGAATTCACTGAAAGCAGAACTCACAAAAAAAGTGTAAATGGCTTGGTTAAAAGCCAATTCTGCATCACAATGCAGAATGCAAAAGTTTGGTGATGACAATGGGTTGCAGGTTGGATACGGAACATAAAAAGAAAAAAAGAAGCAATCTACGCATAGATGAAGACGAGACTCGAGGCGGCGAAGATATCGCTCTACAGAAGGATACTAAGGATATCATGGACCGACCGTGCAAGCAACATTGAGGTTTTAAAAAGGATGCAAACAAAGAGGAAGCCTATACTTAACATCAGAAAGAGGCAGCTGAAATTTACGTAATGAGAAAGGAGAGTTTGGAGAATCTGATACTCACAAGTCGAATAGAAGGAAAGACATGGGAAAGCAACGCATGACAGCGGGCGTAGGCAAGTGCATGTCAGATTAAAGGCTTGGGGGAAGTAGTAAAGGGACAAAACTTATTGAGAACTACAAGGGATAGGGAAAAGTGGAGAGCCATGATCACCTACATCCTGAAGGGACACGACACATAAAAAGAAAAGAAAGATGTCACTAAATCTTCACTATAAACTTTGGTTGACAAACAGGACAGCTCTGAATTCCAAACAGTATGTGTCCCTGGCGAAGCACATTCTTATGCAGTCAGCAAAAGGACCATGGCGTTTATAGTGACTCGATTATCTCAACTTTATTTACTCAATCTCGCGATCATTCAGTCAATAAGCTACCAATCACTGCAGGCAATAATAATAATAGTAATAATAATAAATATTGATATCCACAAGCAGAAACTCCCAGGACCCTCTTTCTATTTTTCCCATGTGCCGTTTCCTTTCAGGGCGTGGGTGTTCATGGTTCTCTTCAATTTCCTATCCTTTGTAAAGATTAGCCTTTTCACCATATCTGCTATACCATGTCATGTCATCCATTTACACAAGCTCGTCTACTTGATGCCTGATGAAATATAAAAGGTGTCGTCCAATACGAACAAACGGGACAGGGAAGGATCACCACTGAACATACTGATTGTAATAAACTTGACCGGATAAACAAAGCATTAGTATTAACATATGCCGTTTGAGAAATAAAAAAAGTTTTTTATTTCCTCGTTCTTGCAAAAAAATAAATCCAAAACAAAATAAGATCGTTAGAATGTTTTGTTTTTTTTTATTTGAAATCCCTTATATTAGCGAACATCTCTATGTATATATTACAGCAAAAAACAAAATATACATCAACCGTTCTGTACGCGGCTATCATCAGCCTATAAGAGTTTGATGATAGAAGCGTACAGAAAGTGTACAGTGCTGTAAAAAATACATATGGTCTGTTAAAATAAAAAAAAAAACATCGAGTTCTCTGTGGTTCAGTTTTTATAATTAGTATTACTAGTATCCACCCGGAGTATATACCAACGGATATATATATATATATATATATATATATATATATATATATATATATATATATATATATGTATGTGTGTATGTATGTATTTAGGCAGCAATCCTTCTTTCATGCACATTGCATTAAAAACGACAGTCAAGGTGGTTTGTGCTTTTATTTAGTTTTTTTTATACAATTTCTCATGCGAAAAAAACTGTCCGAATGGTCTTTTTATCCGGGCACTTTCGGCTATAAATTTAGCCATTTCAGTATTACGCGTTATTCTTTATTAGATCGCATGAGAAATGGTATAAGAAACTAAATAAACTTGTCTGTCGTTTTTAGTGAAATGTGCATATATATATATATATATATATATATATATATATATATATATATATATTGCTATAGATATATAGACAGGCAGACAGATAGATTGATAGATAGATAGACAGACAGATAGATAGATAGATAGATAGATAGATAGATAGATAGATAGATAGATGAAAACATGACGTGGGACGTTGCTAGATAATAAAAATGTTAAATCCACAGATCCATTTCATATTAGACTTTCACTTAATCATAGGTCTATACACGGATTTCAGAATAAGATAAAAACAAAAACAAATGAGCTAACTCTTGCTTAGGCACAGAGAGACACCAACATGTGTTTAAACAGGCAGAAACTGAGCCGCCTGCCACGAAGAACATGTGTAACGATCCCTTCTACACCAGACACAAGGCAGATGCCAAACAGAATGTTCTCCACCTCCTCTGGCATAGCAAACAATCAAACCCCTGATTAGAAGCCCTCCCTGTTTTCAGGGGTCACAAGTTTAAGTGTAAGCGTGAAAAATACCCGGAGTTTGACAGCTGGCGTTGTGGGACATCTCTGTTCGTACCCACCAACCTAACATGTGGTTCGCATCGACGCCTAACATAAAACGTGTGTTTGGAGACCACTTTCCCTGCGGTTATTTTGTTTGGGTTATTTTTATTTTATTTTTTGTTTTTTATTCTTTCATCTGATGAAGAGAAGGGACCAATTGCAACGTAGACTATAATGGCCCTTAGCAGTTTTCCTTTCGTTTATTATGTGTGAACCACCAAGAGTTATTGGGCAAGATAGGTGAATAGTTTACCCGTTGAGTTATGCGAGGGTTTGAACTTCACGGTTTTTCTTCTCTTGACACCCAAAACTAGAAAAATCAGTCTACCCAAACATTTAACCCATGGCTGGGAGAAAAGGAGATATCGTTACACCTTTCCCAAGGGTAAGCATAATAAATATTCAGTAATGATGTTCATACTAGTATATATATATATATATATGAAGAAATATAGTTTTAAGGTGTGCTATATTTATTGGATAAAGTGCTCAATATCAGAGATAGAGCGTATGTAAATATAAATAAAAAGTAAACATTGAAGTCAACAATCAGAGGAGACAGGCTGTTTCATGCTGGACGCAATCGTATATATATATATATATATATATATATATATATATATATATATACTTGCTTTGCAGGTCCTTTTTCAAGGCAACTGCATACACACACACACACACACACACACATATATATATATATATATATATATATATATATATATATATATATAAATATACATATGCATATATATGTAGGTATAGATATATATGTAGGTATAGATATATATGTATTTATACACACATACATACGTACACACACACACACACATATATATATATATATATATATATATATAATTTTTGTGTGTGATCAAAGATGGATCAGCAAATTGGATGCCTTGCAGAGTTATATGCTTAATTTTGATGCATCTATACCCTTAGTCTTCGACTCTGAATTAAGTGCATTGAGAAATAACTTATTTTGAAGTGGAAACATTTTTCGCTCTGCATTTGTTGATAGACCTATGTAAGCATGCATCTATGCATTTTTATATGTATGTATAAACGCATATATGTATGTATCCGACAACTTCGTGATCAAGTGGTTACATGGTTAACGTCCCGACGACGAGGCACAGTTTCGAAACTCACTTACGGATTTGTGATGTCGGCGACTCCTTGGTCACATCACCTAGGATAGATGATATCAGTGTCTACATCGTTAAAAAATGTTTGAAAGACATTGTGAGTCTAAACCCAGTTGAATAAGAGGACATCTTCAGAAGGCGTCCATGTTTACGCTAACACAAAATCACAAGTTATAATTACCGTAGATTGGAGGACCTCGACATGGTGTAATGGTTATCAATCTTGCCTAGCCATATCTCTTATGTCTGAGTAGTAAGTACTCTCCTCACTAGCACTCCACACATTCGGCCTTGTGCCACATCTAACCCACGCTAGGAACATCACTGTGCACCTCAACGATCTCTCGTAGCAATCTTGTATCGCTAGAAGAATTAAGAATGAGTAGTGAGTTCAATCTTTATTGGGTGCTCCATAGATTCGGCCTTGTTCCACATCTAGCCCACGCTAGGAACATCATTGTGCACCTCAACGATGTGTCATTGCAATCTTGTATCGCTAGAACAATTACGAATGAGTAGTGAGTTCGATCTTTATTTTGTGATCCATAGATTCGGCCTTAATCTATGCTTAGAAAATCACCATAATTACCGAGGATTTTATCGTACTGAACGTGTTCAATTATTGATCACACCAGATTACACGTTCTTGCCTTGAATCTGTAACAAAGGTCTACTCAACTTTGTTAAAAAATGAAAACAAGCAAAAAGAAAAGAAAAAAAAAACAGTTTGTGGGTGTAGAAAAACCTACATCTACCTTTGTAGGCGTGGCTAACAGGGATTAGTTAGCCATCCAATTAGACAGATGTACTCGGAAACGAGCTCCCAAATTTTTTCAACGGTGTGCTAAATGTTTCCAGGCACAACCAAGAAGAGATTTCAATGTCCAGGTGTTCGGTCAGATTTGGGAGGGTTCGATATCTTTTCAGTATAACTTCATAAATATAACCAGGCTAGTTATATATATATATATATATATATATATATATATATATATATATATATATATATATATATATATATATATATATATATAAGGAGATAAAATTTAATTACAAAAAAAGAAAAAAAGTTGGGGACAAATAGAATTGCATACGATTTACAATACATCTTTTCACATTATGAACAGAGTAATTTATAACTTTTAATATTAAAAAACAAAGATATGCCACTAAAATTACAGGGGAAAATAGAAATTTACAATTTCTATTAGGTTGATGCAAAAATAATGACGTAATAATGTCGTTTTTGACGTATATTTTAACGTCAAAAAACGAGATTATTACGTCATTATTTTTGCACCAACCTAATACATGTTAATGGAAATACGTAATTTTCCATATTTTTTCTGAATTTAACCCTAATTCTTTAAAAAATATTTTTTTTCTTTTCTAATGTTCTTCTATATTCGAAAAATATAGAAGGACGTTCTATTGGAAGAGAAATAAAAATGGATTTTAAAGCAAAAAGAAGAGAAGCTTCTTTAACAAAGAAAAACTAACACTATTTACGTTTATTCGGACTATTGTCCTCATCCTTGTCGCCATATTTATTACAATGTTTCGGCTGTTGCACGCTCTAACCTTCTTCAGGTGGTTGGAATGTCGAAATGAACCCTTTATTTTCAGTTCGACATTCCAGCATCCTGAAGAAAGCTGAAACGGCCGAAACGATAAATATGGCGACAAGTATGAGGAACATAGTCCAAATAATGTAAATAGTGTACATAATACCTCATCCCAGAAATATAGACAGATACTAAAGAAAAACTAAATATCACACTAATTTCTGGAAATCTTCGTGTAAATCTAAAAAGTTGTTAACGATAATTCACTACATCCAAATAGCCCGCCCCATTTTTATTTTTTGAATCTTCTACCCCATAGTGTTGTCGATGGATAAATACTGGATAAGGGGATTATAAAGTGCATTGAATGTTTGGCTACCAATATTAGTGTTACTGAATACCACATCGAAATTGATTTATCAGTCCATGAATGGAAATTGAAACCATTTTTGCTTCAATTTTACTAACTTGAAAAGAGGAGCCGGCAAAAAGATGAAGCATTTTATTTTGGCTTCTACGAGAATTGTATACATCTACCTAGTTTCTGCTTTATCTCCATATTTTTTAACAAAGAACAGGAAGATTGGAGGAGCAAAATAGTGAGCTACTCTATAGTTAACTTACCCGTAGACTTTTCGCGGGTTTTCGCTTATAAACTGACTTCAAAACTTTACTATTTCACGAATAAATCCAAATAAAGTTGATATCTTTTTTTTCATTAGATACATTGAATGGAAAATATATTCAGACAAGAATTCTAATTATGAATCACCACAAGAAAAATATACAATTTTTTACTGTATTCGTTAAGTAAAAACTGTATAAAGAAATGTAAAAGATTACAAAAAAGCCTCATCAATGAATAAGAGCTGTCACCATCTTTTAGGTTATAATTAATAAAAACAAAAACATAGATAAAAGTGTATATAACACCATAGTACTTCTGGCTACAAATTATAAGACAAAATGTTTTAAATTTGCATTGTTTATTGAAAATGGCACCAAAAATACAGCACTTTATACAACAAACCAGCTTAAGAGGCGCTCTATCGGGCGGCAATTAACAAGTTACTCCGGTGTGCTTTTGATTGGGTCTTCGGTTTGTTCAGGCGTTTGAAAGTCCTTGAATCTTTGCATATTCTCAGCATTGGAACCTCTCCTATCGTTTGTTTTGGGTTCTCATTTGCACCGAATTTTCTTTTGTTCGCTGCAGCCTTGGCTCTTTTGATTGCAATCTGGTCCTCTCTTGGCGGAGATTTCTTTTTGCGAGGCATACTGCTGCCGTATACGATAGGCAACAATAAACTACTGAAGAACTCAAAATTGATCGCTGCATTTAAGAATTGCTTTAATATTTAAGATTACCTTTTAACATTTCAACGATCATTCTTCGACTGCCACTTACTTTAATGACAATTTGATATACGTAGTTCCGTATTTTCCGTACAAACAATTATTTTTTTTTTATTTCCTGGGTGACTTTCACTTGATTTTACAATTAATTTCGATTATTCCTAGAATTTATTTCCAAGTTATAAAAATTGTTATCGGACAAAAAAAAATCCGTCGCAAAAAATTACGTAAAAAATCGCCTAAAATTATTGCAATAATTAAAACTTAGAAATCTAAAATTCATGATTACGAAACCAGATGCTCCTCGGGAAGTTTTTCATTTGTTCACGGAGTCAGTCTGATTCCAAAATGGTATATGTTGGGCTACAATCTCTAAAAGTAAAGTCGTGACACACTGACAGTCGCATTTATTTATATAGATTACATATAACATCATAATATAGCTAAACTCTTCAGTATAATTTTCAATTTGAAGCAAATGAGGCTCTTGTGTGATGGCACAATGATTTACTAATAATGTGTATGTGCCATACATCCGGTCCATATATAATTTGTAAAGTTTCAGTATATTATAAATATTTTTTAAGGCTGTACTATAAGTCTTTCACTGATCACTGGAATTAAATTCCAATGTTAGCATTTTGAAACTAATCTTTATTTTTAACTCGTTTCCTCAAGAAAGGGTAACGTTTTAGAAAAAAAAATGTGTCGTAATTAATCATCTGAAAGCCCAATTTTCAGATTGAGTGAAAAAACTCGGTTCTAAAATCGACTTTCCCCAATTGACAGTCGAAAGGGGAACGACGTAGATTAAACAAATGTTTCAGTTCAAAAACGTTGCCCGCATCGAAAAACACTTAAATTAGGCCAGATTAAAACATAAGTCTGAATGTAAATAATAGTAACTCATGCCAAATATTCAAACAGAAACTGTTACATCCATAATCAAACTTGACAATGGTCAGTAAAAAAATTTGTCTGCATACAACATACTGTTTCTTTGTAGCGAATTTCCAATGCACAGATTTTGGTGGGAGGAGGTATTTCTGTATCTCTTGTGGGACCTGACAGGGTATAAAGACATATAAGAAAGTGGAATGTTTTTTTTTTTACATCAGCTACCGGAGAGGGTTTGGCAGCTGGTGGTAGTCCTGGCTTCGCTGAACACATTTTTTTTTCAGCTTGAATCTGCGAATGAGATTGTGTGAGACATCCTTCACATAATTATAGCATTCTCGATTTTATCGGATGCTTATTTTCTCCTTTGTATCTCCTCAATAGAGAGCAATTTATTCGTCGTCAAGAGGTTAGTTCTACGAATAAGAGCGTTTGGCAAAAAGATAGTCTTAATTCCTTTCCACTTGGCTAGCCATTGCTATTGTGTCATATATATATATATATATATATATATATATATATATATAAGTGAACATTGAAGTCAAAAGTCAGAGGCGACAGGCTGGTTCATGATGGGCGCAATCGTCAGGCCGAGAATTGTGTCCAGCATGAAACAGCCTGTCGCCTCTGAGCGTTGACTTCAATGTTCATTTTTATATTTACATTTACATACGCTCTATCTCTGATATTGAGCACTTAAATATAGCACACCTTAAAGCTATATTTCTTCATATATAACACTATATGTGTGTGTGGGTGTGTGTGTGTGTGTGTGTATGTGTGTGTGTGTGTGTGTTATATTCCGTGCTAACAGGAATATGTACTTGAAAAACAAGGTAGATAAAATAAATAAAGGTTTATTATAAAAAAAAAGCACAAATCGAGAGAAATTAATTCCCTTAAATATGCTGAGCCTATTCTCAATTTCTTTTTCGTAACTATATTTTTTTCTTTTTTTTGAAAAAGAAAATCATTTCGCCTAAAGCAAGGAGGGAATGCCACTAGTTACAGGGAGTGAAAGTGAAAGAAAAGATTGAATAAGGGAAGACTGAGTAAAGGTAACAGTTATGCACAAGGTCGTCGCAAGTAAATCCAGTAGTGAGTTGCTACTATTGAAAGATCGGTAATTCACGCGTAAGTCTGAGTCGTCCTCAACAGATCCCAGTTAGTCTCTGCAGGCCGTTGACTTACAGGTACATATAGGCAGTTACTACCTATAGTGTAGTCACTGATGGAGGTGACAGGTTATTCCATTACATCAATATATATATATATATATATATATATATATATATATATATATATATATAGAGAGAGAGAGAGAGAGCATAACTGGAATTTACGCAGGTAATAAGAAATGCTTTCCTGATAGATACATATATACATAAAAAATGACCGGCTACTGTCGATTGCCGGTGACTCAATCCCAGTCACAGACACCTGCTTAGGAACACATTGCGTTTGTTTCGGAGTTCAGCTTGGTTTTCGTCACAGTTTTAGCGGCACTAGTACGCTCAAATTCTTGGTCAAGGTGACTTGTAGCTTCATTCTCGCACACGCATCGATTGATTCCGGACAGTTCTGCATAAGCTCTACATCCACTCGCAAGGTTTGGGCCAACCTACGGTATGTGTCATTGGGAATTTTAAATCTCGCACACTGTACTTGCCATCCTAAATTGACAACATCAATCTCACCTTTTACACAAATTGAATATCGTGAGATTCGAAACTGTTTCTCTTGATTGGAAATCGAATATTCTAACCACACGAAGATGATTGGTTATATGTTTATGCATAAATAAACACACAAACAGTTTATATATATATATATATATATATATATATATATATATATATATATATATATATATTACACATCATTTCACCCAAAGCAAGGCGGGAATACTACTAGTACGCAGGGGGGTTACACAGAGCGAAATTGAAAGAATTTTTTCCCTTAAATATGCTGAGCCTATTAATAATTTCTTTTTTTTTCTTTTTTCTTTTTTTATATCATTTAACCTAAAGCAAGGAGAGAATGCCAGTTGTTAGAAGGAGTGAAAGTGAAAGAAAAGCTTAAGGCTAGGGAGGACTGAGTAAATCTCAAAAGATGAAGTTATTCTAGAAGATAGAAGATGACGATTGACGTAGTATTTATTTTGAAGATTTTTTTTGTTGTGGAAAGCAAGTAAAAAAAGGCTGAGTTATAAAGGCGGGAAGTGCGAGTAAAGAAACTTCTGGAGTAGAAGTGACGGTTACATTTAATTAAGTAAAAAGTAAAAAGGTGGAAACTAGATGCCAATCTAGTAGCACCCTTAAATTCATGTAGTCGAATCACCAGGAAAAAAAAAGCCTATCAGAGCAGTTGCCATAAAGATATTTGTAGAAAAGACTGAGAGAAGCCACATAACGTCGGTGAGAAAGTCACTTAAGTCGAGATGACGAGTAAAATCTAGGTAGCATCAGAGATGAAAAATTAAATGCGAATCGTAATAAGTTTTTTTAGAAATTTGTTACGTGCAGTCGCAACGCTAAGTTTAAATTTTACTAAAAACAAAATAATTTCCATGCCTGAGGATGACTGAATGTACAGCTGAAAGTACTTGCAGATTAAAAAAGAACTTATACAACCTATAGTTATTAAAAACAAAGATCATAACATTCATCGAGTGATTTCTAGGCTAATGCAACTTTAAAATTTTGTTTGCAAAAGGATTTCGCCATTTTATATCATTAACTTTACTAATCTACTTTTCGTATGAATGATTCATTGTAATATAAACTGAACTTCACCACGTATTTGATATTATATATATATATATATATATATATATATATATATATATATATATATATATATATATGTGTGTGTGTGTGTGTGTGTGTGCGCGCGATCGCGCGTGTGTGTATATTAATCATTTCACTCTAAAGCAAGGCAGTAAATACACGGCATTACTGAATATTAGATAAAATGAAATTAAAGATAGATAAGAATAAAAGAATATGGATTTATAAGACATGTGGTAATGATTGACATTGCATTTAAATCTTTGAAGATAAATTTTGACTGAAAGGCATGTAACCGTAAATGATTTCCACATAGCGAGAAATGAGAAGGCCAGCTTATGCCCATATACGGAAGCGCTATCAACCTGACCTCTCTCTCGTAAAGTTTGAGGATAGTAGGATGGTCAGGTACTTTCTGGAGCAGTACAGAGAACCGGTCATTTACCAGCATCTAGCGATGGATGCTATGTACAAGTTCCACGGGGCCTGCGTTGAGTTTAAGTCACAATAGGCCACTAGTTTATCTCTGTATATATATATATATATATATATATATATATATATATATATATATATATATACAGATACTGTTATCATTATTATTATTTATTATTATATAATTATTATTTTTAATATTGTTACATTTATTATTATTTTATTACTTTTGTACATATTATGTTTTCTTCTTTGTATCCCGTAGAACTGGGTCCAAACCTATGGTCAATTAGTCTCTATAGGAAAATAGTCATTTAACTGGTAATACTTTTCTTAGCATATGGGATTTTCGTGGTACGGCGATTCTCTAGTCAACTTGCATGTTGATGCTAACTGGGATACTTTTAGTAAAAGTGTCTATTTCATTTCTTAAGAAGCCCAGAGCTCCGATTACTATTGGTAGTTTCAGTCTTAATTCCACACATCCCGTTAATCTCAATCTCCAGGTTCTTGCATTTGGACAATTTCTCACTAATTTTCATGGAGGTGTTTCTCTTAGATGGTTACTGATATGTCAATAAACATACACTTCCTGAATTTCATTTCTTTTATGTTTAAATTAGGTCTGTTGGCTTTTTTTCACTGTTACTTTGAATTGGCACGTTCCAGAGGATAATTACTTCGTTATTTTGGGTAACTGTGTCTTCTTGGTGATCATGCCATCTCTCAGTTGTTAGGATATTCATTTGCTAGTTCCGGATATTTTGTGAATATGATTGACAGTTTCATCATCTTTTCTGCAGATCTTACTTTTGGAGTTAATACCATACTTGATTATATAACAGTGATACGATATGGTTGCGAGGCTTTTGTTCTGAGCTGCAATAATTAAACCTTTTGTCTCAGCTTTCAGCCCGGTGCTCCTTAGTCACTGATGTGTTTTCTGTTGGTCCATTTCCCAGCGACCTACATTCAGAAATGGCATCATCACATACCCCACTGACCAATTATTTTTAAGGCAAGGGCTTCCAAGGATCCCTTCAGTGAGTTTATTATTATTATTATTACTATTATTATTATTATTATTATTATTATTATTATTATTATTATTATTGTTGTTGTTGTTGTTGTTATTGTTATTAAAAGGAACTAATATAATATTGAAAAATACAGCTTTAATTCAACTGAATGAAGAGTTTATTTATAGATAAACAAATGTGCGCCATATTAGTTCCCAAGTCAATTAAATTTCAACTCTGTATGTTCTAAGAATCATTTACTTCCAAAGACGTATATATTAATATACTGGCGCAATTCTGTACATATACATTTCAAGCATATATACCTGCAGCTCAATATACCTTTAAATATACGTTTATATACGTGTCTGTTTGTGTGGGAACTGTATGCGCTACTGTTTGTGGATAGATATTTGCAGAGGTTATTTTCAGTTTCTGTGCATGTCTACGTTATCATGTATTTCTTTTTTTTTTTTTTCTAGAATTTTGTCAGTAAAATCGAGGACAGTTTTCTGTTTATAGGAGAGCAAAGTAATATTTAATTCATTTCTCTTTTTGTCTTGTTTTTTTTTTTTTTAACTTTCTATTTTCGTTGATCCAACCTCGCGAGCTTCTGCCCGACCGTTTGTGTGTGTGTGTGTTTTCTCTCTTATTCATTCTTCTCGTCTATTTTCGTTCAGAAATGAAATAAAACAAACGTTATTCTACATTCTTAATGCTCTGTTTTTAAAATTTATGGCCTTTATTGAAAGAGGCATTCGGATAAAATACAGTCTGAGAAGAGATGTATAACTCTCTAGGGAAAAGAGGGCAAATAAAGTACATTTGACGAAGAGAGATAGGTAAGAACATGGCGGATCTGATAAAAGGCCATAAGAAAATTATGATATAAAGGTAGAGAAGTGTTGAATGAGTAGAAGCATATATATTAGATCTAATGGAGAAATCTTAGTTTCCATTACAAAGGTTGGGAAAGGAAAAAAAATAGATAATTAGAAAGGAATAGAGGCTGTAAAAGAAAAGGAGTGAGAAGGAAGACGTGTCAAAAGAAGAAAGGAATAGAGGCTGTAAAAGAAAAGGAGTGAGAAGGAAGACGTGTCAAAAGAAGAAATGAATAGAGGCTGTAAAAGAAAAGGAGTGAGAAGGAAGACGTGTCAAAAGAAGAAAGGAATAGAGGCTGTAAAAGAAAAGGAGTGAGAAGGAAGACGTGTCAAAAGAAGAAAGGAATAGAGGCTGTACAAGAAAAGGAGTGAGAAGGAAGACGTGTCAAAAGAAGAAAGGAATAGAGGCTGTAAAAGAAAAGGAGTGAGAAGGAAGACGTGTCAAAAGAAGAAAGGAATAGAGGCTGTAAAAGAAAAGGAGTGAGAAGGAAGACGTGTCAAAAGAAGAAAAGAATAGAGGCTGTAAAAGAAAAGGAGTGAGAAGGAAGACGTGTCAAAAGAAGAAAGGAATAGAGGCTGTAAAAGAAAAGGAGTGAGAAGG
>OZ010590.1:20550419-20560419 GCA_963932145.1 Acanthosepion lycidas | reverse complement strand
ATACAGTACCGTCATATAGCATGACGTGCTTTTACCTATTGAGCCACAGAGGAGCGTTTCGGTTAGCAAGGTCGATTTTGCTGTTTTTAAACTAACAATTGTCCATGATTTTCTCTCGTACATTCATATCTTCTCGGTGCGTATGCAAATGTAAACAAATGATATCACACACTATGAAATGGACAAAGTCTGCAATTATTTTAAGATATTTTTTATGTTTATACTTTCTTTTTATAGATATTAACATAAAAATATAAAAATGACTTAAAATAATTGTCGGACTTTGTCCATTTAATAATAATAATAATAATAATAATAATATATATATATATATATATATATATATATATATATATATATATATATATATATATACAAGATGGACTCTCCAGTCGAGGAGGTCGACGTATGAAGTTCCGCTGACCACTTACTCATTATCTCCATATCTATGGCGTGCATGAATTTGGAGGCCTCCTCGATAACTTCACAAAAGATAAAAAGGAGTAAAGGAGAATGAATTGCATGCAAATGTAGCAGGAATATTATAAGCTGATTTATTTCGCTTTCGTGTTTCACGCAGTCGAATAATGCTTACTATTTGATGACGATTTGTTCCTGCATGCCTATGACGGGCATAACTTATATATATATATTGTCCACATTTTTTTTACCTTTCGACCGTTGTACGCTTCGACCCCCTTCAGGTCATTGTAATTTCGACCTGAACCATTTATTTCGTCCACCGGAGTCGATTGTTCTAGCTCTATGTGGCATTCCGCTTTCGGATGTGTCAGTTATCTCAAGAACACATGGCCCAGTGGATAAAAGCGTTGGTTGCATCCAGAGAGTTGACCCAAAGGGTTCAATACCTGGCTACTGCAGTGGTGAACAAAATCTTGAAGGAGTGAGCCAAAGGCAGATTTCACCCCCACTTCGTTAGCGAATAGTGTCTCAGAGATCATTACCTTATTCTGTTTGTATTCACCACGGCGTGGACGAGGATTTGAAATTTGGCAGACAAGATCAATGGTTCATTGTACCGCTGAAGTTAGTTCGTGACTCCCCCGAGGATATTCTATCTTTGCAAGAGCCAGATAAGACCAAAAATGGAGTATTGTTGTTATATCCGGGCTAGAGCTGCCAAGTACTCACTTCCTTGTCTTCCCTACGCAGAAGTGTGGATGGTGAATTATTTTCAACCCTACAAATTCTTTTCCACAGACGAAACGACACGAACTTCTCATTGCTCTGTCGCTATTTCCATGGTTTGTGGTCTGACATACTATAGTCACACCATCCTTGACCTTTAAACTTTAACCCGCCATGCCAAGTCAGTCAGTCATCTGCCATGCATGAGAAACGCTTAGGCGATCATGCATCTTTCGATTCATGACTGAGGTAGATTTTTTTTCCAGCAGTAGGTTGTCATTTCTTTCTGCAGTAGACCAGTTGCCATCCAAGGCTATAGAACACGGTCTATTCTGCTATTTACTTTTAGCTTGGGTTGGGGAGAAGAGGATTCATACCTTTCTCAAGGGTATTAGCATGTCAGTTATGTGCCATGCGTGATAAACGCCGAGGCGATCATGCATCTCGAAGCAGATTTTTTCCAGCAGTAGGTTGTCATTTCTTTCTGCAGTAGACCAGTTGCCATCCAAGGCTATAGAACCTAGTCTGTCCTGCTATCTACCCATACAGAGAATTTATATGTTTCCTAATGGAAATAAGCTCGTAAGTTAATCTAATGGATTCGACTGGAATTCTCCGATTCCGAAATCCAAGCCGTTATCCATTACTCCACCGTGCCATGCTAGGTACAAAAGTGGGAATCATTTCCAGTCTCTTCATATTCTATTAGCAAGAACAACGGCAGCATATTTTCTCAATCACTACATTCTTGACCTTTTTAAATCAATGGTTAATGTCTATCTCTTCTGCATAATCCTATGAACTTCGCTTCTTGCCTTCTTTAAAGTTCATACAACACTGCATAGTTTACTTCTACCTTGAGTTACTTTTGAGCCTTGTACGAGGTGAACGTTAGTATAAAATATCCTTGAGCTTAAATCCAACTATTTGATTCTGCCGTCCTTTCTATATTGATTTTCCTAGCATAGCTCAGATGTGGCACAAGGCCGAAAGTAGGGGGCACTCAGTGAGTATCGAACTCACTACTCAGTCGTAATTTTTCTAACGAGACAAGCTTGCTAACCATTTCGCCACATCGAGGTATCCCCCACCCTGCGTCCTTTCTATATTGTTCTTCGACGCGGAAACTTTGCATCTGATACAGATATATGCTACATGCTTATAGAACTGACTGCCTCAGCAACGGGGGCATCATGCGAACGGTCAGCTGACAAACAGTAATTAACACCCTTTATGCGCGGCAACTACGGGTCTTAGGACACTTGTATTGGGCAACTTAAGGTGTAAAGCACGGTGGAGTAATGGATAGCGGCATGGATTGACTAATCGGCGAGCTGAGCTCGGATCCATTACATTCACTTAGGCGTTAATACCTTTGGGAAGGTATGAATCTTCTTCTCCTCCCAGGAGAACAGACAGGCTTTTATATAAAGAAAGGAAAACTCTCAATTCAAAATCGGCCTGGAGAGGATTGGGTTCCGTCAAGCTATCTTACCCAAGTAACATCGCGTCTACTGCGGCTGTACAAATCCACATGTGCGGTACACATATGCGCTCTATATTAAAACGCCAGTGGCATGCCACACAGTGGCAAATTGGTAGCTTGCGTGTAAGTTTAAAATGTGATTTTTCAGGAAAGCACACATAATGTAGCAGGTATTACGGAAAAAATCGTTTAATTGAAAGCGTTTTCTTCACTTAGGAAATGAAGATATTTCAAATCTGTGGAGGTAGCATGTTTATATAAAGGTCTGAACTGGTGAAACTATAGAATGGTGCTCATCTGAACAGTTAACATGCAATTCGACATAGATTGGCGATAGGCTTGCGATTTTGCCTATGGGGACAAGTGGTTGCAGAGTGGAGAATAAATCTTCTCTTTCGGGCTTTTGGTTGATGAATTATTTACCACCCAACAATACATTTCACACAGACGAAACGTCGCAAACCTATCACCCATTCTATGGTTGTTTCCATGTAAATTATTCTAAATATCTATTTTCCTTAGTTTCATCATTTATACCTTTTACAGCTAAAGGCCACCATGACACGTACACGAATAATTCCTATTCCATTTGTATTCCATTAGTAGTGATGAAGTTCCATTTGGAGAACTCTTTTCAAAGTACTGTTACTTTCAGGAACAAATTTCCGAGAAAATGCTTCCCTGATATTTACAATCTGAAGTGTAGATTTAATCATTAAATTTCTTATAGATCTTCATTAACTATACATCTTACCTCCTTCCTCTCCTCCTCTTATGCTCATGCAACAGCCACATTCAATAACTTTCCACCTTGATGAGCTCGTGAACTTCGTATTGAGGAAAAAATTAGTAAAAAAAAAAAAATATTTACAAACACTGTGCAGAATGTCCGACTGATAAATGCAGGAACAAGAGGCAAGTTAGAAACTTGGAAACGGAGAGAGAAAAGGAAAAGAAAGAAAAAAAGAAAGAAAAAAAGAAAGAAAAAAAGAAAGAAAAAAAAGAAAGAAAAAAAAGAAAGAAAGAAAAAAGAAAGAAAGAAAAAAGAAAGAAAGAAAAAAGAAAGAAAGAAAAACAGAAGAAAACGAAGCAAAAAGAAAGAAATGTATTAGGTCGGTGCAAAAATAATGACGTAATAATGTCGTTTTCTGACGTATTTTTAATGTCAAAAAACGACATTATTACGTCATTATTTTTGCACCAACCTAATAGAAGAATAATGAAATCAGATTTTAAAAGAAAATAATGAGAAAAGGAACAAACAAAATGTAAGAAGAAAGATTTGAGAGAAAAAGAAAAAAATGAGTAGTGAGAAGAAAAAAAATTAAACAAGACGGAAAATAAGCCAAAAAGAGAAATGGTAGAGGAATAAGAAAGATATAGTTAAAAAGAAGGGAAATAAAAAGATGAAAAGAAGAAAGAGACAGAGAGAAAAAAAAACAAAAAACAAACGAATTAAAAAATAAAAAAGGTAAAAGAAAAAAGAGGTAGATTATTAAAATACGAGAGACAGAATTAAAAAGAAGAAAGTAAAATAATAAAAAAAAGATGAAAAACGAAGAAAAGCCGCGTGAGATAAAAAGAAAGATGATGAATGAAAGAAAATGGAAAAAAGAGGAAAGAAAAGAAGGAACAAAAATGAAATAAAGGAACAAAGCTTGATTCAAAAGAGAAATACGATAAACAATAAAAAAAAAGGAGAAAAGCAAAAAAGAAAAGAGAAAAGGAGCAAGAAGGAGAAAGAATAGAGAACGAAAAGAAGGGAGAAAAATGAAAAGAAGATACAAAGCGTGATGGAAAAGAGAAAGAGATTAAACGAAAGAAAAGGAATAACAAATATAAGACGAAAAACAAAAAAAAAACAACAAAAATGAATACAAGTTGAAATAAAAGACACGCATATTAAATGAAAAGAACATTGCAGAATGTAAAGACAGACAAGTTGAAAAGAAACGGAGAGCTTTAACGAAAAAAGTAAAAATAAAGATATATCCAAAAAATATATCTCCAAATGGCATGCTTCAAATCGATAAAAAGCCGTTTAATAATCTCTTCGAAATCTCTATTTATTATTAGACATTCGCTTTATGGCGTGACACATGTGCGCTCTGGAGACGCCATACTTCACGGCATATTAAAGCGAAACTACAACATTTTTAACATTTTTAAATTCTTGGCTTTCGCTTTTAAATATTAACATACACTTGGGCACATGCAGGAATTCAAATGGATAAATATAACCATGTGTATAGTGTAAAATAATTCTATAGAAATATTAATAAATATATATGTATGTGCTTTTCGGTGTGTACGTTTGTGTGCGTATATATATATATATATATATATATATATATATATATATATATATATATATACATACATACAGACATGTATATATATATATATATATATATACATACATATATATATATATATGAAAAATATACTTTCATCGTATGTTAAATGTAATTGTATATATATGATAAAAATATACTTTCATGCCATGTTATATATAATTGTATATATAAGATAAAAATATACTTTCATGGTATTATATATATATATATATATAGATATATATATATATATATTTATAATTATACATATATATATGTATTTATATATGTATATATATATATATATATATATATATATATATATATATATATATATATATGAAAAATATACTTTCATCGTATGTTAAATGTAATTGTATATATATGATAAAAATATACTTTCATGGCATTTTATATATAATTGTATATATACGATAAAAATATCCTTTCATGGTATTATATATATCTATATATATATATATCTATATATATATATATATATATATATATATATATATATATATATATATATATGATAAAAATATACTTTCATGCTATGTTATATTTATGGGTAAATGCGTTCAATACCCGAGTTTGAGCGTATGTAAATATAAAAGTGGACTGAGGTCAACATCCAGCGGCGACAGACTGTTTCATGATTGAACATAATCATGTCGCCTGAAGACTGCGTTCGAGAACGAAATGGACTGTCACCGTTTGGTTTTTATCTGAGTGTCCACTTTCATATTTGTACATGCATACCGACGCATATACATATATATTCCCAAAGAAGTGAAGGATTTTTTTTTTTTTTATTAATTCGATAGATTTGATTTTTGAAACGTTATTTTTAGGGGAAACCCATAATTGAGTAGACGTTCCACAATTTTATTAAACATTTATTTATTTTCGACTTTTCGTCCCGAATGTTCGTCAAATTTTGTTAAAGAATAATATGCTTTCTCCGGCAGGGTTCGAACCTGCGCCTACCTTGGCAGGGGAAACTATGAGATCAAATCTACTTTCTGACCCTTCAGCCTCCGAATGCGTCAACAATCAAGCAAAGTTCAAGGAAAGAGACTGTGAAAGATTTGCGTACGTAAACCACGGTTTGCCTTCTTAAGCACGTTGAACCACACAGTAGCTGAGACCGTCTAAACGTTCGTCGGATATAAACACCGTATCCACAGCCAAGCAGGTTCAAATCCAGCCGGCATGCATATATTTATCAATAATTTATGTTCAAATGTTCTGGCCGTGTTATTTTTATTCTCATTAATCCTTGGTTCTCCTTAATCTACGAGGAAATTGTCCGGCATCCATTGCGCCAATATATTACGTCGCAGCTTACCAGTCTTTCTTTTTCTTTGAAACCCTATTACCTATGTCTCAATTCTTTGCTTAGTTTCTGGAATAAATCTATTGACATTATTATTTATCATCTTATATCTGTGCCACATTTTCTGTCAACCGTTTCCACGCTATAAAGCTAACCTCTGACTCCCCATTATACAGTCAACAACCATTTCTACACATGGAAGACAAATGTTAAATATATATTCTTTATACAGGCATGCAGCGATTATATATATATATATATATATATATATATATATATATATATATATATATATATATATATATATGTATAGATATATATATGTATGTATGTATATACACTATATTTGTCCATTTCATAATGTGTGACGTCATTTGTTTACATTTGATACGCCATGAGCAGATATGAATGTACGTGAGAGATTCATAGAAAATTGAAGTTCAAATACCGTAAATTCGACCTTGCTAACCGAACGCGCCACTGTGGCCAAATCGGGAAAGGCACGTCAAGCTAAATGACGGTTCCGTATAGGATACAGCTTCGAATCCTGTCGGAGGACGAATATTTTCTGTGAAAATTTCTCGGACATTCAGGCTGGAAAATACTGTTTATCATAAACAGAGGATTTACTTAAATATTTGTATCTATAAAAAGAAAGTATAAACATAAAAGTGTCTTAATATATATTCAAGATATTCTGGCCAGAAGTCAAGCACAAATGAAAAAAGATTTGTTAGCAGCGTCAATACTTATTTTACTCTTAACTTTTAACAAAGAATTCAATCTCCTTATTAAATCAGGCGGGTACCTTGTCTTAAAATATTTAAAGATATGTTTAGTGGTATAAAATTATATATATATATATATATATATATATATATATATATATATATATATATATATATATATATATATATATATATATATATATATGTATGTATGTATATATGAAATAGTGGTTGGTAGTCTGAGAGTATATGTTAGACTCTTCCGCTTACTATAAGATTAGTAGAACAGAATGCTTCAGGGAACAGTACCATATCCTTGGAACTAGATTGTTCTTTGCTGTCGAACTCTCTGCCTCGGCAGAGAGAAACTCACACACATATATATATATATATATATATATATATATATATATATATATATATATGTGTGTGTGTGTGTGTGTGTGTGTGTGTGAGTTTCTCTCTGCCGAGGCAGAGAGTTCGACAGCAAAGAACAATCTAGTTCCAAGGATATGGTACTGTTCCCTGAAGCATTCTGTTCTACTAATATGTGTGTGTGTTTGTAATATTAATTGATGATTTGTAGGGATAATTCCAAGGATGGTATTGCTCCAAGAGAGTTCCATATAAGTAATAAAGCAATATATTAATGAGTACAGACGATTCTTAAAAATCCATGCGGTTATAATTCATTTCATGAATTTACAAACAGTCATCTCTTCAGACAGATTTTGTTTTTTTTATAAATGGAGTCAATTTATCCAGACGAAGGATAAAAGGGGGATAGAAAAAAAAAGAAAAAGAAAAAATTTAAAAAAGAGGAGGAAAGAAAAAAAAAACACTTGGATATAAATTAAAAAAAAAATGGTGGCGGAGAGAGAAAGAGAGAAGTGGGGACATAAGAGAGGGAAGAGAAAGAGGGAAGTGGGGACATAAGAGAGGGAAGAGAAAGAGTGATTGAGAGAAAGAAGGAAAGAAAAGAAAAGAAAAAAGGAAGAATTAAATATGAGCCGATAGATAAAACTAGAAATGACTTTTTACTTTAAGGACTGGAGAAATTAAAATGCAGGCTAAGGAAGAGTGACCTCAGCTTTAAAATAATAAATTATAACCGAATTAATTTTTAAGGTTCGCTCCTAGTCATTATATATATATATATATATATATATATATATATATATATATATATATATATATATATATATATATATGAAGAAATATAGTTTTAAGGTGTGTTATATTCATGGGATAAAGTGCTCAATATGTAAATAAAAGTGAACATTGAAGTCAACACTCAGAGGCGACAGGTTGTTTCGGGCCTGATTGCGATTACGTCCCACATGAAACAGTCTGTTGCCTCTGAGTGTTGACTTCAATGTTCTCTTTTATATACTCGACTCTCCCGACGTATGAGGGTCAATTAGATCAGTTCCTAGGCCGACAATAGCACATGAGATTTGGTTATAGTGTGAAGGTTTCGTGCAGGACCGTCCACACTTTTTGAAGGGCCCAATACAGAGAATTGGTACACTACGTGCTACAAGGTCCCCAAACGACCCTCCGCAGGTTTTGAATTCAGAGTTGTCATTCTCCTAGACTAGTTACCATCCAAGGCTATAGAACCGAGTCTGTCCTGCTATTTACCCATAGCAAGAGGGCGAAGAAGAGGATTGACATCTTTCCCAAGGGTATTAGCACGTAAGTGAATGTAATGGATTCGACTGAAATTCAAACTCGGCTCTACGATTCCTCAATATATATATATATATATGTTTTTTTTTGTTGCTGTTGTTACAGTATCTACGAAGTAAGAAGAACGAGAAGTGATCCAATTTCTTTAGTCGGATGTTCAGTCAGGTTCTGAAACACAGGGTACGTTTTTAACACAATACGGTGACAGTGCCCCACCGCGTCGAAGTGTGTGTGATTGGCACGAAAAATTCAAAAGTGGCTGGGCAAGTAATGTGATAATGCACGAAGAAGGAATCAACATCCGCCACTGACGAGAAGATTCAGCAAGCTCGGAGGATGGTAATGGCGAACTGGCCAGTTCTCATCGATCAGGTTAGCATGGTCTCTGCAGAGTCAGAACACTGTTCCTCCTTGGTGCACACTGCTAGTGAAGAGGCCATGTTTACACTAACTAGAATGACTCTTAAAATGTCAAATTCAAGTTGGATCCATTACATTCACGTACATGCTAATACGCTTTTGAAAGGTATGAATCCTCCTCTTCTTTATGGATAAATATCAGGACAGAGTGGGTTCTATAGCCCTGGGTGGCAACTGGTCGAGGAGAGGGTAACTCTGAATTTAAAACCGGCCTGAAGAGGGTTGGGCTCCGTCAGGCTATCTTGCCCAAGAAATACTACTTCTACTGCGGCTGCAGTACCCCCTCCGACCCCGATGGGTTACGGGGTCCGTGATCGATTGATTATATACAAATAATTACGTTCAGTAATTTTCAGTTTCCTGCCTCAAATAAATTCAAAAGTGTTACCACAATCCTCTTTCCTACAGACGAATAGTCGCTAACTATTCGCTATTTTCATGTTCGAGTGAACTACATTCTTTCGTTTTACCAGTCAAGATATTCACAGCTAGGACCCCTCAGGCCACTTAGTAAATTTATTCTCATTCCGTTCATAAAATTTTGGTAACGAGTGAGCAACACCCAGGAAGCTTAGAACTGTGACATTGTGGAACTGACTCACAAGAGGAAACTTCTCTGGTCACAACACTCTCAAGATTTTCAAGTCTAAAATCAATCTTTACCTATTTTATAGAGTCTCATAATATGCAACCATTCCTTTCTCTCTGAACGCACTTTAAACATTGCCATTCAATAAACCTCTGTCTTAAGTGGCTTTCGGGCTTTGAATGAGTTAAAAAATAATACAAGTAAGTTATCACACAAATAGAAAAGATTATCAAACATTATAGTTAAAGTCCATGCTGTAAT
>OZ010590.1:20527919-20545419 GCA_963932145.1 Acanthosepion lycidas | reverse complement strand
TGATTTCTGGTAATATTATTTTAAAAAGTAATTCTGTTATCAAAACCTATTTTTACACTTTCATAATGCTTTTTACCTCACTTTCGGGGTTAACTATTTGCCCATAGCTGGGACCGTAACAAGTTCCACCACCCTGAGTCAAGGTGGACTTGGGAACACCAGCAATTAAGAGGTGGTTCCATGCTTCTCAAAACCTCCTGATCAGAGGCTTTGCTGTTGGATATAGTTTATCGTCATACCCAAGACGCATAAATATATTATGAAGATATATAGGATAAATAATGGTTAAATCTGGAATTGAGGAGTCTAAGTGTGTAGGGGTCGAGGAATCTTCCTCTTGGAAATCTGTTCCACCAGAAAGTAGTCATTTTCCAGAAGGAAAAAAAAAAAATTCCTTCTTGTTAGTGGAACCGCACCGATGTACGCATGATATGGACGCGTGGCCGAGTTAGAACGGTTTCGAACGTTCGCTTTCTGATCATGAGACCCGGGTTCGAATCTTATCATGGTCGAATTGTCAGGAAAGAGACATCCTGATATTATTGGTCAGGAGTGGGGACGATCCAGCGTTCGGCACCTGTGGAAAGTGCCTGAAAACTATTCCACGGGTTGACCCAACACTTGAGAGTGAAAATCGGTAGCCGGAACAATTGGTGCCGTCGATAGCTGTGCTAGCACGAAGTCACAAGTCTTCGTGACCGAGTGTTTGAATGTGCCGGCCTTGTTCAGATTGTTGCTCACGCTAGATAACACGTTCTCTCCCAGAAAATGTAAGTAACATCTGTTCAGCATAGATACAGTAAAAAACCAGATGGATGTTGAACAAAACACAAATGTGCCTGAACGTGCGTCGGCAATAGGGATTGGCTAGCCCCCCCTAGTAGACGGGTATCCTCGAATACTAATAGCCAGCTATTATATTATGTCATAACTTTAAATGTTTTGAACTGATAGAAGTAAGGAATATAGCTTAGCGATATTCTAGTGAAATCTTTGCAACGACTAATTTGTCGGAATAGGGATTGTAAGGTTAAAAATATTTTATCAGCTACCTTTTAAATACTTTTGAATATTGCAATGGCTGGAAAATGAAGAAATGCCGAACAGATATGGGAAAGATTCTCCATTGTGGGTTGGAATCTGATTCTTATAAAGATAGAACATGGCGGAAAGTCTCAGGTAATTTCTGAAGTCGCTCATATTTTTCCATCGTCTTGGATCGTATATATGGATTCCATAAAATACGCAGATGACAGATAGCAGACACGGAAAAGAAATTACAAAATCTCCTACAGAAGGTAGCGACTGAGAGTGTGAAGAAGGGACTAAGCATAAACTACAAAAAAAACAGAATGCTTGATCATCAGTAAAAGTGTAGAGGTGCTGTAAGAATTGTTGGCTAGGGTCAGCGTGAATATAGTCAAGAAGGAAAGCTGTGTTCTTGTAAAACAACACCCCACATGAATCGTGTACAACATACACGAGAGAAAAATAATCAAGCTCAGTGAACATTAATAAAATATTGTATTAACAATGGTATACAATTTTCAACAATTAGTATAAAGAAAGTTGCTTCCCTTTTTCCGTAATAAAAAGGGTAAGTTTAGCTAATTAATGTTGAGTACAATATTGAATGTTATTTAACTACAAAGTTCAGTTGATGTCTTAGCTAAATTAAGAATAATTCCACAGTGTATTACCAGTGTAGAAATATGTAATGTTCATGAGTGATATCAATAGGAATTAGTATGATTACTCGAATGAGTAATAATTAAGAATTAAAATGTCACAAGAATATGCGCCGTGCCGTATTCTCCAAGAATTGAACTGCTACTGGCTGTTGGCTAACAGCGAGATGGTTTATATATCTACTTATAGCCTCCAGTGAGCTTGGCGCTAAAAATATAGAAATATACTAAAATACGCGATTGGTCAGGAAATGGACCAATCCGTGATTTTAGAGAAAAATTCAAATTACGTGCGATGGCAAAATTGTCATATAATAAGTATCATATATTTATGAACCAATGACATTAAAGAAATCGGAGGTGTGGCACATGTAAGGGATCACCACAAAAGAATGGGCCCGAAATGCGATTTGCAGGTTGGGACCACTAAAATCAAGCAGACGCAGAAGTTTAAATATCTGAGAAGCGTTCCGACAGAGGACGGTAAATACGACACTAAGATCCGTAGACGTATTGGCATGGCCAAGGAAAGCATTCCAACATCTGGGCAGAGTATTGCGAGACAAGAAGATTTCTTTGGTAACGAAGAAAAGAATACTGAGCTGTTATGTGATAGCTGTCCTTCTTTACGGCAGCGAATGTTGGACGATTTCCTCAAAGATGAAGAAGACACTCGAGGCGGCGGAGATGTGATTCTACAGAAGGATGCGAAGGATATCATGGACCAAGCGTGTGAGCAACGATGAGGTCTTAGAGAGGATGAAAACGAGGAAGATTATACTTAACATCAGGAAGAGGAAGTTGAAGTTACAGACACATAATAAGGAAGCAGGTCCTGAAGAGTCTGATATTCACAGGTCGAGTAGAGGGAAATAGAGACAACGGAAAATAACGCGTGACATACCTAGCTGCCTTAAGCAAGTGGATGACAGAACGTGGTCTGGGGGAGGTGGCAGAGGGAAGGAACTTGTTGAGAGCTGTAAAGGTTAGAGAGGGGTGGAGAGCCATGATCGCCTACGTCATGAAAGGACACGGCACACTGAAAAAAACGTTCAAGGCAAGAGCTTGATTGAGAGAACAACCGACTAGATAATTAAGAGTCTCCTCTCTAATGATGGAATATTACTTGCTTGATTTTGGAGGTATTGATATCAGAAGGCAGTTTTTTGTTTTTTTTCTGCATTGATCTGTTACATCTAGAGCAGAGGAGAACTCAGCTGCCAGGCTAGTTTATCGAGATGAATCCATAAACTGTATAGAAATAAAAAATAAAGATAAATGGAATAAAGAAAAAAATTAGGAAAACTGTCAAATTGTATATAAATCAACACATAAAACTAATCTGTGCTGGATTCAAAAGCCATGGCGCTATGGGCTGGTAGAGTACCTTTTATCGGCGCAGCCACTTGCACGAATACGCTTGAAAACGGCATCTTCTCTCTCTCTCTCTCTCTCTCTCTCGATATATATATATATATATATATATATATATATATATATATATATATATATATATATATATACATATATATACACACACACACACACACACACACACACATATATATATATATATATATATATATATATATATATATATATATATATTTAAGCATTGCGCCCCGAACAAGGCATGAAGCCACTAGGATGCAGGAGGGTTGCAGAAGATTTGGAGCAAGAGCAGATAGGAGTGGTAGAAGAAAGGATGAAGGGAAGGATAGTGGATAGATCAAGGTAACATGAGATTGACATTGCATTTGAATAGTTGGAGATCATAGCTATCAGCGAAACAGTAATTGGGATATATATATACACACACACACACACAGATATACATATATATTTATATACACACAGTTCATGCGCACTTTAAAATTTATAATTTTATTTGTATTTGGGATAGAAATAATCTGTAAACAAATGTTATAAAGTTTAATATACGTATTTTTAAGTATAGCTAAAATGACTAATGTGATTTCAGGCATTACTGCAAATCAGTTGGCAAATATTTTCCGTGAACTGCAAAATCGTATTACCCTTTGTATTGCTAATGATGGAGGACATGTGGAAACTTCAATAAAATTTCAATACAACCTTAAAAAATATTGATTTACTTCTTTCTAATCCTTTTTCACAAATTATTTCTATAGCAAATACAAAGAAAGTTATAAATTTTTAAAGTGCACACGAACTTTATGGACAGCTTATATATATATATATATATATATATATATATAAAAGTGAACACTGAAGTCAAAACTCAGAGGCGTCAGGCTGTTTCATGCTAGGCGCAATGGTCAGGCTTTGGTAACGAAGAATCGTGACATAAATATAGTACATATATATATATATATATATATATATATATATATATATATATATATATATAGTTTGAGAAAAACTAGGTAATCCGTATGGTTAAACCTGACGAGGATAATATGTTTTCCGTGAACTGCAAAATTGTATGACCCTTTATAATATATATATATATGTGTGTATACATACATACATATATATACATATATATATATAACAAAGAGTAGTATATATATATATATATATATATATATATATATATATATATATATATATATATATATATACTACCCTATGTTATATATATATATATATATATATATATATATATATATATGTTAAATAAAAGACTGTCTCCCCTAATCTTTATAGCTACATAGTAAAAAAGACTGTGTCTTCTTGCTTTAGGTTTTAGACAAACTTCGTGAAAGAAAAAAAATGACTTTGAACCGTGAGTAAACGACTTCTTTATATATTTCCCAAAATGTCCCGGCACTTCACAGATAATAGAAAAAAGGAATCTGGGGAGGGCCATGATTATGAATCGCCTAAAAAAAAAGTTTTCAGAATATTGCAGAATGTGATAGAGGGAAGGTAAAGATGTTTTAATAACGAAAACCTTCGTGCAAAAGCTAATGTGAAGAGGAAACTTTCACTGAACGAATGAGAAAACAGTAAGAAAAACGTGAGCTGAGAAATTCAGTCGGGTTTCTTTTCACTGCGTATCGCTTTTCTCTGGTTGAATTTTAAATGAGGCACCGGGATATTTTTTTCGTGGAAAAAAAGTTACGTAGTTTAGAAAATTTAAATAAATTATTCTGCCTCCTGAAACTCGCTATCATATTTACAGACATTACTTTTGAGAGGATTAAGAAAGATTGAGCCTTGAAATTTTATCCTATTTTCCGATTGGTGCAAAAGCGAAAAAATTGCGAATTGGCTTAAACGGGGCGTTTTGTCGGAGGTATTAAAAGAACAGTATTGAATGGAATTAATATTTTGGTTCATTGTTTTGTATATTTACTGCTTCTTAAAGTAACAAAAAGGGAATTCAAAATAAATTCTTCATTTTTTTTTTTTTTTTTTTTTTTTTTGCTGTTTATCCGATTACATATTAATGAAAACAAACTTGCAACCCCACCAAAATATAATCATTTCCGACACTCACCCGACGACTTTCGGTGTCAAGTTCCATTCCTTTTATAATGCTCACACGCCCATATACACAGTGCCTTGCTTGGTGGCTGAGAGAGTTTTGAATTTGCTAACGACTCCAGTGACCGGTGTTCGGGCTCTGTAAATGATTGCTGATTTTCAAGGGTGTTGAGACATGTGTCCAGGGATAGAAGCTGTTGAAAATTCTTATTTCACCTCCTGTGTAGCCTGCAAAAAGATATACTTTTTGACACTGAATAGACACACAGGCAAAATAGGGAGAGGATAACGCCAAAACCGAAGATTAAATTTTCACCTATTATTCTTCTATGTGTCGTGTCCCTTCAGGATGTGAGCGACCATTGCTCTCCACAACTTCTTGTCCTTTGTACCCCAATTGTCTTGTAAATGGAATTTTTAAAGCATTCTTAATGTAAAAAATAATGAAAAAAGTGTGCAAGACAATAAGAAACACTACCTCCCCACCAAAAAGTGAAGTTTTGTTGAAATCGGTTGAAAAACGTAGGAAATCCGATCCCATATATAAGCGAACATACACACACACACACACAAACAACTTTGGTTTTATGATAAGTATAACTCGATATGAGTTGTCCCCCTTTCATTCTGGCGACTTAATCGTGTTTTCAAATTGATTTCGTAGAAAAACAATTGTGTTTTCCAATTTTGGGCGCTGTCAGAACCACCGCAAGGTAATTTTACGTAGTCCTGTGAAGTTTTTTTGAAATCGGTTGAAAAATGTAGGAAATCTGATCCAATATATAAACGAACAGACACAAACACACACACACACGCAACCTGGGTTTTATAATAAGTATAATCTAGACCGGGCATCTCGGCTTCATTCACTTTCAGTCAACGTTAACTTAGCTTCCCTGTGCCTTTTCTGCAATCATTTCCGTGACAAGTGTTGTGATCAGCTTTCTTCTTCGGTATATAGACTTCATGAATTTCAGTGTGCTTGTCTTTTCCTATTCTTTATACCCAAAACAATTTCCTCAGTTTCATTCATTCTCGGTAACCCTTTTCGCCTTAGTGGCTTTATTGTCTTGCCTCGGGTGAACTAATTAAAAAAAAATGTAGGCTACTCGCTATTTTCACATGACTTATCTTCCTTTCAGTTTGCCTTGCGAATATTAAATTCTCGAAGCCTTCTTTCCTCATTATGAATCTGAGAGATTTCAGCTGTTTCTGTTTTTATTGTTAGCACCAGTTTCCATGATGTTCTCCTCCTTGTCATAACTACATCATTATTCTTATAATTTTCTCATATTGTCGGCTATTCACTGCCATATTGGAGATTGGATATTATTTAAGAATTGGGCAGTTTTTTCTTCGCATTTGACATTTTCCTATTTCTTAATCTTATACATTTTGAAAAACACCTTTCGCTGTTTCTATGCACCTTACATTTTAGTTTACTTGTATCTTTTAGTGTCCTTTTAAAGTCTAAATACTACGAAAAACAGATTTTTCCTTTCTTGAGTTGCATATAATTTTTTTTTGGCGGACTCTGTATACTAATAGATTGGTTGTAAGAAATCGGAAAGAGAGAGACCATTTGAAAGAGTTCATTTTTTATTTTGTTGTTAAAGATAACCCCCAAAATATACAGGAATATTTAACATGGTTACATTGTTATAAATAACCTTAAAATATTAAAATTATGTAAAACATTTCCAGGTGAGAACGAGTGGTTTGTGCCCTTATCAAAAGTTCCTTTTCTAGAGTAGACATTATAGAAGAACTGTTAAGTGTTCATTTTCTCAATGATAATTTGAAAAAAATTAGCTGTAATGCATGTTGTATATCTGCAAGGCATTTAACAGGATTTGCCACGCTGTTCTACACAAGTAACAGGGCTACGGTATTACGGAACGATTGTTTGATTTAATTCAATCCTTTCGATCATATCGTGAAATAAATGCAGTTTTGAACGGACTCGCTTTCCAGATCCTTTCACACGAACGAGGGTGACGCCAAAGGCTCTATCCTAGGTCCTACGCTGTTTCTTACCTTCATCAATGAACTTCCTGATGTCATCACTTCCCAAGTAGGCATTTATGCAGGTGACACATCCATTTGCTCCTGTCTCAGTGTCAAATCCGCCAGAGTGAACAAAGTAAACTTGGTTACTGCTCTTGACAAGGAATTCAGATTTGTGGTTATCTGGGACAAGAAATGGCTTGTATATTTTAACGCACCCAAAACAAAACTACTTTCATGTAACCAGCAAAAAGAAAATGTTCTGTCTGAAAGGATGAAGCTAACCACCCTGAGATAAACGTTTTACACTTTCTAGGACTCGCATTTTTCACAGACATGAAGTGTACTGATTATATTGAATCAATTGCCAGGTCTACTGCTAAGCAAGTTGATTCACTGTATCGTGCCAAAAATTGTTCGCGTTAAAATCCATCTTACACAGTTACAAATCTACCAGGGTCCGTGCATTAAATAATATTTCTATATCTGGTCTGATGATCCTCCTATTCATCTCGAGGTTCTTTACAAAATCCAAAGAAGGATCTGTAATGTAATCGATCCTGACTTGGTATTTTGTCATCAGTCAATTGCCACCTACGCGATGGGACTTCGCACTGTCTTTTCTACAAATATTTTCATGGCAACTAATCTAACAAGCTTTTTTTCCCTGGTGCCCCGACTACATGAATTTAAGCGTGCTACTAGATTGGCATTTAGGTCCCACTCGTATACTATGGAAATTACTAAATGCAAACACCGCTTCTACTCTAATAGTTTCTTTTCCCGCACTTACTGCCTGTGGAACTCACCCCCGTTTACTTGATTTCCTGAAAAAACAAAGGAATGTTCAAAAATTTAAATGCTACGTCAATCACCATCTTCTATCTCCTTGAATCCCATTCATATTTGTCCTTTCATATATCCTTCCTATACTCAGTCTTTTCTCTCACATTCACTCTCTGTCACACGGTGAGTACACGTGGCATTCCCGCCTTGCTTTAGGTGAAATGATTATTAAAAAAAAAGAAAAAATAGTTTATTTGCGAAAAAGAAATTATGAATAGCTCAGCATATTTAAGAGAATAAACATATGTACAGAACTTTGAGGTCCTTTCGAGTTACGTAAAGCTACTGATCAAAAAATCGATATCTCTATATATAAAACAGAGGATTTGTGTGTTTTTGTGTGTGTCTGTATGTCTGCCTGTGTGATACCTTTTCACTCGAGATCAATCCCACCGATTTGAACCAAACTTGGCATTTATAATGTACAATGTAATAGATATGTTCCTAGCGTAAAAAATCGATCATTTAAAAAAAAATTAATAATCGATAAAGCCGATCAAAAATAGATAAATTCAACTTTTTTCCACCGATTTCTTTTAATTTCGGTATGTAGGTTACTTACATCATTACGAGCTCAACGGTACCCCATTTTTATTTCCACGCCACTGCGTTTAACAGAAAACGGCGAAAACGAAAATCGATTTCATTTCAAATTGTAAACTAAAACTCACTCAATTTTCAAAAAATCTAATACAAACTTCAATCAATTGTAACCAACAATAAGCTGATTGTTTAATCATATAGTGAAAGTATGTGTAAATAGCGAAAATGGCGATTTTTACTTTTTTTATTTTTTATTTTTCGTTGATCGTTCAACCAATTTTCATCAAACTTTACAATTGCTTTATAAATGGACCCTCTTTTACATCCCTGGTAGCACACTGAAAAATTGAATTTTAAGAACTCCAAAATAATTGTTGTCTCAAGTGGGTCTTCATGTTGCCTGTTTTACCCCTTCATGTCCTCGGCTAACTTCTATTGAATAAATATAGACTACTTCTATTATATCAGTGTATAACTGTATTAATTCAAAATGTTTTTTAATGAAAGTACTTTAAAATAATTGAAGAAGACAGACTCTGTTGCATTTAAACCTGATGCTGTTTTTGCTCCATTCTAATTGAACTTTTTTTTTTCTGATCGACCAGCTGGGTATAGCTGCTAGTATCAAATAATCTAAAAAGGACATTTCTGATTGATGAAGCCTAGTTATTTGATTGCTTCTATATTGGTAACTAAATCTAATCTCTTTTCTGTAAATTTACTTTGGGATGGCCCGTTTATATGTATCGTCTGCCAATCTATTTTTAGAGATGAGGAAAACGCCTGATTTTTAGATGAAATGTGGATGTATGACAGGTGAATCGATATTGACGGTGTTCAAATGAAAGCAGCACAATTGTGAATCGTTTGCGCTTGGAAGATTTGATATAGGTCCTGACCTGACATCTCAGATTCTGTCTGTTTCCCAGAGCCGTAATATAGATTCACTGTGCCTTTCCTATAAATACTTTCATGGCAATTGACATTGCATTTAATATTTTGATGGTCAAAGCTGACCGGGAATCAAGAAGCCGGAAAAAGAATTGATAGAAGTCCTAACCGCTGGTTTCCTCGGTATGACAACAAACTACATCCGACAGCAAGGCCACTAATCGGGGAGGTTTGAGAAACTTGGAACCAACTCTGAATTGCTGTCGTTCCCAGTTCCACGTTATGTACACAACAGCACATGGATGTGTATATATGCCTAGCCCCACACTGTTCACATATGCTTTGTGTGAGCTCCGGTGAGTGAGCGTGTGTGCGTGCCTGCTTACATCAACGAGTCTATGTGCGTGGATGTATGTTTGCGTAATTATCAGTGGCGTTCAGACGACTATTTCTTCTACTTCCATAAAAACACCGATATACGCAACCATATATAAATCCAAAATTTAAAATTAATCAGTTCGTCTGACGATCGCAAATAGCGTGAAACCCAATGTCACAAACACACATCAATACAACTATATATATATAGATATATATATATATATTATAGTAAAAAGAAAGAACAGTAAGATATATAATCCGGTATTCTTATGGATATTTTTATTTTTACAAAACAGTGCTCAATGTAAATTTACAGAGCAGAAATATTATAAATAAACTGATTTATATATATATATATATATATATATATATATATATATATATATATATATATATATACAGTGTGTCCAAAAGTTCATATGCACTTTAAAAAATTCATAACTTTATTTGTATTTGTGAGAGAAATAATTTCTAAAATGGATTAGAAAGAAGTCAATCTATGTTTTTTAAGGTTTTATTGAAATTTTATTGAAGTTTCCACATGTCCTCCATCATTAGCAATACAAAGGGTAATACGATTTTTCAGTTCACGGAGAACATTTGCCAACTAATTTACAGTTATGCCTGAAATCACATTCATTATTTTAGCTATAATTAAAACTAGGTAGATTAAACTTCATAATATTTTTACAGATTATTTCTATCGCAAATACAAATAAAGTTATAGATTTTTTGAAGTGCACACGTACTCTATGGACACACTCTATAAGTAAATTCTGATGGATTTTATATATATATATATATATATATATATATATATATATATATATATATATATATATATATATATATGAAAAGAGAGAGAGTAATAATCTTATAAATATAAGAAATTATACTCGTCTGGAAAACCTTGGGTCTATATATATATATATATATATATATATATATATATATATATATATATATATATATATATATAATGGATGGATTTTAAATAATGTGTTACAGTCAGAGATTTGTAATAGGATGACCGAGGGATTCGTCTTATTGAGACATTGCAAAGAAAAGAGAAACGTCACGAATTCTTTCCCAGCGGTTAGACAGCTGATAGGGACTAGGATACAAAATTACTCTTTTGATTAGATGGGCTTCCCGGTAAGATATCTCCTACGGGTCACGTTGGCTTGGTTCGTTAAATCCTTTACAATTATGTCTAGGACTTTTAAGTATCGAAACTCTCAGGTAACTAGTGAACAAGTCCCTTGTAGGGATGCGAGGTAGAACTCACTCTTAACAATAATAAAAGCGGCCTGTCTTTCCGTGCTAGAACCGGAGACAGATTTGTTTTTTGTTTTTGTTTTTTTATTTAGATCATTCTCCTTGAATTTATTAACCAGCATCTTACTTATGTTTTCTATTGCCAGATTTTGAATAAATAATATGTCTCCTCCCTAGCGAGAGACAGTTTTTGACGGAGAAACGAGGCTGTGAGTATACTAATGCCAGTTCCACAACACTATGTCGAAATTACTGCCAAATCAGTAGAAACGTTACGAATTCTTTCCCATCAATAGTGACTAGGATACAAAAGTACTGTTTTGATCAAATGAACTTTCTGGTAAGATGTTTCTTTCAGGTCATGATTGTCTTGGTTCGTTAAAACATTTACAACTGTGTCTATTATTTTTAAGTATAGGAACTTTCAAGTAACTATTGAACTTGGATAGCACCGGATGGAACTGTTTCTGCCGGTGCTGTACAGAATTGTTCCTACAGAAAAAAAAAAACTCCAAAGGAAATCAATGAGACCTTTAGCTGGATATTCCCCAACTTCCAGCCTGGAAATTCCGAATGCATCACGATCTACGAGGCTTAATATAATGTTAGAAACAATACAAGAATTTACGAGTCCTTGTAGGTGATGAATTATTTCCCACCTTGTAAAATTAAAACCCACAGTTAAAACGTTACTATCTCTTACTACAGTACCGCTACTTTCGTTTCAAATGTTCAGACGACATACATGACTACAAGTTCAAACCTTTACAACTAGTAACCACCCTGCTCTTACACGGAATTGAACGATCATCATTATCTTTGTATTCGTTCAGAATTTACACTCAGAGAGGTTCTTCCCCCAGAACTGTTAGTTTTTGGAACATATAACTGAAAGGATTCTTCCGAGATCTCTTCTGGTTTAAACTCTTCAAGTTTAGGGTCAACCGTTGGCTATATCCCCACTGCTTCTTTCCTTTTATATTGCGATAAACTTATTCAGTAACGCTCTACAGTGAGTGGTTCATTGACATTGTATTTTGTGAACAATACTATAAAAACCTAACTAGATTTCACCTAAACGGCTATTTACTCTGAAGATCCGTTTAGGTGAAACCTAGGTAAGTTTTCCTGGTTCTTTAGGATTATCTTATATATATATATATATATATATATATATATATATATATATATATATATATATATATAAGAGAGATAGATAGAGAGAGAGATAGAGAGAGAGATATACAGGCAGACAAACAAACAGACCGACCAAGGCGGACTTTCACAAACCGAGCATCCGACAGTACGATGCAATGATCTTTGCAAGATCTCTCCTGTCTCAATCACCTTTGAGCCATGAGGGAGGCACATCTGGCAAGTGTGTGGTCTTCTTCCGTCGCGCAGAGTTATCCACCAAAATGCGAATGGCCTCGTGTATTTCGGCAGCAATCCTTCATTTATATATGTTTCATTAAAAACAACAGGTACAGCGATTATGCTTTTCATTTAATTTTTCCTGTTTTCGAACAAGAGTTTTCTTTTCTGGAAATAGTATGTGTAGAAACTGTACAAATGTTTTGTAATTCTAAGCGCTTTCGGCTAATACTTTTAGCCATTATCAAGTATGGTTTTATTTTTGTTTTATAACTGGGTGCATTGGTTGAGTCTATGTTTCTAGAGTTTTAGTAATGTTTTTATTTTCCGAATACGGTTAGCGCATTCTGGCCGTGTTCCTAGTTAATATTATTGCGTGTTTGCTTTTTCTTTTTTATTATTAAAGCATCCATTATTTTTAATCTTTTTTTAAATATTGATGAGGTTAATGTATTTGAATTTTCTGCTCCTATTTTCTGCTGTGGTTGGATAGGTGCAACGTAAGGCGTCTGGATAGGCATGTAGTACTGTGACCAAAATAATTATTTACGAATTCAGTTTGATCAAGCACACTGTTTCTTAAGGGGCTTTTGAAGTCATAAGTAATGTTCGTTGTAATATTAATTTTGCTGGTGTGTTGTTATATTTGACTATGACGTTAGCTGTTTTAAAAAAATTTTAGTGGATAATTAATTTGATTTTTTTTTATGGTCATTTTTGGGTAGTGTATTTCTTTGTGATATTTCTAAATGAAAATTCATCTTGTTAGGAGTTGACGTTCATTTGGTCTTTGTAAAAAACAGTTATGCTGTTTTTGACTGTGTGTTCACTATTATTATTATTTACTTTGGGAAGTAATAGTTTAATTTGATGATCTATAAGGTGGTTAGGGAAGTTATTGTTAAATAATATTTGTTTTACATTGTTGAGTTCTTCAAGGAAGAATAGATGAAAGCATGAAGGGCTAGTGTGTTCTTTTTAGAAAGGTTTTATCACTGCTATTTTATATCTGAGCGGGCATTCACTCTTAAAGTTAAGATGGCAAGAGTTTCTGTTATTGGGTTTTTTATACAATGAGTTGGTAAAAGTTTTGTTACTGTATTTTACGAGAACTTCTAAGAACGGGAGTTTATTTTTTGACCAAATTCGTAGCTAAATTTTAAGGATTTTTTTTTCAATGTGGTCTTAAAATATCTATATCTTTTTTGTCATTCGCTAAAATAAAAACATCGTCTACATTAGGACATATACATTTAGGTTTAAATATCATGTCTTTTACATGGGATGTGTAATAATTGAAGAAGCACTGTTTGGGTGGGTTTTCCATACTAACACTATTAATTTGGGTGTAGATGTAGCCATTATGGCAGAATGGTACTTTGGTTGTGCATGCATGTAATATTTTTGGGGGTATATATAGTTTGATTGATGTGCGGTGCGATAGAATCATTAGTGTAAACGGAATTGAAGATAATGACTATGGTTTGAATGACGTGGACGTTTGTGATTAAATTTTCGACGTCAAGTGACGCTGTAATATGTTGGGTTGGTTTAGAACGTTTAGAATTTTGGAGTAATTCGTGGGTAGATATGATGCTGTAATCGTTGGGTAGGTATGGGGCAATGATATCTTTAAGAAATTTTGATAGCTCATAGATAGGGGTTGGGATCTGGAAATATATATACACACATACATAATTACAAACCTAAACATATATTTTTAATGTTAAACTTGCAAAATAAATGTCTATTTTTAAGAGAATTTAAACCTATTTTATGGCGACATTCAAATATGATTTCGTTTGTTTGGTTCAATAATTGGCATGTATTTTTGTAATTGATTATTTTAATTTTGTGGGGGTGATTCTTTCATTATATATATATATATATATATATATATATATATATATATATATATATATATATATATATATATATATATACATATTATATATATATATATATATATATATATATATATATATATATATTTAAAAATATATTTATATATATATATATACAATAATTATGAATATATATATATATATATTATGAATATATATATATATATATATATATATATATTATGAATATATATACATACATACATATATATATATATATATATATATACATATATATATATATATATATATATATATATATATATATATATATATTTATATATATATATATTACGAAATGAAAAAGTCTGACAATTATTTTAAGACATTTGTCCATTTCATGAAGTGTGACGTAATTTATTTACATCTGGATACGTTTTGAGCAGATATGAATGTACGTGAGAGATTCATGGAAGATTGAAGTTTAAAGGCAGTAAATTCGACCTTGCTAACGGAACGCTCCTCTTTGGCCAAATCGATTATATGACGTTTCTGTATAGAATACAGGTCCGATTCTTTTCGGAAGACAAATATTTTCTATGAAAATTTCTTGGACATTCAGGCCGGTAAATTTTGTTTAATACTATTTATTATAAAACAGAGCATTTACTTAAATATTTGTATCTATAAAAACAATGTATAAACATAAAAATAACTTAAAATATATGTATGTATATATATATATATATATATATATATATATATATATATATATATATATATATATGCTGATTTGCGACGTTTAATATACGTATAATAAAATGGGAGAATTGTTTTTTTTTAAATATGTCTAAATTATATTTATTACTGATCGCAGTACCGATTGTACAATTCTTTTTTATTTTTTTTCTTCGCAGATGAATCGCGCCACATTCTTCTCTTACACGGTCCCAGAATAATATCTTTGGTATGTGCTAAGCACTTTTCTGAGAACTTGTCTGGAGGATAACTGGAGACTTTGTAAACATCGTTGTCTTTTGGGTGGCGCAAGCAGGGGGCAATTCGGGGAATTTGTCGCATAAGTTGAATACCATGATGCTTTTTCTTCAAGCAAAAAGATTTGGTGCTACTATGAACTCTTTATCGGTAGCAAGAGAAGAAAAGATTATATGACGTCAGAGACGCTACCAGGCCGGCCTAATTGCGTCGTTCCAAAAGCGACTCGCGCAGAATTATTCGTGGTATGGAAGATCGAATGGGAAAAAAAAGAAAATATTGGAATCGCTTGAGGTTTATTTACTGATGGGGGTCCTCTCTTATTCCTTCTGCACTGTTCCTTTTTGAACAAATAGAATGCTTAAATAAACATCCGTTTTAAGTAAATAAGATCACACACGTACATTTCTGTGAAAGAGATTCCAAGATATATTTTTACCGTTTTGTACTAAGCGATGGGAGTGGGAGAACATATGGAAGTCCTGACATGCAATAAACTGTTCAAAATAAAACCAACTATAGGAGAATGGCATCTGAAACGTCAAACAAAAAGAAATGTGATTATGCCCAGGTTCCATATTGGACATACTACCAAAACCCATTCGTATGTCCTAAAAAAGAAAGATCATCCGGTATGTGTGGTATGCCAAAAAAAAAAACACACCATAAAATATATAGGAATAAATCGCAGATTTTTTTTTAGATTCAACCCGCTTAAAATGATACCAAAAGACAAACATAAAAGAACTTTTTTCAAAACGCTGATTCATTTTACATATTTCATTTCCTAAGATAAATTAAAATGATTTCAAAATTATAATAAAAAATAAACATATCAAACAGAATTCTTCTTTTGTTTTTGTTTTTTTATGTGCCGTGTCCTTACAGGATGTAGGCGATGATAGCTCTCCACCTCCCTCTATCCCTTGCAGCTCTCAGCAAGTTCCTTTCCTGTGCTTCCTTCTTCAGAACACGTTCTGTCGTCTACCTGCTCAAGCTTGCCATGCGCTTCTTTCCCTTGTCTCTCTTTCCCTCTATTTGACTCATGAGTATCAGATTCTCCAGGCCCTCCTTCCTCATTACGTGTCCCAGAAACTTCAGCTGCCTCTTTCTGATGTCATGCAAAAGCATTTTCCTTGTTTGCAAACTCTCTAAGATCTCATCGTTGCTCACATGCTCGGTCCACGTTTTAATAATTAAAATAACATTTTTGACAGTTTAAAATAGAAGACCTTCTTTAAAAAATGGGTCGATATTCCGTAAAAGAAACGAAACCAAGTCGGAAGAATCTACTATTTTGCGTCGATCACTTGTTTGGTTACTTCCAAGTTGGTCGTTCGAATCAGTAGAAGATTCCTTTTCATTCATACAAATATTCACCCAAGACAAGGCTCGAGAGCAACTGAAGATAGTAAAGGCTTGCTGATAAAATATTTTTGAAGAATACGTGACATGAATATATATATATATATATATATATATATATATATATATATATATGAAGAAAAATATACGGGAAAAAACAAACAAAAATCCTTATATGCAATAATGCTGTTTTAATGTTAATATGTCGACGTCGGACGTTTCGGTCAATAAACCATCTTCAGGGCATATTCAATATAAAATATAAAATATATATTATATAAATAACATTATCAAACTTAACATGACAAAAACGATGGACACAAGAACAAAACATATCCAAACAGATAACTAAAAGTTTATGCGATCAGCGTTTCGTTTTAAACATGGTCACGTTGTCACCACGTTTGCGAGGCTGTGAAAACGTATTCCTAAATTTTGAATATTATGAAAGAAAAATGAAAGAAATTCTATTTGATCTAAAATTTATATGTACGCTTGTCGAGCCCACATATTTTAAGTCACAGTTTTTGTATGAGATTTGGTAGATGCAAGCATCGGATGTAATATGTTGTTTGCTGGTGCTATTATTTTATATTTTATATTGAATATGCCCTGAAGATGGTTTATTGACCGAAACGTCCGACGTCGACATATTAACATTAAAACAGCATTATTGCATATAAGGATTTTTGTTTGTTTTTTTTCCCGTATATTTTTCTTCATACTGTCGGATCTATATCCATATATTTGCTTACATATATATATATATATATATATATATATATATATATATATATATATATATGGTATTGATAA
>OZ010590.1:20522919-20525419 GCA_963932145.1 Acanthosepion lycidas | reverse complement strand
ACGTTATTGTTTTGAAATGGACAAAGTCCCACAGTTGTTCAGTCATTTTTATGTTTATACAATCTTTTTTTTATAGATACAACTATTTAAGTAAATGCTCTGTTTATAATAAACAGTATTAACAATGTTTACCGGCATGAATATCCGAGAAATTTTCATAGAAAATATGCATCCTCTGACAGGAATCGAACCTGTACAGATCCGTCATATAGTCTGACATGGTTTTACCGATTTCGCCACAGAGGAGCGTTCGGAACGAAACAAAGATAGATAGATAGATAGATACATAGATAGATATGAACAGACTGTGATAGATAGATAGATAGATACTGAGACAGAACGAAACATAGAGAGCTAGATAGCTAGAAAGACGCAACATAGATAGATAGATACATAGATAGATATCAACAGACTGTGACAGATAGATAGATAGATAGATAGATAGATAGATAGATAGATAATGACAAAGAACAAATCAAAGGTAGATATATATATATATAGATAGATAGATAGATAGATAGATAGATAGATAGATAGATAGATATGTACACACCGTGAAAGATAGACAGATAGATAGATAGTGAGAAAGAACGAAACATATATATATATATATATATATATATATATATATATATATACTAAGACAGAACGAAACATAGATAGATAGATAGATAGATAGATAGATAGATAGATATGAACAGACCGTGATAGATAGATAGATAGATAGATAGATAGATAGATAGATAGATAGATAAAAGAGTTAATTGGGTCGCAAGATGAATAGAATAGTTTTCCATCGTGTGGTGAATGACTTGTGCATTAGTTTATGGCAAATAGACCGAGCGACTCATTCACTTATCACACAAGGATGTCCTTTTCAAAAGAATATCGGTCGCCAGTCTATGTTACTTCCATTTTCAAGTGATGGTTCAAATCGTACCGATGAGGAACTTGAGCTCGCTGGAAATCTTTCAATATCTACTTATGCGACTATGATGGCCAATTATCACCTCGCACAATACTTCAGAGCTTTCGTTCAGCTTCGCCATTGTAAAAGCTAGTGCCATCTCGATCTATCATGATAGTTCAAAGTACACCAAGATGTTGTAAATTGTCAGTGAAAATGTATGGCATTCTATGCGTTTCCAGCAAAGTCAATCACAAACACCGCATTTGTCTTCTTTTTTTCTATGTACCGTGTCCCTTCAAAACGTAGGGGATCATGGCTCTACATTTTTCTCCAGACCATTTTAGCTCTCAATAAGATTTGTCTTTTTATTATTTCTCCCAAACCCTATTCTGACATTCACTTGCTTAAGCCCAATAACTGCCGGATATATATAGATATTTAGTCTGCTGTTATATATTTTCCAAGTGTGCCATATAAGAGAAAATAGGTCCTAGAGTTGACCTACTGTCTGAGCCTCCAGTTTTAACGTATATTATAGTTGTATGGGCTAACTGCATTTTTCACTTTTTAACCCAACGAATACACACGCACATGTACGTACACACACGTATATATATATATATATATATATATATATATATATATATATATATATATATATATATATATATATATTAAGGTATTTTTATGTTTAAATATTCTTTTTGTAGATGCAAATATTTCAGTAAATGTTCTTTTTATAATAAACAGGATTATTTACATTTACCTGCCTGAATGAGCGAGAAATCTTCATAGAAAATATTCGTCCTCCGATAGGAATCGAACCTGTATCCTATATGGAACCGTCATATAACCTGACGTGCCTTAGCCGATTGAGCCACAGAGGATCGTTCGTTTAGCAAGGCTATATGACGGTTCCGTATAGGATACAGCTTCTATTCCTGTCGAACGACGAATATTTTTTATGACAATTTCTCGGACATTCAGGTCGTTAAATGTTATTAATATTGTTTAATATTTAAAAAAAAATAGCATTTACTTAAATATTTGTTTCTATAAAAAGAATGTACAAACAAAAAAATGCCTTAAAATAATTGTCGGGCTTTGTCCATTTCATAATATATATATATATATATATATATATATATATATATATATATATGAAAAGTGGGAAGGTTTGACTGCATTAAAAAGTTTCATCTTTTCTCCTAGTGACTGTAGCCCAATATATCATTCCATGTTGGAACCATGCCGATTTCTTGAGCAAATTAAAAACTTTCCGAGCCAGATCAGAATTGGTAATCCTGAAATTTTGGATTCTCAAGTTTTTAATATTGTGATTGTTTTTGGCGATTTTCTACGTGATTTTTCTTCTTTTTTTTTTTTTTTGCGACGAATGTTTTTTGTACAATAACAATGTTTTTATAACTTGGAATTAAATTCGGAGATAGTCGAAATTAATTGCAAAATCCAGTGAAAGTCACCCATGAAATAAAAATAATTGTTCATATGGAAAGTAATGACCTATATACATGAAATTGTCTTTAAATTAAGTGCCGGCAGATGAATTATCGTTGAATTTTTAAAAGG